>CM057342.1:422016036-422579990 GCA_030015575.1 Agapanthus africanus
GTCGCATGCCCTTTGGGTTATGCAATGCTCCCGCTAACTTTCAGCGGTGTATGATGGGGATATTTTCTGATATGGTAGAGAATTTTCTGGAGAACTTTATGGACGATTTCTCGATTTTTGGAGACTCTTTTTCTGATTGCCTATCGAATCTTGACGCAGTTCTTACTCGTTGCAAAGAGAAGAACTTAACTTTGAACTGGGAAAAATGCCATTTCATGGTCTAAGAAGGAATTGTACTTGGACATGTTATTTCACAGAAAGGCATTGAGGTTGACATAGCTAAGATAGATGTCATTCAAAACCTCCCTCATCCCAAAAACGTCAAAGATATTCGATCTTTCCTTAGCCATGCGGGCTTTTATAGGAGATTCATTAAGGACTTTAGCAAAATTGCTAGACCTTTAACTCTTCTCCTGGCCAAGGATACGACCTTCCACTTTGACTCGGACTGTGAGACAGCTTTAGACTCACTTAAACACTCACTCACTTCAGCCCCCGTTCTATCGTCTCCAAATTGGGACTACCCCTTTGAGCTGATGTGTGACGCATCCGACTTTGCAGTAGGTGCAGTCTTAGGACAGCACATTGAAAAGATATCACACGTGATCTACTATGCAAGTAAGACCCTGAACGATGCACAAATCAACTATACAACCACCGAGAAAGAACTTTTAGCGGTTGTATTTGCATTAGAAAAATTCAGGCCCTACCTAATTGGCTTTCCTATAGTTGTGTACACTGACCATTCCACCTTAAAACATCTTCTGGTGAAGAAAGATGCAATAGTCGACTAATACGTTGGATCGTTCTGTTACAAGAATTTGATCTTGTTATCAAAGAAAAAAAAGGATGTGAAAACGTTGTAGCCGACTATCTTTCACGCATCTCTTCTTCCCTTGTGACCCTGTCGATCAATGATTCGTTTCCTGACGAACAACTCTTGAGCGTATCCAATGAACCTTGGTTCAAGGATATTGTGAACTATCTTGTCACGGGACTTATACCGAGCGATTGGTCAAAACAGGACAAATACCGTTTTCTATCCCAAGTAAAACACTTTTACTGGGATGATCCATATTTGTTTAAATATTGTCCTGATCAGATCATTCGCCGGTGTGTCCCGAAAGAAGAGTTCAAGAGTGTTCTTTCTTTTTGTCATGATCAGGCCTGTGGGGGTCACTTCGGTCCTAAAAAGACGGAGGAAAAGGTTTTGCAATGTGGATTTTATTAGCCGACCTTTTTCAAGGACGCATTTGAGTATTGCAAAACCTGTACACAGTGTCAGTATACGGGTAGAATCTCCCGGAGAAATGAAATGCCTCAGCAACCCATTCTGGTTGTTGAAATATTCGATGTTTGGGGGATTGATTTTATGGGTCCCTTTCCCAACTCCTTTGGGAATTTGTACCTGCTGCTGGCGGTTGATTATGTCTCAAAGTGGGTTGAAGCCATTCCATGTCGCACTAATGACAGGAAAGTTGTCATTAAGTTCTTAAAAGAGAATATCTTTTCGCGATTTGGACACCCATGCGCTATTATTAGCGATAATGGGACACATTTCTGCAACAGGTCTTTCGAGACTCTGATACGGAAATACGCAATCAACTACCGACTTCCTACACCCTATCATCGCCAAACGAGCGGGCAGGCTGAGATCTCAAACAGACAAATCAAACTAATCCTAGAGAAGACTGTTACTAAAAATAGAAAAGACTGGTCAACCAAACTGACGGATGCTCTTTGGGCATTCCGAACTGCATTTAAAACTGACCTGGGGATGTCTCCATATAGGATAGTGTTCGGGAAAGAATGTCATTTACCCGTCGAGATAGAGCATAAAGCATTGTGGGCTATTAAGGAAATAAATTTTGATCTAAACCAAGCCTGCAACTTTCGGAAGCTGCAACTAAATGAGCTAAGTGAACTCCGCGATGAAGCTTATGATATCGCTGTAATTGTAAAGAATAGGACTAAGGTTTTTCACGATAAAAACATTTTGAGGAAAACATTTTCACCTGGTCAACAAGTCCTTCTTTATGATTCACGATTACACATTCACGCGGGTAAGCTCCGATCTCGGTGGAAGGGACCTTTTATTGTGCGGTCTGTATACCCGCATGGGGTAGTAGAAGTAGAAAATGTTAAAAATGGGACCTTTTTCAAAGTGAATGGACATAGACTAAAGCCGTATTTTTCCACTGACGCCACGGAGGAGCTCCTGTTCTTACAAGAGCCATTTTATTTGGATTAAAATTCCCCCGTCTCACCTTCATATCCTGCATATCACTGCATCATCTTTTTGAATGGAGGTGAGTGAAAAGAATAAGTTTGGGGGAGGATCTTCACTTAAATATTTTGCCCCCACTAATAAATTCCTCCCAAGCTTACAGGTTTTTTCGAGATTTAGCAGATAGCAACAGTGAGGACACTGTTGAAAACAAGTTTGGGGAGGTTTGTGCTTATTTTCGCATCATTTGCATATCATTTACATAAGCACAAAACATTTTTTTTATAAAAAAAATAAAAAATAAATAACCAATAAAAATTTAAAAATTTTCAAAAATAAAAATATTTTGTATATAAATAAGATAATAAAAGTTTAGATAATGAACAATTACATCCATGAGATTAGAAAAATTTAAGAAAACTAAGAAAATTAGAAGTTTTCTTATACGAACTAGTAAAAAGTAGTTATGAGCCGTTGTCCCAAGGGTTAGTAAGATGAAAGACGTCACTAATCTGAGGATAAAACTAAGTCTGAAAAATAGTTTCTATTCTGAAAGCCAAACATTTTGAACGTTGATACCCTGCTATTCGCACTTACACACGTCTTAAAGCCTGGGATAGTAGAGGATACCTTGAAATGCTCTTGTCTTAAAGCCAAAAGTATGAAGGAAATAAAAAAATAAAAAAAAATTATGAAGAAAATATAAAGTGGTGAGAAAAATGAACACTGGTTTTGTTATCACCAAGGGCAATAAAAAAAATGTATAGCGTGGGTGCCTTTTCACCTAGTGCCCTAAGGCCAACTGGTCTGGGAGTCACTGCTATGCCTTAGGTGGTGCAAGACGAGGAAAATACACCAAATAAGCAAGCACATAAGTAATCGGTCGGTTAGTACCTCAAGAAATATTAACGGTCGCATGAAAGTGTGTGAACAACCTTCAATATTCATTAATTAAAAAATACTGAGGCTGATGGACAAGAGTATGATAGCTTGAATTGAATTCTCCGGGTGTAGGGATGTCTTTTACACACACGCAGGGTTATATGATCGATATTTGGAAGAAAGATAGGAATGAAGAATAAGATGATGTTTTATTGAGGGAGGACGTGATTTCTGACATCTTTTCATGACCATTAAGATAGGGCTCATGACAACCGAAAAGCTAGCTTAGTTGGAAACCCTAATTTTTAAGGCTTTTCTTTTACAATTCTTTTCTTTAAATGTAATATTCATGATCTTTCTTTTATTATTGGATTTTGTGGGTGCAATCCGCTGAAAACCCTCAGGAGACAACACTCCTCCTACTAGGGACACCTAGAGATTTAAAGGCTTGTTGCACGTGCTCAGTGCAATCGTGTTGCCTACGAAAGTGTGCTAGTTAGTTTTTCTCTTTCTTTATTTTCTCCTTCTCTTTTTAATAAAAAGTTCGCTCAAGACGATCGAAATTAAGTCTAGGGGAATTTGATTAGTCGAAAATATTGCATCTTTTAACCGGCAATTTCCCTATCATTTGCATTCATATAGAAGTGTTCGACATTCATATTTCACATATTAGCAAAACAGTCATAAAATATCAGATTACATGTGTTAGACTTTAAAACCGGCATTTCTAGGGAAATTGACTGCATTTCATAGCATGGCATCATTTCTATATATCGCAACGTGTGTTTCAAAGTCCGTGCAGGAAAATACAGAAGCTTGCTCAAATTTACACGGCTAAAAGATATGCCATCTCAAGGATTTGGAATCTGGTAGTGATCTGTAAGGAATTCAGAAATTCAATATATCACAAAAGACACCTGAAGAAATAAGAAGCCAACACAAGAGAGATGAAGCCACAACTCAGTTAAATGGTCGCGGTTCCGCGGCTTAAGGCAGACATTGCAGCAGAACCGCAGCAGTTATGCCACATCAGCCGTAAATTTTTGGTGCACAATGCTTCTCTCAGGGCCCACACTTCAGAAAGACATGTGAAATTCCAGAAGACCCCAGAACCTTCTGCCAGATCAGCAAACCCTTGGATCTACACTTAACTAGCCTTGTATTCTAGAAACTTCTCCCTAAACCATAGCTTAAACCCTAAGCTAAGCCTAACTAACTACTTCTAGAAGTCTTTCAACAAACTTTTTGAGGGAACTTCTATTTCAAACTCAAGGCTTAGGGTTTGGGAAATCTATAAATAGGACCCTAGGCTCACTTGTAAAATGGGGATTCATTCAATTGGATTCATTCAATTGTATTCATTCAATTGATCCATTCATTGTTGTTTAGTAGAAACCCTAGTTCTTCTTCTACCCAACAACAACCACCTCCAAACCCTAATCCAATCCACAAATACCCACTTCAAGATTCATAGAGTTCAAGCCAAGTAGGTCTTCTACAACCCTTTAGAAGCAAAGCCGGACTTCATCGGAGCACGAGGTTGAAGCGATCCAAGACTCAAGAAGCCGAGCGATGCAAGATTCAACGAGCGATGTTCCTTTCTCTTGTAATTCTTGAGAGTTGTAACATCTTGTTGATGTAATAAAGGTGAAGATTCTTTAAACTTGTTTACATTTCAATTCTAGCATCATGATTTCTTTTCAATTCTTGAATGTATTCTTTGTGATGATGTGTGAATAAATTCCGCTCTTAAAGGAATCGAGATGATTGTAGAATGATGGTGTTGACAAACCTTTAAACATTTTCTTAGGTCTTATAGCAATTGTAAATTCTTGAAAATAGAATGATCGATGATCTAGATTGATGTGAAATGGGTTCTTGATTCTTTTCGCACTATCTAGAAATTCAAGAATCGATCATTGTATCTTCAAGAAGCTATCTAGCGAATGTGATTCATCGAAAGGACAAAGGATAGGACAAAGAACCCTAATTCTTCGCAAGATCCGTAAACCTCGATCAATCGACATCGAGTTAGTATCAATTGCCTAATGGATAAGAAATCGTATTCTTTAGTCTTCATCACATCTACAATCTAATCAATTCCTACGAGCATTTTGCTTCAAATCTTGAAACCCTTAAGTGATTGGAATTCGAAGAAACTTGATTCTTGATGTTTATCATTTTCTTGATTCTTGATTAGAATAGTGACACTAGAAACATTTGATAAACCTTGAATCATGTTTTCTTCTCTTCTCAATTAACTTTTCAATTCAAACAAATTAAAATACAAACGAATCGCACAATCCCCGTGGACGATCCGCACTCACTTACAATCTACAACTGACACCGTAATTGATTGCGGTCAAATATAATTCTTTGATTGTGAATTTTATTCAATTTTCTAAATACCGTCACAAAGAAACTTATTCATTTTATTCGATTTACACAGTCTTGAATTTTGTAATCAATCAAATGGCGCCGTTGCCGGGGATCATTTGATTTACTTACACAATCGGAAATCGAATCAATCATAAGACTCTAAAGACTCGTCAATACGCCAGCAGTAGGTGATGATCATATCAAACACCCACAAGCCGCAAGCAGTCAGCTAAACGTAACGGCCACCCGGGTATTGAGTGATCAGAAGATCAACAAGCAAGTCTGCTCATACTCCTGCGAATCCAATCAGTAACACTACCGTACAGTCCGTTCTCTTCGTCAGATATGTCGCATATCACAGCCTGGGGGTGGCATAACGTCAGACCCCAATAGCCTGATAAGTCATGCCGATGAAAGGTCTATAACGGTTCGAGAAACTACTGATAACACTTACTAGTAGATCTCAGCAACCCTGGCCAGAGATTTCATGTTATGGCCAATCGAGCATAGCGCAACATCAACTCCCAATACCGGGAGAGACGAATCACTTCCTATCGCTCATTGCCTCCATGTGACACAGGACTGTACCCAAAAACCACTATTTTGCACGATCTCTTGACCATTGTAAGGTGGAAATCAAAGCACAGTGGGAATCACACAAGACTCTATGACGATCTTGGGTTGACAGACTAACCTGTAGCAGTGTCACCAGAGAACTGCTATCTGACGATAGGTATAATACCATCTAGGAGTTCTCGCCGAGTCCGTTCAATGTACCCAATCTCCACTGAGCACCCGTATATCTTCTCTGATGTCAAACACCAATGGATATGGGATCATCCATGCCCATCACATGGGTCGAGAAGCGTATACGCTAGTCTACTCTGGAGTATCGATGCCCTGTCTCGATACTCCAACGACTAGGAACAATCTAAGGATGTACTTAACGACTACCACTGCCCCACTAGTATGATCCGCATCATAATCCTTGTAGTCAAGTACTAATCGTAAGGGCTTTATCAACATGTAATAGAGAGACAATAAGTGTACTAGTTAAGATAAAAAGCAACCGGTTAGCATACTATCATGTCGAGCAAGGAAGTCCTCCCTATAAATGTCCTAGCATCTGTTAGTGTATATGCCCTAGAGGCCATTACTGTATCATACTAGTATGTATATTACTTGATGGAAGCTTGGGATATTCACAGTTGTATAGACAATCTTGCTCGATATAGTAGTATGCTACTTGGTTTGTCTTTGCTTTAATGTGTACATGTGTTTCTTTATTATATCACCTATACGCATTAGTAGAGCCCTTAGGATCTTTGCTTGATTACCGGCGTTGTGACGGCGATCACACTCGTGGGGGCTGGGTAATCTACAAGCACATCCTTATACACGTCCCTAGTCGTGGGATTATCGAGACAGGGCATCGATACTCCGGAGTAGACTAGCGTATGCGCTTCTCATCCCAGCACGGGAGACGGTCTGTCCCACAGCCGTCAGTACATCGTACTTGAGATAGTATGCGGGTGCTCGTTAGGTTACGAGTACACTGGACAAGACTCGTCGGGAACTGATGGTTGGTATTATACCTATCGTCAGTTATCAGTTCCCAGGTGACATGAGTACAGCTTAGTCCGCTGACTTGACACTGTCACTTCGCCTCGAGTGTGTTCCCACTGTTCTTTGATTACTACCCAACCACGGCTCTACTGAGTCGTACAAACAGGTAGTAGTTGGGTGCAGTCCCGAAGCACTTGGAGGCAGTGATGGTTAGACATGATTCGTCTCTCCCGGTATTGGGGGTTGACATCGCGCTGTGTCTAGGAGAGCCAATACACGAGTTGTCCCTGGCCAGGGCAAGCGAGATATACTGGCAGGTTTCCAGTGTTATCTCAGGGTGTTCTGGGCTTCACTCCGACACGACTTGTACCGCTATTAGGGGACTGACGTTTACCGCCCCCCTAGGCCCGCCATGCGATGTATCAGACGAACAGATCGGACTGTACGGAGATTGTCACATACAGGCTCAGTAGGAGTTCGGATGGGTTTACCTCATCGGCCTTCTTATCGACATCTACCTGGGGACCGTTACGTACAGCTAGTGCCGCTTGCGGTCTGTGGTTAAACCCACTGCCAGCGTAGTGTCGAGTCTTTAGAGTCCCACAGAGAGAGTTTCCCTGCACTGCGCGAAACGTGTAGAGGCCGTATGGTTTTACGGCAGGGCTACGATCACTTACGTGCACTTGTGTGCGTATGCTGTTCGGGCAGGCAATACTAGTGGGCTTTGGTTTAAGACAGATCCTAGTATTGCACAGATGGATTTGTTTTGTCTTCTGTGCATTCACATTCTACGGAATAGGATGCGGGTGTGTATGCACAGTTTTGAGGAGCGATGAAGGAGGAGGTGCCACATTGTGGTTTTGGCAGTTGGTTCGGCCAAAACCGTAATATGGCAGGCTCATTAGGGTTTTGACAATTCGTTTGGTCAAAACCATTATGAGCCGGAGACATTGTTTACTAATCCTTTTAGTGATAGTTTAGTGATGGCTAATTGCATTGACCACTTGACCACCTTGACCTCTCTTGACTTTGTTGACCCGTTGACTGTGTTGACCCTTGACCTTCAAGAGAGGTCTACAATCTTCTTTGATTTTCTTTTTAATTTTTGATTATGATAATGGTCAATTCAATGTAGCATCAAATTTATCATGATAGGATTAGTAATGATGGTTTTGGTGTATTATTGCAACCATGGTTCATTTTCTTGAGGTAATCATTTCATAATTCTTTTTTCATTCTCTCTCTTGCTCTTTCTCATGAGAAGAAAAGAAATTCTCCATGGTTGCTAGCTCCTCCTTCTTCCTCCTCTCGATTCATTCTTTTGATCTCATGTGTTTAGAGAAAAAGAATCCACATAGACAAACACCTCCATCTTTCTCTTCTACACAACCTAGGGTACCAAGACTAGCAATCTTGTTGCCCTAGTTACCTCGGCTCGAGGTGGAGCTCGGTGTACATCTCTCGGGTGGATCGTCTTTGACTCAAGAAGGCCGCGGAGGTGACCAAAGTCCGGATCAACCCTCGGAGCATGGATGGACAAACGACGCAACGGAGTGAAGACCCGAAGGACCGGTATCGTGAGGTATAACTTCTATGGCATAGTAGTTAGCACCTCTTTTAGTTTGATAGTTTCTAGTTTAGCAAAGATCTGGCTTTTATGGTCCATGTTACCAAGTCTAGAAAAAATTTTGTTTTACCGTTTCCGCAACCACGAAAGTACCGGGAGAGGTAACGTGGACCTAACAGTGGTATCAGAGCCTAGCTAAACATAAACTAGCAAGTTAGAAAAGTATCTAGAATTTCGACCGGACGAAAAACCGCAAAACACCCCGGAAAATTCAAGTTTCTGCCAATTTTTAAATCTATTCAAAAATTAATATATCATGCACTAAAAATCGGCTCTGGCTATTTATAGAACATTTGAGAAATTCGATCCCCTAACTCGGTTAAAGCTCCGCGGAACCGCGGCCGAGTTAACTCGGTTGGGGGTCCGGTTTCTTGCAGTGTTCTTATATGGGTATTTTGGGATTTTTAGAATATGATTTTCTGCCCAGATTTTCCAGAAAGCAAAATTTATTTTTGGGCTTAAAAATCCGTATTTTTGGTCGATTTTCTGTAGACTTTGGCTAATGGGTTGTATCTGTGATGTGATATATGTATTGAACGTCTACTAATCACTATACGTCGATTAGTGGGGGTTATACATATCTGTGATCTGTAATGCTGATGGTTTGTGTATATGAACTCGTTGGATTGTCGTGGATGAATAGCCGGGGTGGATGTGAGATGAGAGTTTCTTTTTCTTTCATTCATGTAAAAAATTTGTAAATTGATGTAATATTATTTGTATGGGCGCACAACCGGGTCGGGGTTGTAGCCGTCATTGTATAATTCTTTTTACTATTTTTGCTCCTAGGATAGACCCAAGGTGGGGTGCACAAACTACCAGGTATCTCGAAGTGCCGAGTAGCCTACTCACGGGTTGAGGGAGGTTGCTTCGCTTCGGGTACTTGGCGGGTAGTTTGCCGCACCTGTAGGGGTCTAGGGTGGGGTATTGGCTATTCATCGCGACCGTGTAATCCGCTTTTCCTTGCAGGCTCGAACGAATCGCGGGTTCCTAGTATATCCAAAGTGTTCATCTGTGATCTGGATTGGCTATCATTGCTATATATCTATATATGATAACTATTTAGGCGTTGCTTATGTTTTTCAGCCGTGCTAGCCCAGCCCCCGCTCTGTCGTTAGTTAAGTAACCTAACGGGTGATGACGGGGCCCCGTGGCGAATGCGAATGGCATAAGCGTACGTCATATTTTGGTTGTTTTCTGCAATGGTAGGATTAAATGATGGGACGCATTAAAAGAACTAATGCAAGAAAATAAACCTAAAAGACGTTGTTGGAACAATTTTTCAAAAAAAGCTGTTATTGCAAGGACGTTCATTTTTGTTTTGCGTCGAGGTATTCGGTTATGAATGCCCAGCACCTCATTCGACGAGGCATGGGCCGAGATCCCCTCATCGGGAGTGACCCCTTGGACAAAAGTTTGCGTCAGGGTAATAACTTCACTATAGTTGATTATTCTTGCTTTGCATCGATGTATTCATCTTATGAATGCCCGGCACCTCACTCGACGAGGAAAGAGCCGAGATCCCTTCACAGGGAGTGACCTCTTTAGCAAAAGTTTTCATCACTATGTTTTCAAAAAGTCTATAATGTTCCTTCAACTACATCAAGTTCATTACGTTAACGGGTTTTTCACCAAAAACCCAGCCGTAGCCCTCCGTCGTTTCAGATAATTAATACTTAGTATTCGTGCTACGTTTGTTGATTATTCGTCAAGACACAGTGAACGGTAGCTGAGTAATAATTCTCTGTTGCACTGTTAGATACGATTGGTTAGGACGGTCGAATGATTTTGATGATTATTCGTCAAGGATCATGCGGGCGGGTCTAATGCAATCCTGGGTAACGACGGGTTGAACTTGACTAGGACCTTTTGATTTGTTGATTATGCGTCAAGGTCACTTGTGTCCTAGGGGCAAAAACCACATCGGGAGTTTCTAAAGAAACTGAAACGTGCAGATTTAGCATACCTTCTGGAGTGTGGTGACTAGAGTGGAGTCCATCTAGGTCATCACACAATGATAGTTGGATCCCGATCCCACCGATGAGTTGGATTACTCTTGGGAAATTATTTCACTTAACGATCAATGCTATAAACCTAGTAGGTGTCTAGAAAGGTGTTAGCGGGGCTACGCCCCCAAGGAACTTCGCAAAAGCGTTGGAAAACCTCCTTCGAAGTACTGACACTAGCCTGGCTGAAAATTTAAGCAAGTATTGTGACGTGAATTAAATCCCGACTAGTTCTTCTTTTAAAAGGTTTTAGGAAGAATTTAAGGAAACAGTGGGAGACATCATGATTAGATAAACTAATAAACCAATCTAATCTTGCAAGAGCGCACGCTGAGTGTTTCTTTTCTCTCTCTCCTGGTAGCAACCTTTTCACGCCCTAATCAAGATAATAAAATGTATCGCTTGACTGATCCGAATTCTTATTCGGGGCTGGGGAATGATGGTTCGGCTCTAACTTGTGACAACAGTCATAAGTATGAGCAAGGGAAAGGGGATTGTATGGATTCCCTGGATACCCAGTTGAAGAAGAAGCATGGTTTTGCATCTACTTCAGGTGTTCTTGTAATTGAGAACTGTTTTACGGTCAGCCCTACCTCCTGGGTACTAGATACCGGATCAGGATCTCATATCTGTAATTTATTGCAGGGACTGAGAAAAAGTAGGAAAGTTGCACCGGGTGATATGTCGCTCAGAGTAGCGAACGGAGCACAAGTTAATGCGGCAGCCGTCGGTGAATATCACCTAGTATTGCCAAATGGCAAGACTATGATTTTGAACGATTGCTACTATGTACCTTCCATGGTTTGCAACATCATATCAGTTTCTTTACTCGATAAAGATGGATATAACTTTGTTCTTGATAGAAATATCATGAACATTTACCTTCATAAGGTACTGGTTGCAGAGGGTACACTGTGTAATGGTATCTATGTTCTAAATCAGAATACAGTTCTCAATGTACAAAGCACACGCAAGAGGAAGAATTCAGATACGAATGAATCCTACTTGTGGCATTGTAGACTTGGTCATATCGGAGAGAAAAGACTAAGTAAGTTGCATAAAGATGGACTCTTGAATGCGTTCGAGTTTTCATCTTATGAAACTTGTCAGTCCTGTCTCAAAGGGAAGATGACCAAATCTCCGTTCACCGGACGTGGAGAAAGAGCAACAGAGCTCTTGGGACTCATACACAGTGATGTATGTGGTCCGATATCTACACATGCAAGGGGTGGGTTCTCCTACTTCATCACATTCACTGACGATCTCTCTAGATTTGGATATGTGTATCTTATGAAATACAAATCTGAAGCTTTTGAGAAACTCAAGAAATTCAGAAAGGAAGTAGAGAACAAGACTGGCAAAAGTATCAAGATCCTCCGGTCTGATAGAGGAGGGGAGTACTTAAGCATGGAATTTCTAGATTACTTAAAAGAGAATGGTATTCTCTCTCAGCTTACTCCTCCTTATACACCACAGCACAATGGTGTTTCGGAGCGGAGGAATCGTACCCTAATGGATATGGTTTGCTCCATGATGAGTGGTGCAAAGTTACCTCTTTCATTTTGGGGACATGCGCTTCAGATAGCAGCATACCTTTTGAATCAAGTTCCGTCCAAATCTGTGCCTGTAACTCCGTATGAAATATGGAGCAGTAAGAAACCATGTATTAAATTTATTAAGATATGGGGTTGTCCGGCCTATGTGAAAACACAGAAACCGGACAAGCTAGAGGCACGGTCAGTTCTGTGTAAATTTGTGGGATATCCTGAAGACTCACTAGGATATCTGTTCTACCATACTGAGGAACATAAGGTGTTTGTATCTCGCTACGCTACCTTTTTAGAAAGGGAGTTTCTTGCAAAAGAAACTAGTGGGAATTCGGTAGAACTGGAAGAAATTCAGCGACCACAAAATATAACTGAAAATTTGGAGAAACCACTAGATTCAGAAACCCCAGATGAACCTCAGCCACTCCGCAGATCTGGTAGGATTTCTCATCCGCCCGAGAGATACTACGGTTTTCTCATAGACGGGGATCGAAAGGATTGCATCTTGGAAAAAGATGACCCTACCAGTTTCAAGCAGGCCAATATCAGTAGGGACTCTGATAAGTGGCAGGAAGCAATGCAATACGAAATGGAGTCCATGTACGCCAATAAAGTGTGGACCTTGGATATTGCTCCACCTGGGGTAAAACTCGTTGGATGCAAATGGATCTACAAAAGGAAACTTGGCGTAGATGGGCAGCTGGAAACCTATAAGGCTAGACTCGATGCAAAAGGTTTCGTCAAAGACCTGGTTTGGACTATAACGAAACCTTTTCTCCGGTGGCTATGCTCAAATCCATTCGGATCCTACTTGCCATTGCTGCCTTCCATGACTATGAAATCTAGCAGATGGATGTTAAAACGGCTTTCCTAAACGGTTGTTTGGAAGAGTGCGTTTACATGGATCAACCAGAAGGTTTCGTAGACAGTGGGAGCAGCGGGAAGGTGTGCAAGTTGCTTAAATCCATTTATGGATTAAAGCAGGCATCACGGAGCTGGAACATCTGTTTTGATGAGGCAATCAAGGAATTTGATTTCATTAAGAACGAAGATGAACCTTGTGTCTATAAGAAATTTGTAGGACGATCCTAGTCTTGTACGTGGACGACATTCTTTTGATAGGAAATGACATTCCTATGCTACAATCGGTCAAGCTATTTTTGTCACAACGGTTCTCCATGAAGGACCTGGGTGATGCCTCGTACATTCTGGGGATCAAGATCTAAGAGACTATTGGGACTTTCGCAGTCCAGGTACATAGAGACCGTACTAAAGAGATTTAGTATGGAGGATTTCAAGCGCGGTAACATACCTGCATTGCACGGAATTACCCTCTCCAAGAAGATTTCTCCTAAGACTGACGAGGAGAGGGTTCGCATGAGCACTATACCCTACGCTTCGGCGGTAGGATCTATAATGTACGTGATGCTATGTACAAGACCAGATGTAGCTTACGCGCTGAGCGCGGTACGCCGGTATCAGTCAGACCCAGGTGAAGAACACTGGACAGCAGTGAAGAACATTCTCAAGTACCTGATAAGGACTAAGGAGATGTTCCTGGTTTACGGTAATGGAGACCTCAGGGTCGAGTCCTTTACCGATTCTAGCTTCCAGAGTGACAAAGATGACAGCAAGTCTGTCTCGGGTTTTGTGTTCACCCTCAACGGAGGGGCGGTATGTTGGAGGAGTTCCAAACAGGATACCGTCGCAGACTCGACGATGGAGGCTGAATACATTGCTGCAAGCGATGCCGCAAAAGAGGCGGTCTGGATGAAGAAGTTCATTAGTGAACTTCAGGTGGTTCCGTCCATTGTTGACCCAATACCTTTGTATTGCGATAACAATGGGGCTATAGCTTTAGCGAAGGAACTAAAGTCCCATCAGAAATCCAGGCACATCTTAAGGCGGTATCACCTGATCAGGGAGATCATTGATCGCCAGGAAATCGAGGTGCGGAGAGTGGACACAAAGGACAATACAGCGGACCCATTCACGAAGGCCTTGCCCCAGACTCAGTTCGAGCGGCTGATCGAGATGATAGGTCTTCGATACGCCAGTACATAGCCATAGTGCAAGTGGGAGATTGTTAATGTATATGCCCTAGAGGCCATTACTGTATCATACTAGTATGTATATTACTTGATGGAAGATTGGGATATTCACAGTTGTATAGACAATCTTGCTCGATATAGTAGTATGCTACTTGGTTTGTCTCTGCTTTAATGTGTACATGTGTTTCTTCATTATATCACATATACGCATTACTAGAGCCCTTAGGATCTTTGCTTGATTACCGGCGTTGTGATAGCGATCACACTCGTGGGGGCTGGGCAATCCACAAGCACATCCTTATACACGTCCCTAGTCGTGGGATTTTCGAGACAAGGCATCGATACACCGGAGTAGACTAGCGTATGCGTTTCTCATCCCAGCACGGGATACGGTCTGTCCCACAGCCGTCAGTACGTCATACTTGAGATAGTATTCGGGTGCTCGTTAGGTTACGAGTACACTAGACATGACTCGTCGGGAACTGATGGTTGGTATTATACCTATCGTCGGTTATCAGTTCCCAGGTGACATGAGTACAGCTTAGTCCGCTGACATGACACTGTCACTTCGCCTCGAGTGTGTTCCCACTGTTCTTTGATTACTATCCTACCACGGCTCTACTGAGTCGTGCAAACAGATAGTAGTTGGGCGCAGTCCCGAAGCACTTAGAGGCAGTGACGGTTAGACAGGATTCGTCTCTCCCGGTATTGGGGGTTGACATCGCGCTGTGTCTAGGAGAGCAATTACACGAGTAGTCCCTGGCCAGGGCAAGCGAGATATACTAGCAGGTTTCCAGTGTTATCTCAGGGTGTTCTGGGCTTCACTCCGACACGACTTGTACCGCTATTAGGGGACTTACGTTTACCGCCCCCTAGGCCCGCCATACGATGTATCAGACGAACAGACCGGACTGTACGGAGATTGTCACGTACAGGCTCAGAAGGAGTTCGGATGGGTTTACCTCATCGGCCTTCTTATCGACATCTACCGGAGGACCTTTACGTACAGCTAGTGCTGCTTGCGGTCTGTGGTTAAACCCACTGCCAGCGTAGTGTCGAGTTTTTAGAGTCCCACAGAGAGAGTTTCCCTGCACTGAGCGAAACGTGTAGAGGCCGTATGGTTTTACGGCAGGGCTACGATCACTTACGTGCACTTGTGTGCGTATGCTGTTTGGGCAGACAATACTAGTGGGCTTTGGTTTAAGCCAGATCCTAGTATTGCACAGATGGATTTGTTTTGTCTTCTGTGCATTCGCATTCTACGGAATACGGATGCGGGTGTGTATGCACAGTTTTGAGGAGCGATGAAGGAGGTGGTGCCCCATTGGGGTTTTGGCAGTTGGTTCGGCCAAAACCGTAATGTGGCAGGCTCATTAGGGTTTTGACAATTCATTTGGTCAAAACCATTATGAGCCGGAGACATTGTTTACTAATCCTTTTAGTGATAGTTTAGTGATGGCTAATTGCATTGACCATTTGACCACCTCGACCTCTCTTGACTTTGTTGACCCGTTGACCGTGTTGACCCTTGACCTTCAAGAGAGGTCTACACTCTTCTTTGATTTTCTTTTTAATTTTTGATTATGATAATGGACAATTCAATATAGCATCAACTTTATCATGACAGGATTAGTAATGATGGTTTTGGTGTATTATTGCAACCATGGTTCATTTTCTTAAGTTAATCTTTTCATAATTTTTTTCTCATTCTCTCTCTTGCTCTTTCTCATGAGAAGAAAAGAAATGCTCCATGGTTGCTAGCTCCTCCTTCTTCCTCCTCTTGATTCATTCTTTTGATCTCATGTGTTGAGAGAAAAAGAATCCACATAGACAAACACCTCCATCTTTCTCTTCTACACAACCTAGGGTACCAAGACTAGCAATCTTGTTGCCCTAGTTACCTCGGCTCGAGGTGGAGCTCGGTGTACATCTCTCGGGTGGATCGTCTTCGACTCAGGAAGGCCGCGGAGGTGACCAAAGACCGGATCAACCCTCGGAGCATGGACGGACAAACGGCGCAACGGAGTGAAGACCCGATGGACCGGTATCGTGAGGTATAACTTCTATGGCACAGTAGTTAGCACCTATTTTAGTTTGCTAGTTTCTAGTTTAGCAAAGATCCGGCTTTTACGGTCCATGTTACCAAGTCTAGAAAAATTTTTGTTTTACCGTTTCCATAACCCCGAAAGTACCGGGAGAGGTAACGTGGACCTAACAGCATCCACTGCAATATACATCATATGTACAGTAATGGCCTCTAGGGCAAACACATAACTAACAATAATCTCTTATCCGAGTAGATAACCACTTTAGAAGTCATGCTAGTTAGGGTTTAGACATGATCCGGGAGCTCGAGTCCGTGTTGCGATGCTTTGATAATTGTTTTTCACAACTTCCGCCTCCCCGCGGTCACGCGCGGTGCGTGACACGGACTTACGGCGGTATCAGAGCCTAACTAAACCATAACTAACAGATTAAATGACATGTAAAACCACGAAACCGAAAGAACCCCATAACATCGAAGCTTAGATCCTAGTTCCTGTTGTTTTTTACGAGGCTCTAAAAATTATTTTAGCAACTGCAGAGTACTCCTTCACTTTTAAAGTGAACATAGAACAAAAACGAGACATTTTCACCCAAACTGGGCCGACCACATTGCCACAAAATCCGGTGAGCTCGGTTCTTTTGAGCTGAAATGCTTCGTGTTTTGGTCTGTGTTTTTGTTACTTGTATCTAGAGTTTCAAGAGTCATTTGATTTTGCCAATTTTTAATATTCTGTCAATTATCTAATGTGGCAATACGGGGTGTTTCGAAGTCGTAGTTTTAATGTCGTTTAATGTTTCAAGTTGTAATATATGTGTTCGTAAACTTCCGCTAATTGCTATATGTCGGTTAGTTGGGGGTTGCACATTTCTGTGATGTTTGTTTTGTCTATATAGACTTATTGGATCTTTGTGGATGAATAGCCGGGGATGTGAGATGAGAGTTTTTCATTTTCATTCATTCTATGTAATTGTAAAGTGATGCAATATTATTTTTAGCGGGGCACATCCGGGTTGAGATTGTAGCCACCGTTGTATATTATTTCTTTTAATGTTTCTATTCCTAGGATAGACCCAAGGTAGGGTGCACAAACTACCGGGTACTTTGAAATATCGAGTGGCCTACTCACTTTATTGAGGGAGGTTGCTTCACTTTGGGTATTTGGCGGGTAGTTTGCCCCACCCTAGGGGTCTGGGATGGGGTCTGGCTATTCATCACGACCGTTTAATCCGGTTTTCGTTACAGGATTAAACGAAACGTGAATATCCTACAATATCTAATATGTTCATCTGTGATCTGGAATGCCTATTATTGTGTCTCACGAATGTATATATCAATATATGATATCTAGTAGTCGTTGCTTTTGTTTTGCATCCGCGCTAGTCTAGCCCTCGCTCTGTCGTTAGTTAAGTTACCTAACGGGTGATGACGGGGCCCAGTGGCGAATGCGGATGGCATAAGTGTTCGTCATATTTTCGCCTTTTTCTGCAATGGTAGGCTAATTGATGGGACACATTATATTAATACAAAGAAAACAAACCAAAGCTGAATCGTCGGAACAATTTCAAAAGCACTCGGTTTTTTCAAAACAGAAGACTTTTAAAGTGGGGAGCTTAAACCACTCCATTTAAAAGCTATCAGGTTCCTTCAATTATATCAAGTTCGCTGCGTTCATGGTTTCGCTAAAACCAGCCGTAGCCTTTTCATGTGAATATTCAATAGTATCCAAGCTATGTTTGTTGGCCTTAGTCAAGGCATAGTGATTGGTAGCTGTTGAGTATTCATATGTTGCATAGATAGATGCGTTGGTCTGCGACAGTCGTATTACTTTGTTGGCCTTAGTCAAGGGTATGTACGAGTGGGTTCAAATTAACCTGGACAATGACGGGTAGAACTTGACATGTGACTTATGATTTGTTGGCCTTAGTCATGGTCATAAGAGCATGCGGCAAAAATCCACATCGGGAGTTTCTAAAGAAACTGAAACTTGCTAGTGTTGCATACCATTTGGAGTTTGATAATGTTGGTAGGATTCCTTTTGCATTATCACACAATGATATTTGGATCCCGATCCTACTGTGAGTATCCGCTACTCCTCGGATGATTTTTTCACTTAACGATCAATGATATAAACCAAGTAGGTGTCTAGAACGGCGTTAGCGGGGTTACGCCTCCAGGGAAAAGAGGTTATTTAATTAAAGAACTTCGTGAAAGAGTCGTAAAACCTCTCTCGAAGTACCAACACTAGCCTGGTCGAACGGTTAATCAAGAATTGTACGATGAGATCAATCCTGACTAATTCTTCTTTTATGGTTTGAGGAAGGATTCGATAGACAGTTGGAGCCATCCTATTCAGATAAATTAAAAACCAATCTAAACTTGCAAGAGCATCATGATAAAATGTTTTCTTCTTTCTATCTTAATTACAGCGACCCAGTGACCAAGACTAGGTTACATCTAGATAATATAATGACTGAATCTGACTACAATGACTAGCAAAGGTCTGTCCAGATGTCCATTACCTATGACAAGCTAGGACACCTCTTCACTACTCAAGCCCCGCCGTCTTAGGACCAGTTTCCACCGTCACGGATATTGATTTCCGTAAGACATCGGAAAAAGACTGTGCGAATGCCAAGTGCCTCGTGTTCGCCTCAGTAGATGGTATATACCAGAGGGAGCACGAGAAGATGGACTTAGTTTCTGTCTTCCTCCATAACAAAGATTTATATGGAGAGCAATCTCATATCGCAACAGATGAGACCTCGAAAGAATTGCTTCAAGCGAGGTTGGCTGTCGGGTCATATGTAGGGGACAACATCCTTACAATGACTAGCTATATCGATGACCTCACGGACCTGGAGACCACGTTGGAGAAAGAGTCACATACTGACTTGATTCTACAGTCTCTACCCTCTATTTACACTCTGAAGGAAACCAAGGAGTCACCCGCTCTACTTATTGGGGAATCTTCCTCTTCTGCATCCAAGGCGAAAGCGAAGGGTGAGAAGAAGAAGACATCCACAAAGCCGATATATGGTGTCAGTAAGATAGAAGGAAAGGTACGGGCAAAAGTTTCGGGACTAAAAGTAGGGAAGGAGAGACGTTCCTATTGTTACGGGAAAGGACATTGACAGAGAGATTGCAGGACTTTGAAAGCCAGTAGCCAGGATTCGAAGCATGTTATGGCTTCGGCTTAAGGTGTGTTTGTAATAGAAAACTGTATGTCAATTAACTCTACTTCCTAGGTACTAGATACCGGATCAGGATCTCATATCTGTAATTCATTACATGCTTTGAGAAACTGTAGTGTTATCAGGGTAGGTGATATGACTCTCAGAGTTGCGAACGGAATGTGTGTGGGCGCTGAATCCGTATGGGAATATCATCTAGGATTGACAAGTGGGCAGATATTGATTCTACGTAACTGTTTTTATGTACCTAGTCTAGCTTGTAATATCATATCTGTGTCGTTACTTTCTAAGGAAGGATATGATTTTACATTTGTAAGCGATGTGGTCCGCATCCATCTAAATCAAGTTTGGATTGGGTCAGGTACATTAGATAACGGTATATACGTATTAAATCAAGCTCAGGTTTTCAATGTCCAAAACACACTTAAAAGAATGTCTCCGGAAACAAATCAGGCTTTCTTATGGTATTGTAGACTGGGTCACATTAATGAAACACGGTTGACAAAGTTACATAAAGAGGGATATTTGGATCCGTTCGAATATTAGTCTTATGCTACTTGTGAATCTTGTCTCATAGGAAAGATGACAAAAACTCCGTTCACTGGACACAGAGTAAGAGCGAGCGAGCTCTTGGGACTCATACACAGCGATGTATGCAGTCCAATGTCTACACATGCACGAAGTGGTTTTTCCTATTTCAATACTTTTACGGATGATTTCTCCAGGTTTGGACATGTCTTCTTGATGAAGCATAAATCCGAGGCCTTTGAGAAGTTCCGGGAATACAAGAATGAAGTAGAAAAAAAATATGAAAAGTATCAAGACACTGAGATCTGATCAAGGTAGTGAATACTTAAGTGGCGAGTTTCTGGACTACTTAAAAGAGAATGGAATTCTCTCTCAGCTTACTCCTCTATACACACCTCAACACAACGGTGTATCAGAAAGGCGGAATCGAACCCTATTGGATATGGTTCAATCCATGATGAGTAAGGCTGAGTTACCGCGATCCTTCTCGGGATATGCACTAGAATTAGCTGCATATCTTTTGAACCAGGTTCCTACTACGTCAGTGCCTACCACACCATATCAGATGTGGAGTGAGAAGAAACCCTATCTTAAACACTTTAAGACATGGGGATGTCCAGCTTTTGTTAAAAAGTAGCATGCGGACAAGCTCGAGGCACGCTCAGTACAGTGTAAGTTTGTGGGATACCCAAAGAACTCCAAGGAGTATCTTTTCTATTATGCAGAGGAGCAAAAGGCCTTTGTTTCTCGTCAAGCCCGCTTCTTGGAAACTGAATTTTTAGAAAATCAGATAAGTGGGAGCGCAATAGAAATGGAAGAAATTCCAGAACCACAAGCTATTACTGAAAGCTTGGTAGAAGCAGAGGTTTCAGAAGAATCGGACATCCCGTCGCCACTCCACAGGAGTAGTAGGCAGTCTCATCCGCCCGAGAGATACTACGGTTTTCTCATAAACGGGGATTGAGAGGATTGCATCATTTACAATGATGAGCCTAAAAGCTTCCAGCAAGCCATTCAGAGCGGTGTCTCGGTAAAATGGCTAGATGCAATGCATACCGAAATGGAGTCCATGAATACCAACAATGTATGGACTTTGGACATTGCTCCAGAGGGGGTAAAACCCGTAGGCTGCAATTGGATCTTCAGAAAGAAGATTGGTGTAGATGGAAAGGTTGAAACCTATAAGGCTATATTTGTTGCAAAGGGTTTTCGTCAAAGACCTGCTTTGGACAATGAAGAAACCTTTTCTCCAGTGGCTATGCTCAAATCCATTCAGATCCTTCTTGCCATTGCTGTCTTCTACGGTTATGGGATCTGGCAGATGGATGTAAAGACGGCTTTTCTAAATAGTAATTTGGAAGAGCGCGTCTATATGGATCAGCCAGAGGGTTTCATTCAGAGTGGGAGCAGCGGTAAAGTGTGCAAGTTGCTTAAGTCCATTTATGTACTAAAGCAGGCATCACGGAGTTGGAACATCTATTTTGATGAGTCAGTCAAAGAATCGACTTTATCAAAAATCCAGATGAACCTTACAGTAAGATTGTAGGGAGAACTGTGGTATTCTTCGTTTTTTACGTGGATGACATTCTCTTGATAGGAAATGACATTCCTACGCTACAGTCAGTCAAAGGATTCTTGTCACAGAGGTTCTCCATGAAGGACCTTGGTGATGCCTCCTACATTCTGGGGATCCAGATCTATCGTGATAGATCTAAACGGACAGTGGGACTTTCACAGTCAAGTTACATCGACACCATACTGAATAGATTCAGTATGGAAGGTTCAATGCGTGGTAACCTACCGGCTTGTCACGGAATAACCCTCTCTAAAGAGATGTCTCCCAAGACGGATTTTGAAAGGGCTCGCATGTCATCTATACCCTACGAATATGCGGTAGGCTTTATAATGTATGCGATGTTATGTACCAGACCAGATGTAGCATACACATTGAGCGTTGTAAGACTGTATCAGTCGAACCCAGGGGAGAAGCACTGGATAGCAGTAAAGAACATTCTCAAGTACCTCAGAAGGAGTAAGGAGATGTTCTTGGTGCATGGCGGAAAAGACCTCCATATAGAGGCCTTTGTTGACTCCAGCTTCTAGAGTGATAAGGATGACTCTAAGTCCATGTCGGGTTATGTCTTTACCCTCAATGGAGGGGCGGTCTGTTGGAAGAGCTCCAAACAGGACACCGTTGCTGACTCGACGATGGAAGCGGAGTACATAGCTGCTTGTGATGCCGCGAAAGAAGTAGTCTGGTTGAAGAAGTTTCTTACAGAACTTTAGGTGGTTCCAACCATTGTTGATCCAATACCGTTGTATTCTGAAAACAACTACGCTGCAGCTTTAGCAAAGGAACCCAGGTCCCATCAGAACTCCATACACATTTTGAGGCGGTACCACCTGATCAGGGAGATCTTAGATCGCCGGGAGATTGAGGTGAGGAGAATAGATACAGAGAATAACACTGCAGATCCACTCACGAAGGCCATCCCTCAGACACAGTTCATGAGGCAGATCGAGATGATTGGTCTGCGATACGCCTGTGTTAGTTATGTATATATGCTCTAGTGGCCATTGTTGTACATATGATGTATATTATAGTGGATGCTTTGATATATATAGAGAGGACTTTCTTGCTCGATATGATAGTATGCTATCTGGTTTCACTTTGTCTTAACATGTTGATTTGTATTGGGTTACTGTCTTGCTCTCACATGTTGATAAAGCCCATAAGATATGTACTCGACTACTAGGACTATGATGCAGATGATATTAGTAGGGCCAGGGTAGTCCAAGAGTACATCCTATAACTGTTCCTAGTCGAGGGAGTATCGAGACAGGGCATCGATACTCCAGAGTAGACTAGCGTATACGCTTCTCGACCCATATGATGGGCGATGGATGATCCTATATCCATTGGTGTTTGACATCAGAGAAGGCATACGGGTGCTCAGTGGAGACTGGGTACACTGAACGGACTCACAGAGAACTCCTAGATGGTTTTATACCTATTGTCAGATAGCAGTTCTCTGGTGACAATGGTACAGGTTAGTCTGTAGACCCGAGATCGTCATAGAGTCATGTGTGATTCCCACTGTTCTTTGATTTCCACCTTACCACATTCATGAGAATGTGCAAAACGGTGGCTTTTGGGTACAGTCCCGAATCACATGGAGGCAATGAGCGATACGAGGGGTTTCGTCTCTCCCGGTATTCGGGGTTGATGTTGCGCTGTGTTCGATTGGCTATAACTGGAAGTCCCTGGCCAGGACTGATATGGAGATCTACTGGTATGTGTTATCGGTAGTTTCTCGACCAGTTATGAGCCTCACATCGACACGACTTATCGGTTACTGGAGTCTGACGTTTACCACTCCTAGACTTGATATGCGACATATCAGACGAAGAGACTGGACTGTACGGTAGTGTTACTGATTGGATTCACAGGAGTATGTACAGGCTTGTTTGTTGATCTTCTGATTGCTCAATAATCGGGTGGCTGTTACGTTTAGCTGACCGCTTGCAGCTTGTGGGTGTTTGATATGATCATCACCGACTGCCGGCGTATTGACGAGTATTTAGAGTCGTGCACAGAGGTTTCCTGGCTTAGGCGAAATGGAGTAGGAGCACATATGTGATATGTGCGGGACCGAGAATAATACGTATATGTGATACAGTATTCGATTCTCGCGATATATGATATCGGCCCGGTATATGTGATATAGTCGGGTCATCAGATCAAGTGTTGATTCGATGGACTGATACATATTATATTAGTCGGTTATATGAAATAAAGCCGGGTTATTAAATCAAGTGTTGATGTCACGACCCGAAATGGCACGTGACTGGCTCTTGAATCATATGAAGTCTATAGGACCCCATCAAATTCAAGTAAGCCAAAAATCCCAGAAATCTAAACCATTTTAAGGAAGAAGTGAAGAAAACTTATTTTTAAAGCAAGTGATTTTAATAATATAAGCCGAAGTATGCATTTTAAAAAATTAAGTCCTTTCTGAAAATTTCGGCAGAGTTTCCTTTTTAAATACCGGCCCCAACGGGTACAAATATACATAATATGACTAAAGGCATCCCCAAGCGGGAGCTAGCTCTTCCCCAGTTGGCGGTCACAACCACGCAAGCAATATAATATACAACGCTGAAGGGCGAGGATCAAAACTTAAAAAGGAAACCCAATAACCGCAAGAAAACCATAATAATACAAGCACGACTCTAAGGTCGAAATAATAACCACTGGTCATCCAATTCTATAAATAAATACAAGTCTGGTTGATGGAGTTTACGAGATACAACTGAAATAATAAAGTACAATGGTGGTAACGATGCGAGTGAACCCACCAACCAAAGCAATCACCCGGAACGATGTAATGCGCCAGCAAAGCCACCAGGGAAAACCTGTATGCAAAACATGCAAGAAACTGTGGCACAACGTGGGTGAGTTGCCAACTCGTGAGTAGAAAACATCATCGAGCAGAAATCGCATGTATGAATCAATCTTAGGTCATACGATCATAATATATCTTCAATAATATAAAATCCTGAACCATTTTCACATAAGTGTGATACCACGTGTTCGTGTCAGTGCCAAAGATAGCAACATATCATATATATGATGTATGAATGCATCGAAATGAAAACAGAATACATTATGAACAAGAAAACTATTTTCTTTATTTAATGAGATTTTTGTATATATAAATCGAGGTATCAACAATGAAATCAACATAAAATCCTTGTCTAGCATCGACACAAAACATAAATCCCAAGATCCGAAATCTCGGGCTCCGGCAATCCGGACTTGCCCATATCATAATATCTCAATATCTCGGGCTCCAACTATCCGGACTGGCCCCTGGGCTCCGGCTATCCGGACTGGCCCAAAATCATCAAATCTTACGACTACGTCGGTATCCTCCGGATATCCGCCGCGTCATAAATAATCGGTCGGTAGTGCTCCCCTGCCAAGCTCAACGCCATCATCTGCGACCATCTTGCCCCGGGGTCTCGCACCGGGTCCACCATGCACCCATAGGCGGTTCTTCCTCCTCCTCGAATCGGGTTTATGATATCCCTCAAGGGCCGAGAAAACTCATGTTGGACATATCTCAAATCATATCACGAGAAAACCGCACTTTTTATCTTTGAAATTGATAAATGAGTTTAATAAATCTTGCGGTTTCTCCAAATCCAGAAATCTCATGGAAAATCCGAAATCCAACAATGAATTGTCAATAATAATGAATACCGGGCTCCGGCCATCTAGACTGGCCCATATTATCGTATGGAAAATGAATATATAATATACATGCATGAGATATCACAGTAATTAAATGCAATGTCTATGGTATCGTATAAAAGCAAGCTTACATGTACCATGTCGAAACTATCAGTTAACAATTTATACTAATCAATAGTATTTTCTAATTTGTACGTGACATGGAAATTACCGATGATGATGTGTGTGAGCCGGCAAGCAAGTGTACGTGGAGCATATGCATCAACGGTAATGGTGCTGGTGTCCTGACAGCAGGGTTTCATGATAACTGAAGTACACATTAATCATGCATTGCGATGATAACAATATGAATAAATGGAAAATGAAAAATAACGCAACAATAAGGAAATATACGCTACTATATACGAGTCATGCAGTTTTGGTGTCTGAAATCACACGAATCATGGTTTTTAGAAAATAAGGGCTACGGTGCTTTTAAGAAATGTACATCCTTTGAAATATCCGTAGTATGCCTCGGCATGTCTTTAAAATACTCACAATTCGTTGGTTTTGGAAATACGTATGACTCGAGCCCAGTCAAACATCTACTAAATAACTCCATGACAAAGCTAAAGACTAATCAAAAGGTTAGGAAAAACCACCTAAGTTTGAGTCGATATCTGTATATAATAGTCGGTGATCCCGCCTCAATAGCGTCATATACGATAAAATATTTAATACGACATTCTTGAATCATGAGTGCGGATCTATCATCATAATTATCTCTCGTACGGTAAATCCATCGTACGGCATCCCCAATATCGGGTACGGGTCGCCTATCACATATACATCAATATCCGTATGGTATCATTATCAATATGTCATGAACAGGATACTGATCTAAGTCTATTACATACCGATACCATCAACATATACCTGCGTGTATATGAAAACACATCGCCCAAGATCCGCTATAATAAAATGTCATATATCAAAACACGACCCAAATCACATCACCGATTTCACGGCATCCAGCCCAGTCACATCGACTCATCTCTAATATCATATACTATCCTCATCATCAGTGTATATGTATACACACACACACACACACACACACACACACATATATATACATACTCACATACATATATGTATATATATATATATTTATATCCCCATATACGCACAAGAAAACAACATGTAAGCGTGTATGTGTGTGCGTGTAAGTCAACCTTATTCTACGGTTTGCGACTATGAAAATAAGTAATGTCTCTATCATCCAAATACAGTAAATTTAACCCATAGTCACCTAAGCATTTCATGCTATGTATACAGATCTCGTAGTAAAACATATATATATATATATATATATATATATATATAACGCATCGAATGCTATGAATAGGCGGGGGTGCTATACGCCATCCACCCGACTTCCCCAGTAGATATATATCTACTCACTTGATCCTTGCTTTCCGAAGTTGATGACGCCATGCTCCGTCGCCTCGGAATCCACGCGAAGGTACCTACAATAATACACAATCGCAATCGCTATTAAAATCGAATCCGGAAAACCAATACGGCACACGGTATGCTCATAGGTTAGAACCTATAGCCTACGCGTTCAAAACGACCAAACGATCCTCGTCGTTGATGTACAGACAACCAACGACCCAAAACCATATCAAACATTAAAACTAAGAACTCAAAATATGGAAAACATATCCAAAAATCACACCAAAGTGCTCCCAGATTTTGACTCAGGTAAAATGGAGCAAAACTAGCTAGTATTGGGTGCTTTAAGGAGTGTGTGAGCTACTGGAACATCCTAGACCCCAAACTCCACTAAGGGGCCGGCCACACTGTCCCAAAATCCGGCCACCTCGGCCCCAATTCTCAATTGGGCTTTGTCTTCGTAGGTTGGTCTCCTAGTTCTCTAACTAGGTCTCTAATATTGTTTGCTTTTCTCGTAAACATTCCAAGTCATCCCAGACTCCCTTTGTTAGTTGTATGTATGCCCTAGAGGCCAGTATTGTACAGATGATGTATATTATATTGGATGCTTGGACATATATCGAAAGGACTTTCTTGCTCGATATGATAGTATGCTATCTGGTTGCTCTTTATCGTAACATGTATACTTGTCAAAGCCCTTAGGATGTGTACTTGACTATCTGGACTATGATGCGGATCATACTAGTAAGGACATGGTAGTCCATAAGTACATCTTTCAAGGTCCCTAGTCGTGGGTGTATCGAGACGGGGCATCGATATACCAGAGTAGACTAGCGTATACCTTCTCGACCCATATAGATGGGCGATGGATGATCCCATATCTATTAGTGTTTGATATTAGAGATGATATACGGGTGCTCAGCGGAGACTGGGTACACTGGACGGACTCACCGAGAACTCCTAGATGGTATTATACCACACGTCAGATGGTAGTTCTCTGGTGACACTTGTGCAGGTTAGTCTGTAGTCCCGAGATCGTCATAGAGTCTTGTATGATTCCCACTCTGCCTTGATTTCCACCATACCACATCCAAAAGGGCATGCAAAACGGTGGGTTTTGGGTACAGTCCCGAGTCACATGGAGGCAATGGGCGATAGGAGGGGTTTCGTTTCTCCCGGTATTGGGGGTTGATGTTGCGCTGCGCTCGATTGGCCATAACAGGGAAGTCCCTGGCCAGGGCTAATTTAGAGATTTACTGGTAAGTGTTACCAGTAGTTTCTCGACCCGTTATGAGCATCACATCGGCATGACTTATCGGTTGTTGGGGTCTGATGTTTACCACTCCTAGACTTGATATGCGACATATCAGACGAGGAGACCGGAATGTACGGGAAGTGTTACCGGCAGGCTTTTACAGGAGTTGGAGTGGGCTTGCTTGCTAATCTTCTGATCGCTCAACACCCGGGTAGCCGTTACGTTCAGCTAGTACCGCTGACGGCTTGTGGGTGCTTGATGTGATCGTCACCTATTGTCGGCGTATTGACCAGTCTTTAGAGTCCTACACAGAGGTTTTACTGGCTCAGGCAAAACGAAATAAGAGCGCATATGTGATATGTGAGGGACCGTGAAAAATGCGTGTATGTGATACCGTATTCTATTCTCGCGACCTTTTGTATCGTGAGGTTATATGTGATATAGCCGGGTTATCGAATCAAGTGTTGATTCGATAAGTCGATACAATGGATGTTAGTCGGTTATATGAGATATGACCGGATTATTAAGTCAAGTGTTGATTTAATAATTTAGTGTATAATTGTATATTAGATATACTGGTTTACATTAACTAACACTTGTTCACTTAAGGATTTTTCTCAAATCTGCACAACTTTAATATATATGTGATATATATTAAAATGTGTTTTCTTTTTGTATCATAGTTGATGATACACTTGACAAGGGAGTGTAAGAAATACACCATTCTATTTATTATGGTAGGTTATAATTATTTAAGGTAATTACAAAATTAGTGGAATTTTGGAAAGAGCATAAAGCTTGTAGAAGCTTGCTTTGCTTTGACAAAGTTCACTAGCTTTGTCTTTACTTTAGATTTTTGTTAACCTAACCATTTGGATTAGCCATGGTTATGTCTCTACATGAGTTAATATATGATACTCACTCACCATGGTTAGCTCACTCACTTGATCATTATCCTCATCATTTCTTTTGTTCATCTTCTTCTTCTTCTTTTGAGCAAAAGAAAAGCTAGCTAGGGTTTTCAAGAGAGAGTGAAACATTGTGAGAAAATAAATTCTAAAGTGAACCCACTTCCTATTTCTCCATCCTCTACTAGACTAGCACTTTAGTTTAGGGTGTTTGCTTCACTAATTCTCTAGTTAGTGAAGTAGAAGCTTGAGTTGATATTCCCTCGACGTAGATCTTCTTCGGCCTTGAAGACTTCAAGCAAGGACGCTTCTTTCGCCTCGTGAAGCCATGCAAAAGCCCGGGAGAACCACAATCACAACGAAGGGACTTCAACAAGGAGCTAATGAAGTGAAGGACCGATCTACAAAGATGGTATTTCGTATTCACTTAGTCGTAATTGTCTTTTACTGGATTGTGAAACCCTAATTTTCTAGCAACGATCTTGTTTAGGGTTATTCGGCACGGCTAAAATTTTAAACGGGAATGGTTGATTCATTGTAGAACCTTATTTTAGTGCCTAGTAACCCTACAGTGGTATTAGAGCCTAGCTAGAGCATTAGGCGATGTGTTTACGAAGTTAAAACTCCGAACGAACCCCGTAACGTCAATTTAACCCCCTCTCTGGACAATTTCTAAAAATGTGGATTTTTCTATAATAAAAATACCTAAAAAATTCAACAGGGAAATATAAGCACTACGGTGAAAAATGAGCGCACAATCCGTACAAACCGCCGCGGAACCACGGCCGTACCTCCCTTGAGCCGCGGATCCGCGGCAGTACTGAGGAACTATGCACTAGTTTTTGCACTGTAATATCAATATCTGTAAGTGCTATTTTCTGGGTATTTTTAATCTGACTCAAGTGTTGAGTGTTCTGGGGATTATTTTGTATTCATTGATTCGTTCGGAAAATTTAGTTTCGTTCTTGTTTTTCCGGATAATTTAGAAAGTATTAAAAAGTTCGAACGGATATCAATAACTCACTTTTTCCCTACCCGGAAAATTTCCAAGTGTTGGATTTTTCCGTAGTTTAAGAACGTCTAAATCGTGCAAGTTACGCAATGGACCCTCCAGAAGACAGCAAATCTTAACTCGATTATGTGACCGTCTTGAACTGCATTTTGAACCATAGGGTTTCGGGGAGTACGGCGTTGCCACATGTGAGGCGTTAGCTTGACCCTTTACGGCTGGACCATTGGTACTGTGGCATGTGATGGATGTTTTTAAACTCCCATCAAGTGTTGAGCTATTTAGGAAATCTTAGGTATTTGATTACTCGATCAGAAAGTTTAATGCTGTTTATTTATCTGGAATGTGATACAATATGTGGAATTCATATAGTTAGGCATGAAATGCGAAGTATGTGATATTTCGAATTTACGATGTCTAAAGAGATTGTGGATTCCAAATGTTGTAGTTTTACACTTTCTTTTCTGCGACCGTAAGTGTAATATGTGATTTCACCGGTTTCGTTGCTATATGTCAACGACAATTGAGATGCGCATATTTACTTACGTTGATGAAATGTGATGTTATGTGTTGTTGGATATGTTATATTGGATCGTCGCGTTTTGAATAGCCGGGGGTTTTTATGTGAGATGAGGGTTTTTTATTTTCATTCATGTAAAATTAAATGTATGTAATATTCTTTTATTGGGGCACTTCCGGGATGAGCTTGATGTCACCATTTGTATATTATTTACTTTTCCGCACTAGGATAGACCCAAGGAGGAGAGCACAAGTAACCGGGTTCTAAAGTCCAGTGGGAGACCAACTCAAGGAGTCGAGTCCGGGTCTCCTATGGTAGGGTTGCTTGCCGCTCTCGTAGGTGTCTAAGGGTGTGGGTTTGGCTATTCATCGCGACTGTGAAATCCGTGTTTTATAGAGGCTCAAAATAAAACACGGACGTCCTAGTATATCCAATGTTTCATATGTTTCTTCTGCTGCGATATCTGTGATGTGATCATTTGATATGTGATGATAGATACTGTATATAGTATATATGATATATTATATAGATGTTACTTATGTTTTACACCCGCGCTAGCCCTGCCCCGCTCTGCCGTTAGTTACCTAACCTAACGGTGCACGAGGGGACATCGAGGCGAATGTGGATGGCATAAGTGTACGTCGTATTTATCTATGATTTTTAGGTGATTTAAATGATGGGACTTCATTAATATGATTAATGAAAGAAAAGAAACCTAAAAGATGTTGTAGAATCAAATTTTCAAAAAGGGTAGCTACAGTTTTTTGCTTTGCATAGTGATATATATGATATATCCTGCACTATATTCGATGAGGAAAGAGCCGAGATCCCTTCACTGGGAGTGACCTCTTTAGCAAAACTGGCAGATGCTACAACACACGGTTTGCTTTTGATTGCTTTTGGAGTTTTTGCTTTGCATAGCGATATATATGATATATTCTGCACCTTATTCCATAAGGAAAGAGCCGAGATCCCTTCACCGGGAGTGACCTCTTTAGCAAAACTAATAAAAGCCTCAAAAGCACTCCATTTCAAAAATTCACTCGATTCTACAACGATATCAAGTTCATTACGCAATAGGTTTTCAGAAAAACCTGTCGTAGCCCTCCGTCATTTCAGATAGGAACTGTTTAGTATTCGTGCTGCGTTTGTTGGCCTTTGTCAAGGCATAGTGTGCGGTAGCTGAATGGTGCTTATCTGCTTATGCATATGATGCAGATTGTTTTAGGGTAGTCATACGACCTTGTTGGCCTTTGTCAAGGGTCGTGCTGGTAGGTTTGATTCAATCAAGAAATGACGGGTTGAACTTGACTAGCATCCTATGATTTGTTGGCCTTTGTCAATGTCATAGGGGTTAGGGGCAAAATATTATCGGGAATTTCAAGTGTTGAAATTTGCAATGAGATTGCATACCTTCTATGAGATAGTTGGATCCTTATACCCACTGTGAGTAATTGTTACTCCTGAGAGAGTTTTACACAGGACAATTTGCCGATCAAGTAGGTGTCTAGAAAGGTGTCAACGGGGTTACGCCTCTGGGAAAAAGAGGTTTACTTTAATTAGGTCCGTGCGAAAGCACGGGGAACCTCCCTCAAAGTACCGACACAGGCCTGGCTGAAAGATTGGCGAAGTTGTAGGGTGTAATTAATCCCGGCTAGTCTTTACTTTTAGGGTTTGAAGGAAGATTTGATAAAAACAGTGGGAGCTATCCTGATTAGATAAAATAATAACCAATCTGATCTTGCAAGAGCATACGCTATAGTGTTTTCTTCTCTCTCTCTCCAGGTAGCGAACATATCATGCCTTAATAAAGATAATAATATAGATGTATTGACCGAACCCGCATGTTATACTGTGCTGGGGAACGTTGGTTCCTTTTTTTCTTATAAAAGTTATAAGACTGAATAGGATACACGGGAATACCAGGATTCCCATGCCACCTAAATGAAGAAAGTATATGTTGATGCATTTTCTTCGGGTGTGTTCGTTACAGAGAACTGTTTCTCAATTTGCTCTACGTCCTGGGTATTAGATACCGGGTCAGGATCCCATATATGTAATCAGTTACATGGGCTTAGGAAAGGTAGAGAACTTGGAGAAGGTGATAAAGACATAAGGGTTGGAAATGGTGCAATTGTTGCAGCTAAAACCGTCAGGGAATATCACCTTGTTTTGCCAACTGGTAATACATTGATTCTGAACGAATGCTATTATATGCCGAACCTGATATGCAACATTATATCGGTTTCTTTGTTGAGTAAAGAGGGATATAATTTTGTATTACAGGATAATGTTATGAACATTTTTCTAAACCAAAAGTTGGTTGGATCAGGCACGATGTGCAATGGCATTTATGTTCTAAATCAATCAACAGTTCTGAGCATAACAAACACACACAAGAGGAAGAGTTCAGAAATGAACGAATCCTTCTTGTGGCATTATAGACTGGGTCACATCGATGCGACACGACTAGCTAAGTTGCATAAGGATGGATATTTGAATCCTCTTGAATTTTCATCTTATGACACTTGCCAGTCATGTCTCAAAGGCAAGATGACCAAAACACCGTTTATGGGACACGGAGAAAGAGTTACGGAACTCTTGGGACTGGTACATAGTGATGTATGCGGCCCCATGTCTACACATGCCAGGAATGGTTCTGCGTACTTCATTACATTCACTGACGATCTCTCTAGATTCGGATATGTGTTCCTGATGAAACACAAATCAGAAGCTTTTGAGAAATTTAGAGAATATAAACAAGAAGTCGAGAACCAAACCGGGAAAAGTATTAAAATCCTTCGATCTGATCGAGGAGGTGAATACTTGAGCAATGAATTCCTGGACTTCTTAAAAGAGAATGGGATTCTCTCTCAGCTAACTCCTCCATATACACCACAGCACAACGGTGTATCGGAACGGAGGAACCGCACCCTATTAGATATGGTGCGCTCTATGATGAGCACAGCTGAGTTACCAATTTCCTTCTGGGTGTATGCACTGGAGACAGCAGCATACCTATTGAATCAAGTTCTATCTAAATCTGTACCTACCACACCATATGAGATATGGAGTGGGAAGAGACCATGTCTTAAACGAGTTAAGATATGGGGTTGTCCGGCCTATGTCAAAAGTCAAAATCCGGACAAACTCGAGGCACGGTCGGTTCTATGCAAGTTTGTGGGATATCCCAAACATTCACATGGATATCTTTTCTACCATACTGAGGAACAAAAAGTGTTTGTTTCTCGACATGCCACCTTTTTAGAAAAGGAATTTCTTACAAAAGAAATTAGTGGCGACGAGGTAGAACTGGATGAAATTCCGGCTACATAAATATAAACTGAAGATTTAGTGGAACCGGAGGATTCGGTAGTTCCCAACGAACCTCAGCCTCTTCGCCGATCTAGTAGGGTTCCTCACCCACATGAGAGATACTACGGTTTTCTCATGGATGGTAGGAGCGAGGATTGCATCATAGTTGATGATGACCCAACTAGCTTCGAGCAGGCCATCACGAGTGGGGACTCAGTGAAATGGCTGGATGCAATGCGGTCTGAGATGGAATCCATGTACACCAACCAAGTGTGGACTATGGAAGATGCTCCTGAAGGGGTAAAACCCACTGGGAGCAAGTGGATCTTCAAGAAAAAACTTGGTGTAGATGGGAAAGTGGAGACTTTCAAAGCTAGACTTGTTGCAAAGGGTTTTCGTCAAAGACAAGGTGTGGACTATGACGAAACCTTTTCTCAAGTGGCTATGCTTAAATCCATCCAGATCATGCTTGCCATTGCTGCATATCATGACTATGAAATCTGGCAAATGGATGTTAAGAACGCCTTTCTAAACGGTGATTTAGAAGAGTGCATATACATGACTCAGCCAGAGGGCTTCATAGATAGTGGGAGCAGCGGGAAGGTGTGCAAGCTGCTTAAATCCATTTATGGATTAAAGCAAGCATCGCGGAGTTGGAATATCTGCTTTGACGTCGTTATCAAAGAGTTTGATTTCGTCAAAAACGTAGATGAACCTTGTATCTACAAGAAGGTGGCAGAGAGTAAGGTTGTCTTCCTCGTATTGTACGTGGACGACATACTCTTGATAGGAAATGACATTCCTATGCTGCAATCGGTCAAGCTCTTCTTATCACAAAGATTCTCAATGAAAGATCTAGGTGATGCCTCCTGCATACTGGGAATTATGATCTTTAGAGATAGATCTAAAAGGATGTTGGGATTGTCCCAATCCAGGTACATTGACACCATACTAAAGAGGTTTAGTATGGAAGAGTCCAAACATGGGTTTTTACCCACGATCTTAGGGCTCACTCTCTCCAAAGAGATGTCTCCTAAGACTGATTTGGAGAGAGCTCGCATGCAAGGGATACCCTATGCTTCGGCTGTAAGCTCTATCATGTACGCGATGCTATGCACCAGACCCGATGTAGCATACTCACTAAGTGTAGTGAGTAGGTATCAAGCTGATCCTGGAGAGAGTCACTGGACAACTGTGAAGAGCATTCTCAAGTACTTGCGAAGGACTAAAGAGATGCTCTTGGTGTATGGTAATGGAGAACTCCAAGTGGAGTCCTTTACCGATTCGAGCTTCCAGAGTGATAAGGACGACTCTAAGTTTTACTCGGGATTTGTCTTTACCTTTTACGGAGCGGCGGTTAGTTGGAAGAGTTCCAAGCAGGAAACCATAGCAGACTCGACGATGGAGGCTGAATACATCGCTGCCAACGATGCTGCAAAAGAGGCTGTCTGGATCAAGAAGTTCATTACTGAACTTGGAGTGGTTCCATCCATTGAGTATCCAATACCTTTGTATTGCGATAACAATAGAGCGGTGGCTTTGGCCAAGGAACCCAGGTCCCATCAGCGATCCAGGCATATTCTGAGGCGGTATCACCTAATCCGGGAAATAGTTGATCGCCGGGAGATCGAGGTCAGGAGAGTTGACATGAAGAACAACACTGCGGATCCACTCACGAAGGCCATTCCCCAAATACAGTTTGAGAGACCCTTCGGGATGCTAGGTATGCGATACTACAGCAGCTGGCCCAAGTGCAAGTAGGAGATTGTTAGTTGTATGTATGCCCTACAGGCCAGTATTGTACAGATGATGTATATTATATTGGATGGTTGGACATATATAGAGAGGACTTTCTTGCTCGATATGATAGTATGCTATCTGGTTGCTCTTTATCTTAACATGTATAGTTGTCTTTTGATACTGTCTTATTGTTACATGTTGGTAAAGCCCTTAGGATGTGTACTTGACTACCTGGACTATGATACAGATCATACTAGTGGGGACATGGTAGTCCATAAGTACATCCTTCAAAGTCCCTAGTCGTGGGTGTATAGAGACGGGGCATCGATATACCAGAGTAGACTAGCGTATACCTTCTCGACCCATATAGATGGGCGATGGATGATCCCATATCTATTAATGTTTGATATTAGAGATGATATACGGGTGCTCCGTGGAGACTGGGTACACTGGACGGACTCACCGAGAACTCCTAGATGGTATTATACCTCACGTCAGATGGCAGTTCTCTAGTGACACTTGTGCAGGTTAGTCTGTAGACCCGAGATCGTCATAGTGTCTTGAATGATTCCCACTGTGCTTTGATTTCCACCTTACCACGTCCAAGAGGGCATGAAAAACGGTGGTTTTTGGGTACAGTCCCGAGTCACATGGAGGCAATGAGCGATAGGAGGGGTTTCGTCTCTCCCGGTATTGGGGGTTGATGTTGCGCTGTACTCGATTGGCCATAACAGGGAAGTCCCTGGCCAGGGATGATTTAGAGATTTACTGGTAAGTGTTACCAGTAGATTCTCGACCCGTTATGAGCCTCACATCGGCATGACTTATCGATTGTTGTGGTCTGACGTTTACCACCCCTAAACTTGATATGCGACATATTAGACGAGGAGACCGGACTGTACGGGAAGTGTTACCGGCAGGCTTTTACAGGAGTTGGAGAGGGCTTGCTTGCTGATCTTCTGATCGCTCAATACCCGGGTAGCCGTTACGTCCAGCTAGTGCCGCTGACGGCTTGTGGGTGCTTGATGTGATCATCACCTACTGCCGGCGTATTGACGAGTCTTTAGAGTCCTACACAGAGGTTTTACTGGCTCAGGCAAAACGAAATAGGTGCGCATATGTGACATGTGCGGGACCGAGAAAAATGCGTGTATGTGATACCATATTCTATTCTCGCGACTTTTTGTATCGCGAGGTTATATATGATATAGCCGGGTTATCGAATCAAGTGTTGATTCGATAAGTCGATACAATGATGTTAGTCGGTTATATGAGATATGACCGAATTATTAAGTCAAGTGTTGATTTAATAATTTACTGTATAATTGTATATTGGATATACTAGTTTACGTTAACTAACACTTGTTCACTTAAGGATTTTTCTCACTTGTGCACAACTTTAATATATATGTGATATATATTATAATGTGTTTTTTCTTTTTGTATCATGGTTGATGATACACTTGACATGGGAGTGTAAGACATACACCTTTCTATTTATTATGGTGGGTTATAATTATTTAAGGTAATTACAAAATTAGTGGAATTTTGGAAAGAGGATAAAACTTGTAGAAGCTTTCCTTTGCTTTGACAAAGTCCACTAGCTTTGTCTTTACTTTAGATTTTTGTTAACCTAACCATTTGGATTAGCCATGGTTATGTCTCTACATGAGTTAGTATATGATACTCACTCACCATGGTTAGCTCACTCACTTGATCATTATCCTCATCTTTTCTTTTGTTCATCTTCTTCTTCTTCTTTTGAGCAAAAGAAAAGCTAGCTAGGGTTTTCAAGAGAGAGTGAAACATTATGAGAAAATAAATTCTAAAGTGAACCCACTTCCTATTTCTCCATCGTCTACTAGACTAGTACTTTAGTTTAGGGTGTTTGCTTCACTAATTCTCTAGTTAGTGAAGTAGAAGCTTGAGTTGATATTCCCTCGACGTAGATCTTCTTCGGCCTCGAAGACTTCAAGCAAGGACGCTTCTTTCGCCTCATGAAGCCATGCAAGAGCCCGGGAGAACCACGATCGCAGCGAAGGAAATTCAACATGGAGCTAATGAAGTGAAGGACCGATCTACAAAGGTTGTATTTCGTATTCACTTAGTCGTAATTGTCTTTTACTAGCATGTGAAACCCTAATTTTCTAGCAACGATCTTGTTTAGGGTTATTCGGTAGGGCTAAAATTTTAAACGGGCATGGTTGATGCATTGTAGAACCTTATTAGAGTGCCTTTGTAACCCTACACCCTTTAGGCACTAAATTCTCACAAAACCGACATTGAACATCTAAAGTCTAAGTCTTGGGTTCTAGCTCTGGTTTGGTCCAAGTTTAACACAAAAAGGGGGGTTTGTAGTCACTAATACACTCACATGCATCATCACAACTCAAATTAAGCCCTAACCTCAACTTGGAATTTTCCAAGTTCACTAAACTTCACTGAAACACTTCTAAACATGTCAAGATGCTAAAGTGAATGTAATACTATACTAGGGGTGTTGGAAACGCCTCATTTGGCAACTCAAGAATTTTCTTGAGTTGCCCCAAGTCTTCAAAATCAAATTTTTCTTTGTTCCCCCATGCTTGTAGTGAGCTTGTGCATGTTTTTGATGAAGGGGATGCAAAGTTTTGAGTTGTTTTTGGTGGTGTTATGAGGGTTTTAAAGGAGGTGGGGGAATGAGGGCAGCCATGTGAAGGGAGAGGAGAGGAAAGAAGAAGATGATGAATGAAAACAATGAGCCATGCCAAGGTTGACCCCTCACCCCCTCTCTCTCTTGCCCATGCCTCCTTGTCTCACCATGCCACAATGTTTATTCTTTTTCCTTATCTTTTATCTTTTCTTTTTCTTTTCTTTTCTTTTAAAAATAAAAATCCAAGCTTGAAAAAGGAAAGAAACCATGGTAGAAAATGTAAAAATGTTTAATATAACATGGTGTATATCACATGCACAAAACACCATCAATGTGTGATTACTGAAATCTAATCAAGTTTAGCAATAAACTTGTTTATAATTAATTATAAAAATTATAATTTGCTTAAATCACATGAATCCCTCCAAAATTCATCATTAAGATTAATTTTCCAATATTTCCCAAATTATCAGTATTTAATTATATCATGACATTAAAATATTCATAATATTTATTATTTAATTATAAAAATTGCCAAAAATTATATTTTATTTTTCTGAAATGTTACAATCTTCCTCCCTTAAATAAATTCGGTCCCCGAATTTAAATTTAAACTCCCCCAATTTCTAAAACATTTCAGCAAAATGATCAAGTCGTCGGGGCTCCGAAATCATAAATACATAAAACACATAGTAGCACAATGCATGCGCATGAAAAACGAGTATATAACTCAAAATCAAAACTCCGTCAAGCATCCCGCAATCATCGGAGTCATGGGGAAGACACTAATGTCAAAACCCAATACGAAAACCAACATGATATACATCAAAACTATAACACGTACATAGTACGCATCGGTGTAATATCGTTAAAACATCTGAAGAAATGCATGCCAACCCGTTTTAAATCAATGTGCAATGCACGTATCACGGCACAGTAGCGGACGCTTATTGTAAGAAAATAACTATATCTATACATATCCTTGGTTTAACATGCACGTCCCGCCATTTTTGAAAATAATTTTAGAAGGTTTTCCTTTGTAAAGTGTTTCGTGTCGTCCCGGATATGTTGGTAAATAATGAGACTATAGCTCCCTTTTTAGAAATCCCTTCAATAACTATCGATGCATGCAAAACAATATATGCAGGTACTGTCCTCGGACTAGTCCTGCTCAGCTACTGTACCAAATAGTAAAAATCATGAAAACGTACTGCTCAAAAGAAATCGTACTCAATAGTACATGTAACAAAGCCACGTGCATCTGGTGCGCACAGAAATCGAAATCAATGAATGTGCTGTGCATGTGCACAGAAACAAAATCTAAGTGCAACGGGCATGCATGGAAACACCTGTCAAAGGCAATGGGTGTGCCTGACAGCAATATCAGATGCATCTAATATGCACAAAGAATTCCGATTTAGTGCATCTGGCGTGCACCAAAATCGCATCAAGCGCGCCTCATATGCGCAAGAATCCAACTCGAGTGCACAAGGTGCACAGAAAACAAATAACGAATATCACAATCGAAATTGATGGTATACAACAAACCTCAATCTAAATCAGGTAAACCGTGTATATAATCTCAAAATCACGTGCACTAGCGTGCACAAAAATCAAATCAAAATACTGAACTTCATGAACTACATCGAAGGCATAAGTGAAATCACATGCATACCGTAGGTATGAAATCAAAATCAACCATCTCTAATGATATCAAATCGAAACCGAGTGCAACTGTGGTGCACGAAAACTCAATCTTGCAAATAAATCGCCCAAAATACCGAAATCCAAAATGACGGATACGTGATATTCGAATCACCAAATCCCAAATCGTAAACATTGTCGTCGATATGTCCTTCCTTCGCAGTCGAGAAGGTGTCGGTGCATCCAAAGCTAGCAGAGCAAGATATCTACTTGCCTCCTGTTCATGGCCTGGTGCCTGGTGCCTTTAGGCTCTTGTCTCTCACTGCGAATTACTAGTTACGTAGCTCCTCGGCTCAACGGCCCAATATGGAATGATGACGGAAATAGTTCCACCCTGGCACATCCTCTAACAATCTCCGGCCAACTATCATGGTCACTCACAATATGTCTCGTCGATGATATCGAACTATGGCCTACTGGGTGTGCGTAATACGACCGATCCTGGTCCATACCTTCTCGTGTAGTATTCCAGAAGCTTTTGTCGGGGTCTCTCCCAAACCTCGTTTCTGCCGAACTGCCGTGAAGTTATCACCCTTTACTAAATCTATTTCTTATTCCGGAACGGCTGCATACTCATCGTGACTCCTTCTAGAAGATATATCCATATACGACGCCTCTGCATGCGTATCACATCTCTGATGTCAACTGAGTGGACGTCATCTCGTCGAAATCTCGTACGAACCTCTTACTCCACTTTTCTCTAATGTCGAATGATTCAGACTCGTCCCTTCGTGGCTGCATAGACTGTGCTCCAACAGCTACACTCATATCCAGAGCCTCCCAAGTAATGCATCCCATCACATGATATCCGAATGACGTCGAACCTTTCAATCGATTCATCAAAGTCCCATAATTCCCCGAGAGCTCAACCCTTAAGTACAGTTTAATAATATACAGCACATGCCACTGTACCTATGGACCAACCGTAGAAGGGCAAACCCAAGCCACATTAATGGCACCGCGGAACTGCCGTAAACCCTTAGGTTCAAAGGCCTTCCCATGGTCATTATATCGAGTTAGGGTTTCATTCTTCTAGAGGGTCCAAGGAATTACTTGCATGTTTTTTCGAATACTTTAAACTTGGAAAAATGGGCTTCTGACATTCGATCGTCTCTATCGACTCTCAACGTACCTGCGTAAAGTCTTCTCAAGCTGAAACCAATCAATCTGATGACCTCGCATCGGGGTGTGTAAACGAACCACATGTCCTAGTCATTCATCTAAGGGTGACTAGCGATCATTTATCATATCTCTAAGTATAAACTCATGCTGCAACAGCTCTAAACAACTGGGGCGATATCTCGTCATTCGCAGCAGCAACTGGCTCATTCGTCTGCACGCTAAACAGTACATCAATCCTCAAGAATAGGCGATACTTCAACGGTCATCACATACTAGCCGGCCTCTATCAGTGGCCCAATCCTCTAGTGCTGATCTGCACGTTCGAGAAATCTTTGTAAAACAATCTATCAACGCTCATGGCGTGAAAAACATAATAAATCGACAAATCTATATAATCATGTGTCACCGGAATATATCTTGGTCAGTCTTCGTCAAAGACGAGCTCGTGCTGACCGCAACTCTAGCCGCAGCTCTCTTTGCCTATGCAATCGTGGTAACAAACCAACAATCGATATCGATGAGGATAGATCATAGGAATGAATATAATACTATGCAAAGGAATATACAGCCTAAGGCTTCTTAAGCGGGGTAGCGTATCGTAAGGATGCCGCGGAATATACACACGGTACGTCACTGTACTTAAGTCACCTACTCCATCAACCAAGGTCAACATATGCGACGAAAGTTCGGGTCTAATACCCCCTCGACCAAGTCTAAGTTCCGTAAGGTCAAGCCTAGGTTCCGAATATATATACGCCCTAGACTCCGCATAGTCAAATATAGACTCGAACGAAGATTATACCTAGCGCTCTGATACCAACTTTGTCACGACCCGAAATGGCACGTGACTGACACTTGAATCATATGAAGTCTATAGGACCCCATCTAATTCATGTAAGCCAAAAATCCCAGAAATCTAAACCATTTTAAGGAAGAAGTGAAGAAAACTTATTTTTAAAGCAAGTGGTTTTAATAACATAAGCCGAATTATGCATTTTAAAACATCAAGTCTTTTCTGAAAATTTCGGCCGAGTTTCCTTTAGAAATACTGGCTCCAACGGGTACAAATATATATAATATGAACAAAGGTGTCCCCAAGCGGGAGCTAGCTCTTCGCCAATTGGCGGTCACAACCATGCAAGCAATATAATATACAACGCCGAAAGGCGAGGATCAAAACTCAAAAAGGAAACCCAATAACCACCAGAAAACCATAATAATACATGCGCGACACTAAGGTCAAAATAATAACCACTGGTCTTCTAATTCTATAAATAAATACAAGTCTGGTTGATAGAGTTTACTAGATACAACTGAAATAATAAAGTACAATGGTGGTCACGATGTGAGTGAACCCACCTACCAAAGCAATCACTCGGAATGAAGTAATGTGGCAGCAAAGCCTCCAAGGAAAACCTGTACGGCAAAACCTATAAGAAACTGTTGCACAACGGGGGTGAGTTGCCAACTCGTGAGTAGAAAACATCACCGAGCAGAAATCGTATGTATGACTCAATCCTAGGTCATACGATCATAATATATCCTCAATAATATAAAATCCTGAACTATCTACACATAAGTGTGATACTACGTGCTCGTGTCAGTGCCTCAGATAGCAACATATCATATATATGATGTATGAATGCATCGAAATGAAAACAGAATACATTATGAATGAGAAAACTGTTTTCTATATTTAGTGAGATTTCTGTATATATAAATCGAGGTATCATCAATGAAATCAACATAAAATCCGTGTCTAGCATCGACACAAAACATAAATCCCAATATCCAAAATCTCGGGCTCCAGCTATCCGGACTGGCCCATATCATAATATCTCAATATCTCGAGCACCGGCTATCCGGACTGGCCCCTGGGCTCCGGCTATCCGGACTGGCCCAAAATCATCAAATCTCACGACTACGTCGGTATCCTCCGGATATCCGCCGCGTCATAAATAACCGGTCGGTAGTGCTCCCCTGCAGGCTTAACGCCATCATCTGCGACCATCTTTCCCCGGGGTACCGCACCGGGTCCACCATGAACCCACAGACGGTTCCTCCTCCTCGAATCGGGTGTATGATATCGCTCAAGAGCCGAGAAAACTCATGTTGGACATATCTCATATCATATCACGAGAAAACCACACTTTTTATCTTTGAAAATGATAAATGAGTTTAATAAATCTTGCGGTTTCTCCAAATCCAGAAATCTCATGGAAATTCCGAAATCCAACAATGAATAGTCAATAATAATAAATACTGGGCACCGACCATCCGGACTGGCCCATAATATCGCATGGCAAACGAATATATAATATACATGCATGAGATATCACAGTAATTAAATGCAATTTCTAAGCTATCATATAAAAGCAAGCTTACTAGTACCATGTCGAAACTATCTGTTAACAATTTATACTAATGAAGTAGTATTTTCTAATGTGTACGTGACATGGAAATTACCGATGATGATTTGTGTGAGCCGGCAAGCAAGTGTACGTGGAGCATGCACATCATCGGTAATGGTGCTGGTGTCCTGACAACAGGGTTTCATGTTAACTAAAGTACACATTAATTATGCAATGCGATGATAACAATATGAATATATGGACAATGAGCAATAACGCAACATTAAGGAAATATACGCTCCTATATACGAGTCATACAGTTTTTGGTGTCTGAAATCACACGAATCGTGGTTTTTAGAAAATAGGGGCTACGGTGCTATTAAGAAATGTACATCCTTTGAAATATCCGTAGTATCCCTCGGCCTGTCTTTAAAATACTCACGATTCGTTGGTTTTGGAAATACATATGACTCGAGCCCAGCCTAACATCTACTAAATTACTCCATGACAAAGCTAAAGACTAATCAATGGGTTAGGAAATACCACCTAAGTCTGAGTCGATATCTGTATGTAATAGTCGGTGATTCCGCCTCAATAGCGTCACATACGATAAAATATATAATATGACATCCTCGAATCATGAGTGTGGATCTATCATCATAATTATCTCTCGTACGGCATCCCCAATATCGGGTATGGGTCGCCTATCACATATACATCAATATCCGTATGGTATCATTATCAATATGTCATGAACAGGGTACTGATCTAAGTCTAGTACATACCGATACCATCAACATATATCTACGTGTGTATGAAAACACATCGCCCAAGATCCGCTATAATAATATGTCGTATCTCAAAACATGACCCAAATCACATCACCGATCTCACGGCATCCAGCCCAATCACATCGACTCATCTCCAATATCATATACTATCCTCATCATCCGTGTATATGTATACATATATATATATATACATACTCGCATACATATATGTATATATGTATATATATATATATATATCCCTATATACGCACAAGGAAACGACATGTATCCGTGTATGTGCATGCGTGTAAGTCAACCTTATTCTACGGTTCGCGACTAAGAAAATAACTAATGACACTATCATCCAAATACACTAAATTTAACCCATAGTCACCTAAGCATTTCATGCTAAGTATACACATCTCATAATAAAACATATATATATATATATATAACGCATCAAATGCAACGAATATGCGGGGGTGCTATACGCCATACACCCGACTTCCCCCGTAGATATATATCTACTCACTTGATCCTTGCTTTCCGAAGTCGATGACGCCATGCTCAGTCCCCTCGGAATCCACTCGAAGGTACCTACAATAATACACAATCGCAATCGCTATTAAAATCGAATCCAGAAAACCAATACGGCACACGATGCTCTCATAGGTTTGAACCTATAGCCTACGCGTGCAAAACCTCCAAACGATCCTCGTTGTTGACGTAAAAACATCCAACGACCCAAAACCATATCAAACACTAAAACTAAGAACTCAAAATATGGAAAACATATCCAAAAATCACACCAAAGTGCTCCCAGATTTTGACTCAGGTAAAATGGAGCAAAACTAGCAAGTATAGGGTGCTGTATAAGGAGTATGTGAGCTACTGGAACAACCTAGACCCCAAACTCCACCAAGTGCCGGCCACACTGTCCCAAAATCCGGCAACCTCGTCCCCTAATGCTCTTTTGGGCTTCGTTTTCGAAGGTTGGTCTCCTAATGCTCTAACTAGGTCTCTGATATTGTTTGCTTTTCTTGTAAACGTTCTAGGTCATCCCAGATTCCCTGTAGGAACTAAATTCTCACAAAACCGACATTAAACATCTAAAGTCTAAGTCTTGGGTTCTAGCTCCGGTTTGTTCCAAGTTTAACACAAAAAGGGGGGTTTGTAGTCACTAATACACTCACATGCATCATCACAACTCAAATCTAGCCGTAACCTCAACTTGGAATTTTCCAAGTTCACTAAACTTTACCAAAACACTTCTAAACATGTCAAGATGCTAAAGTGAAAGTAATACTATGCTAGGAGTGTAGGAAATGCCTTATTTGGCAACTCAAGAATTTTCTTGAGTTGCCCCAAGTCTTCAAAATAAAATTTTTCTTTGTTCCCCACGCTTCTAGTGAGCTTGTGCATGTTTTTGGTGAAGAGGATGCAAAGTTTTGAGTTGTTTTTGGTGGTGTTATGAGAGTTTTTGAGGAGGTGGGGGAATGAGGGCAGCCATGTGAGGGGAGAGGAGAGGAAAGATGAAGATGATGAATGAAAACAATGAGCCATGCCAAGGTTGACCCCTCACCCTCTCCTTCTCTTGCCCATGCCTCCTTGTCTCACCATGCCACATTGTTTATTCTTTTTCCTTATCTTTTATCTTTTCTTTTTCTTTTCTTTTCTTTTAAAAACAGAAAGCCAAGCATGAAAAAGGAAAGAAACCATGGTAGAAAATATAAAAATGTGTAATATGACATGGTGCATGTCACATACACAAAACACCATCAATGTTTGATTAGTGAAATCTAATCAAGTTTAGCAATAAACTTGCATATAATTAATTATAAAAATTATAATTTGCCTAAATCACATGAAACCCTCCAAAAGTCATCATTCAGATTAATTTTCCAATATTTCCCAAATTATCAGTATTTAATTATATCATGACATTAAATTATTCATAATATTTATTATTTAATTATAAAAATTCCAAAAAATAAAATTTTATTTTTCTGAAATGTTACAGTTGATTTAATAATTTAATGTATAATTATATATGTGATATATTACATTACATTAGCTAAAATAATCTCACTTAAATGATTATTTTTCTCACTTGATGATACATTGATATATATATATATATATATATATATATATATATATATCTGTGTGTGTGTGTGTGTGTGTGTGTGTGATATGTTAATTGTATTTTTTTCTTTTGCTACATTAAATATTATATATGTGATATATAATATTGTAGCATGCTAGGTTACAAATGCAACTAGGGTTTTGCTACATTAAATATTATATATGTGATATATAATATTGTAGCATGCTAGGTTAAAAATGCAACTAGGGTTTATGAGATTAAACCATGCTAGGGTTTAAATTAGGGTTAACATTTTCCTTTTAGTTATAAATTATGGATTAAAGTTAAGATATTTTGTTATGTAGACTTTGTGCACACTTTAGATATTTATTAGATATTTGTTAATCTAACCTTTTAACCCTAGCCTATGGTTTATTCTCTACAAGGGTTAAGAATGTCATGCTTAACCTTTGTTGCATTTCTAAGCTCAACATTAATTCATTCATCACACTTCATCTTCTTCTTCCTCTCACAAAAGCTTTCTAGCTTTTTATTATATGATGATTGTTTGTCAGAAAAAAAAATAAAAGAGAGCAAAATTCCTACTTCATCATCCTCATCTATTCTAGCCACTTAGATTAGGGTGTTTGCTTCACTAATACTTCATTAGTGATGTCAAAGCTTGGCTTTGTGTTTCCTCAAGGTAGATCATCTTGGATTGTGAAGTCTTCAAGCAAGGATGTCTCATTCACCTCATGGAGCCTGTCTAGAGTCCGGTAGCATGATGATCGCAGCGAAGGGACCTCAATTCGGAGCTTATGAAGGGAAGGAACGGACTACAAAGGTTGTAATTCCTAACCCTTAGAAGTAAAGTTGTTTACTTGTTGTTTCTAACCCTAATTCTCTAGTAAAGTTCCTTGCTTAGCTTGTTTGGCACTTGAAAATTTTAAAATACGGCATGTTTGATGCCTTGTAGAACCTTGTTCTAGTGCCTAAGAACCTTACAGTGGTATCAGAGCCTAGCTAGAGCATTAAGTGTTGCGTAGGCGAAATTAATAGTCCGAATGAACTCCGAATAACCGATTTTTCCCATTTTGTGGAAATTTTTTCAAAAGTTGAAAATTTTCATGTTAAAAATATTCAGAAAATCATGCAAGTAATTTTATGGACACACCTGAAGAACGAAACCATAACTTGTCTAAGCGATCGCGGATCCGCGGCTAAAACATTGTTTTGGCAGTGGATCCGCGGCGCCACTTAAGAGGCTTGGGTCGGGCCCTTCAGCTGTAGTTCCGTAGGTACTGGGGCATGTTTCTGGGAATTTTTAATTATGCTTAAGTGTTGAGCTCTCTGGGAATTTCGGCAATTCGTTGATTCGATCGAATTGTTTAACGTCGTTTCGCTTTCTGTAATAAGATACAATAATTGGAATCTACAAATTTGTTTGTTGCGTGTAAATCTAACATTTCGGTCTCGGGTGTAATCGGAAATCTTGTTGAATTATCCGAGTTATTTTGAAAAAGTGTTTTCATGGGTGAGACCTAAATGCGAGCTTTACATTGTTAGGCATGAAATCTTGGATATGTGATATCCGGGTTTATCATGTCTAAGGGCAGTTTCGATTCCAATTGTTGTAGTTTTTCATCTTCTTTTCTGCGACCATAAGTGTAGTATGTGTAAGTCTACGATAGCGCCCCGGCCGTCAATCCGAGTCCAAAATGCGGAAACAAAAACTTTTTCTAAACTTGAAACTGGCGCTAACGCAAACTTTAATCCCGGATCGAACCATTAACCTATAACTAGCAAACTAGAGAAGGGTTAGAAAGTTATACCGATCGATCCGTGTCCTTCGGTCCTTAGCCATCGTCTCTAGCTCCTTGCGGCATCTCCGATATCGATCAATCCCCGGTCTCCTCGTCGGATAACGGCACCACATCTTCGAGTATTTTTACGGGCTCCCTCCTCTGAACTGAGGCAACTCGGACACGAAGTTTGCTAGCCGACGTGTTCAAGATTGTAGTAGAGTACGTGTAGAATGCTTTGTTTCGAGGGTTAATCGAAGTTGCCTTTAGGAAGTGTGAGGAGAAATGGGTTTTGGAATTGAGCTAAGGATTTTTGTGCAAATGAAATGAGATCAATTTTTTTCCACACCAAGATAATCCCCTCAAGTAGTGGCCGGCCATTTTCGTGAGGAAATGGTGGTGGTGAGCATAACCATAAGTGTGATGATAATGAGGGAAAAAATTCACAACCAAAGTCTTTCTCAAATCCAATCACAATAAATGCAAACCTTGAACCAAGCACATCTAGAAAACTCATGAAGCATCCATATGCTGCTGGAGCCCCGGCAGCATATGAAAAAACCCCTCACTTTATAAATCCCCACTTTGCAAATAGCCCCCCCCTCTATGCAAAATCAGCCACCCTTCAATGCAAAATCAGCCATGGAGGAAAGAAAGAAAAATGGTCGAAACGGAATGCAAACTGGCAACTTCAAAAAGCGATCCCATAATAAATTACAGGATAACCCCGCAACTGTATCTACATACCTGCATTTGTATTTTGACCAAATACAAATGCATTGAGACAAAATCTATACAGTTTAATACTAGGATCCGGCTTAAACCAAAGCCCGCTAGTATTATCCGTCCGAACCATGACACGTGCACAAGTGCAAGCGTAAGTTCGAACCCTGCCATAATTCCATACGTACTCTACAACGTTTTGCCCGAAACTTGAGAAACTGTCTGTTGGGGATTCTAAAGACTCGTCAATACACTGCCTGTGGATTTAACCACTAGCACGTCAGTGGTACTAGCTGTATGTAACGGGCTACCAGGTATTGACCAAAAGGGAGGTTGATGAGAGAACTCATCCTGACACCCTACTGAGCCTGTCAGTGACAATATCTGTAAAGTCTGGTCCGTTCGTCTATGAGTATCGCATGTCGGGCCTAGGGGGTTGGTAAAAGTCAGACCCCCAAAAGCAGTACAAGTCATGCCGGAGTGTAGCCTAGAACACCCTGAGATACTACTGGAATACCAACTAGTAAATCTCCTGCCTTGGCTATGGACTTCGTGTAATGGCTCTCCTAGACACAGCGCGATCTCACCCCCAATACCCGGAGAGACGAAACCCCTGCCGATCCGCTCACTGCCTCCATGTGGCTCTGGACTGTACGCAACTAAAACCTGTTTGCACAACTCCTTTGAGCCGTGGTAGGGTAGTAATCAAAGCACAGTGGGAACTCACACGAGAAAAATGACGATCTCAAGTCGATGAACTAACCTGTACACATGTCACCAGGGAAGTGCTATTTGACGTCAGGTATAATACCAACTAGCATGTTCCCGGCGAGTCCTGTCCGGTGTACTCATAACCCAATGAGCACCTGTATACTTCTTAGGGGAACCAACTGACACCAATGGCTTGTGAGACCGGCCACCGCCCCTCATCGGGGTCTCGACTGTATACACTAGTCTACTCTGGAGTATCGATGCCCTGTCTCGAAACTCCCTCGACTAAGGACCTTTTAAGGATGTGCTTATAGACCCAAGCTCCCACGTATATGATCGCCATCATACTGCTGGCAGTCAAGCAAGAATCCTAAGGGCTCTATCAACATGCTATAGTGATCTGTAACATCACCTAAAGCATGTACACGATGATAAAGATAAACCAGATAGCATACTATCATCACGAGTAAGACTGTCCTACCGGCATAGGTCCTCCCTCAATCATTGCAATCACGTGCCTGGAATCCAATAATTGACTTTGAGGGCACTATATCCAACAATCTCCCACTTGCACTCAAGGCTAATTATTGCGATGTCGCATACTCAAAGCCCGTGTGATACCGAACACCCAACTTCTCTACTGATCAGTCTCACAAAGCCCGTTTGTGAAACTATTGCATTCGAGGAATAGCCTCAGTGAGTAGATCCGCCCTGATGTTTCTTTCTATGTCTCTCTTAATCTCTAGTTCGGAGAAAGCCATCTTCCGAAACGAGCAATACCTGTCTTAGAATATGTCCGGTTATCTGAAGGGACCTAGTTCATAAATGAACTCCAAATCCAAACTTCTTAGACTGTATCGTCAACCGAACATAATCAGTATCCTGCGTCACGCCTCGAGATGGTCTCCCACTGGACCCTAGAACCCGGTTACTTGTTCTCCCCTCCTTGGGTCTATCCTAATGCGGAAAAGTAAATAAAATACAAAGGTGACATCTTCCGCAACCTGGAAGTGCCCCAATAAAAGAATATTACATACAAGTTTTTACATGAATGAAAATGAAAAACACTCATCTCACATAAAAAACCCCGGCTATTCAAACACGACGATCCAATATAACATATCCAGCAACACATAACATCACATGTCATCAACGTAAGTAAACATGCGTATCCCAATTGTCGTTGACATTTAGCAACGAAACTGGCGATATCACATATTACACTTACGGTCACAGAAAAGAAAGTGTAATACTACAACAGTTGGAATCCGTAATCTCTTTAGACATCGCATGCCTAATCAAATGAATTCCTTAGACATCGCATGCCTAACAATTATAAATCCCGCATTTTAGTCTCATTATCGAAAACTCTTTTCAATATCAAGTCGGGGAATTCAACAGGATTCCCGACATTCTGATCGAATGCTCGTCGCAAACTTTAGTAGGCAGCTGCACCCCCGACGCCATCGACGAAGTGCAACAAGGCGGAACACCGCTGCCACGAGCACCCGAACGGATGCTTTCGGTGACGGGGTTCTCCTACAGTCACTTGGTCGGGGCTATGGGGCGAGGTTGTCTATTAAATTTACCCGGCGAGTATCCGCGTACACTACGTGATTGCGACGGACTTTTGATCGCATCAAAATTCCGTGGCAACCGATCAAGTGAGACTAAACTGCTATGTTTATAATATTCACTCAGTTATCTCATAACTACTTGTGAATTCCAAATGTTGTATCACATTCCGGGTAAATAGAAAATGTTAAACTTTCCGATCGAACAATCGAACACCCAAGTTTTCCCGAAACAGCTCAACACATGAAATAAGTTTTAAAACATTCACTTCGTGCTTCAGTACCAACGGTCCAGCCGTAGAAGGGTCAAGCCAACGCCTCACATGTGGCACGCCGTACTGCCCCAAACCCTAAGGTTCAAAGGGCAGTTCAAGACGGTCACATAATCGAGTTAAGGTTTGTTGTCTTCTAGAGGGACCATCGCGTTACTTGCACTACTTAGAACGTCTTTAAACTACGGAAAAGTCCAACAATTGGAAATTTCCCGGCAGGAGAAAAAGCGGGTATTTATATCCGGTCGAACTTTTTAACATATTCTAAAATTACCCGGAAAAATACATAGACAAAATTAGACAATCCGGTCGAATCTTCGAACTCCGAATACAACCCAGAAAACTCAACTCTTGAGTTCAGATTAAAAATTCCCAGAAAATACAGCACCAAAATATAAGAATTACTGTGCAAACATTAATAGACGAAGAGACCGTACGGCCGCGGAACCGCCGCATAAGGCAGGCTCCTGCCGCGGTTCCGCGGCGGTTTAATTGATTCGTGAGCTCGTTTTGCACAGTGTTTCTTAGAATAGCCTGCAGATTTTTCTGCATATTTTTAATTTGAAAAATCTCACTGTTTTAAAAAATGTACAGAGAAGGGTTGAAATCTAGGGTTTCGGGTTCGATCGGGTTTGTAACTTCGTCTACGCATCGCCTAAGGCTCTAGCTAGGCTCTGATACTACTGTAGGGTTCCTAGGCACACCCATGAGGTTCTACAAGTGATCAAACATGGCCAATTCAAATTTTTTCATGTGCCTACAAACCCTAATACGGATCGTTAACTAGATGTATAGGCGATGCAATGCAAGTTAACAACTTTAACTAAAAGGGAAGTGCTACAACCTTTGTAGATCCGGTTCTCCACCTCCATAGCTCTGCTTTGACGTCCCTCTGCTGCGATCATCGGATCCCGGACTCTAGCGTCGGCTTCATCGGAGAAATGGGTGGGCTAGGTCGTCGACTTCGATGTCGAAGATGATCTACGTCGAGACAACTCAAGATCAAGCTCCAACTTCAACAAGTCATGAAACTTGTGAAGAAAACACCCTATACTACTTGTCAAGTGGTAGAGGATGATGAAATAGGAAGTGGGTTCACTTTAGAATTGGATTTCTCAATCTTTTTCTCATGTTGCCATTGATGGTAGCAAGCTTTTCTTCATTGTTGAAGAAGAAGAAGAAGAAGAAAAGAATTATGATAAGTATAAAAAGAATTATCTTATCATATAGCAACCATAGTTAGGTGTAGAGAATTAACTAAGGTTAGGTTGAATGGTTAGGGTTAAGTATGAAACAAAAATGGTGGACTTACTCAAAGCTTCATGAAGTTTCAACAAGAAAACAAATCAAGCCACCATTTCTCTTTATCTTTCAAAAAAGAATAAATAAATATATGAATAGATAAGTAAATCAAAACCCTAACCATTAACAAAACCATGGTTTAATTCTTTGCACAAACCCATGTTTGCATGTATCATCAAACATGATACAAACTAGTGCACAAAACTATATCAAATATACAATGTGCACATCAAGTGAGAAAATCCATCCAAAGTGAACAAATACTAGTTAATGCAAAGTAATATATCAAATATATTATACATTAAATTATTAAATCAACACTTGATTTAATGATCCGGTCATATCGCATATAACCGACTAGTATCCAATGTATCGACTTATCGAATCAATCTTTCATTCGATAACTAGGTTATATCGCATACGAGCATTCAATACATCCATCGCGAGAATAGAATACGGTATCACATACACGCATTATTCTCGGTCCCACACATATCTCATATGCTCTCCTATTTCGTTTCGCTTGAGCCAGGAAACCTCTGTGTAGGACTCTAAAGACTCGTCAATACGCCGGCAGCAGATGATGATCATATCAAACACCCACAAGCCGCAAGCGGTTTGCTAAACGTAACGGCCACCCGGGTATTGAGCGATCAGAAGATCGACGAGCAATCCCGCTCACACTCCTGTGAATCCAACCAGTAACACTTACCGTACAGTCCGGTCTGTTCGTCTGATATGTCGCATATCTCGCCTAGGGGTGGTAAACGTCAGACCCCAGTAGCTTGATAAGTCATGCCGATGTGAGGTCCATAACAATCGTGAAACTACTGATAACTCTTACCAGTATATCCCTGCAACCTTGGCCAGGGATTTCCTGTTATGGCCAGTCGAGCATAGCGCAACATCAACCCCCAATACCGGGAGAGACGAATTCTCTCCTATCGCTCATTGCCTCCATGTGAATCTGGACTGTACCCAAAACCACCTGTTTGCACGGCTCAGTAGAGCCGTGGTAGGGTGGAAATCAAAGCACAGTGGGAGACACACAAGACTCTATGACGATCTCGGTGTAAGTCTACGCTAGCGCCCCGGTCGTCTACAGACGCCAAATGCGGAATAAAAACTTTTAAACTGGCGCTATCGTATACTTTAACCCGGATCTGCCATTATTGCTAAACTAACAAACTGTAAAGAGTGTAGAAAGGTTATACCGAACGATCCGAGTCCTTCGTTCTTTAACCATCATCCCACGCTCCGTTGCGGCTGCTCCGATCTCGCGAACTCCGATATCCTCGTCGAGGTGGCACCACATCACCGATTCTTTAAACGGGCTCCCGCCTCTGACTCGAGGCAACTCGATCGTCAAGTTTGCTAAAAGAGACGACCAAGAATTGATGTAGAGAATGAGTAGATGACTTTGTCTCACTTCGTCCAAATCCGTGGACGATCGGTTAATGAAGTTGCCGAGGGAATTGGGTGATGGAATGAAATGAACTGTAAAATTCCACGCACCCCAAATACTATCATATCTTTTCAAGTGGAACAACAAGTGAGAGTGTGAGAGAGGAGAGAGAGGGCCGGCCATATATAGCAAGAGGGAGGTGACCGTAGGAGAGGGGGGTGACCAAATGATGAAGCTTATCATGAAGAAATATCTTAACCAAAACAAGAATGTATAAATTTCAAAGCATGAGTCATAATCACACCTCATCAAGCCATTAATGAAACCATTAATGCACTAATGAGTCATATGCCTCATCATCACTTCTAGAAGCTTCTAGAATGATGACTCACTCATATCAGAAGAAAAGATAAATCCGTCTTTAACCAAATGTTAAAAGACGGCTGATAGAAAACTGGAAACTGGCAACTTCCAAAAGTGATCCTGAAACGACTTTCAGGATAACCCCGTATCTGTATAAAAATACCCGCATTTGTATTACGACCGAATACAAATGCAACTGAGACAAAGATATTATACCTACTCAATATAATACTCGGATCCGGCTTAAACCAAAGCCGACCAGTATCATCTGTCCGAAAATCGACACGTGCGTAAACGCACGTGCATTTTCCGAACCCTGCCATAAAACCATACGGCCTCTACAACGTTTCGCCCGAAACTTGGGAAACTGTCTGTGGGGGACTCAAATGACTCTTCAGTACCCTGGCAGTGGGTTTAACCACAAACCGTCAGCTGCACTAGCTATGCGTAACGGTTGCCCACGGACTGAACATAAGGGAGGCTGATGAGCGCACTCAAGGGTGGCCGATGAGCTAACACATCCAGAAACCCTACTGAGCCTAACAGTGACAATGTATATACAGTCCGGTCCGTTCGTCAATGAGTATCGCATATCCGCCTAGGGGGCTAGTAACGTCAGACCCCCAGAAGCAGTATAAGTCGTGTCGGAGTGTAGCCCAATAACACCCTGAGATACTACTGGAGTACCTACCAGTAAATCTCCTGCCACGGCCGTAGGCTATGTGTAATGGCTCTCCTAGACACAGCACGATCTCGCCCCCAATACCGGGAGAGACGAATCCCCTGCCGATCCGCTCACGTGCCTCCATATGGCTCGGGACTGTACCCAAAAGCTACCTGTTTGCACGACTCATTTGAGCCGTGGTAGGGTAGAAATCAAAGCACAGTGGGAACTCACACGAGACAAATGACGACCTCAGGTCGATGAACTAACATGTACACATGTCACCTGGGAACTGCTATCTGACGATAGGTATAGTACTAACTAGCAGATTCCCGGCGAGTCCTGTCCGGTGTACTCATAACCCAATGAGCACCTGTATACATCTTAGGTGATCCAACTGACACCAGTGGCTTGTGAGACCGGCCACCGCCCCTCGTCGGGGTCTCGACTGTATACACTAGTCTACTCCGGAGTATCGATGCCCTGTCTCGAAACTCCCACGACTAGGGACCACAATTAAGGATATGCATTTAAACTACCCAACTCTCACGTATATGATCGCCATCATACTGTTGGTAGTAAAGCAAGATCCTAAGGGCTCTATCAAAATGTAACATGCAATCAGTCACCTGAACATGTACACGACTGATAAAGGCAAACCAGATAGTATACTATCATCTCGAGTAAGACTGTCCTACCGGGATAGGTCCTCCGCAATCATTGCAATCACATACCTGCGATCCAATAATTGACTATGAGGGCACTATCACCAACAATCTCCCACTTGCACTCAAGGCTAATTATTGCGATGTCGACTACTCACAGCCCGTGTGAAACCGAACATCCAACTTCTCTACTAATCAGTTTCACAAAGCCCGTTTGTAAAACTATTGTGTTCGAGAAATAGCCTCAGTGAGTGGATCCGCCTAGAAGTATCTTTCTTTATCTCTCTTAATCTCAAGTTCGCGGAGAAAGCCATCTCCCGAATTGAGTAGTACCTGTCTTAGAATATGTCTGGATATCTGATGGGACCTTAGTTCATAAATGAACTCCATATCCAAACTTCTTAGACTGTATCGATCACTGAACCTAATCAGTATCTGGCACCATGCCACCCACAGTATCCTCTGGAACCACCTGTCCATAATACCGTCCCTCGTCAGAGGGAAAACTAAAAACTCTGACAATCACTCTGTCATCCATGTCACCATTGAAGCCTGGAATGATAACCGTCTCCCGAAAGAGGCTGCCGTTATCAAATCCGTAGAACATGTACTAATGTTCTAAAACTGCTTCCTTATGTTTCTCCAGGATTGGATTAATACAAACTTATTGCATCTAGTGCAAAAACAACATTTGGTGCGGTACTTGATATCTCATGATTGACTCAATTGCCTAAGCAAGTGATCTGCCAATCATGCACATCCCTCTCCCCTTTAGTCTATACGATACCTTTAGAGAGGGTGACTCCATCACCTGCAGGTACACCACCACGCTAGGAGTCAACTATTCCAAAAACCATTAGAATATCTGTCAAAGTACTCACTTTGGGAAACTATCCAAATCTAGATCTAAAACCATAGATCCAGAAACCAGAATGTCAAATATTATATCCATATCCTGTCTGGAGAAACAACTGTGTGACGATCACAGTACAACCTTTCGTAGTATAGGAATTTTCCTTCCTACTCTGTGTATGTCATTCAGATACCATGACATCACACCCTACTACCTTCTTAACAGATCCATCCCCTATTCTGATTGAAGTCAAACCCATGACTGTCACATCAAAATTAGATGATCTATCTCCGCTATAACTGCTCTAGTCTATAAATAGACATAAGCTACTTGCCCACTATGCTTCCGATGCTCCCACTGACTACGACAACCCTCTGGCAGAATAATATACACGTACACTTCTAAAGCTAGTTTAGAACGACGCTATACTTATCCTCCTGCCTGGTCTCATAGTCTGGAACAACAGTAGTGTCAAGCCTGGGTAGATAAGAACCTCCTTGTCACCGTCCTTGAGGTTACCGAAGTACCTCTCGGGTGTCTGAGGTTACCCACCATATCTGCGGAGTGGCTATTGGAATGTCAAACCTGATTGAATATATAGGTCCTATTAAATTTTCCGTAATCGTTCGCGGTTCTGGAATCACTTCCAGTTCTACCATACTCCCACTACTGTTTTCTGAAAAAGATCCATTTTACTAAAACTGTGGCGAGTCAAGAACAATATCACTATTGATCTTCCAAATGGTAGAATATCCCCTCGTCATAGCCAGGGTCAACCCACAAACAGCCATTACAGAAACGTGCCCTGAGTTATCCAGAGTCTGGTTTTAAGCATAAGCTGGACAACTCCCCGTACCTTAACATCTTTTAAGGTACGATCCATTCTATATCCAATACAGAAACTTTGGCACTTATTTAATTGGAACCATATTCAAATCATGCAGCTGTCTCTAGTGCATATCACTTTAATGGAAAGAGGCTAATCAGCATTACTCAACTTAGGAATCCATCCAATTATGAGTAACCTGAAAGAGAAATACGTTTCTCAAAACCATCACTATCATCTGAATACCAATCACAAGAATCTACATCTTCGATCTCTTTGAAGAATCCCGATACTTGTGATATCTGGTTCTCTACTTTATTCTTATACCCACAACTTCTCAAAACTTAGACCTTGTATTTCTACGAAACACTTGTCTAAATACTAGAGAAGTTATAAGTAAACAGAACATAGTACGAGGACCTACCCCTTTGTCCTGATGGACACTGGACAACATACAATACTCTGTATAAGTCTGCTGAGTTGAACAACTCATAACCCGTGCGTCGTAGGTTGAAAACTGTACCCTGGCGATTTCCTCAAATATCACCAATTACAACGAATTCCGATATAATGAGTGTTGGAGATAGTGCCCTCAAAGTCAATTATTAGGTCACAGGTACGTGATTGTAATGATTGAGGGAGGACCTATCCCGGTAGGACAGTCTTACTCGAGATGATAGTATGCTATCTGGTTTACCTTTATCATCGTGTACTGCTTTAGGTGACATGACACGTCGCTATTACACGTTGATAGAGCCCCTAGGATTCTTGCTTGACCACCAGCAGTATGAGGGCGATCATATAAGTGGGAGCTGGGGGTCTACAAGCATATCCTTAAAAGGTCCCTAGTCGTGGGAGTTTCGAGACCGGGCATCGATACTCCATTAGTAGACTAGTGTATACAGTCGAGACCCCGACGAGGGGCGGTGGCTGGTCTCACAAGCCACTGGTGTCAGTTGGATCACCTAAGATGTATACAGGTGCTCATTGGATTATGAGTACACCGGACAGGACTCGCCGGGAACATGCTAGTTGGTCATATACCAGACGTCAGATGGCAGTTCCCTGGTGACATGTGTGCAGGTTAGTTCATCGACCTGGGGATCGTCATTTGTCTCGTGTGAGTTCCCACTGTACTTTGATTACTACCCTACCACGGCTCAAAGGAGTCGTGCAAACAGGTTTTAGTTGGGTACAGTCCCGAGCCACATGGAGGCAGTGAGCGTATCTTCAGGGGTTCGTCTCTCCCGGTATTGGGGGTGAGGTCGTGCTGTGTCTAGGAGAGCCATTACACAAAGTCCTTGGCCAAGGCAAGGAGATTTACTGGTAGGTATTCCAGTAGTATCTCAGGGTGTTCTGGGCTACACTCCGACACGACTTGTACCGCTTTTGGGGGTCTGACTTTTACCAACCCCCTAGGCCCGCCATGCGATACTCATAGACGAACGGACCGGACTGCACGGATATTGTCACTGACAGGCTCAGTAGGGTGTCAGGATGAGTTCGCTCATCGACGTCCCTTTTAGTCAATAGCTGGTGGCCCGTTACGTATTGGCTTATACCTCTGACGTGCTAGTGGTTAAATCCACAGCCATAGTATTGACGAGTCTTTAGAGTCCACCACACTTTCAGTTACTCAAGCTTTCGGGCGAAACGCTGTAGAGGCCGTATGGAGATATGGCAAGGTCCGATCAGATACGTGCGGTATTGCACGGATCAGGATCGGACGGTTTGTACTAGTAGCCGTATAGGATTATGGCAGGGTTCGATCAGATACGTGCGGTATTGCACGGATCAGGATCGAACGGATAATACTAGCCGGCTTTGGTTTAAGCCGGTCCTAGTTTAGTACAGTGTAGATTTTGTCTCTTTGCATTTGTATCCGGACGGAATACAGATGCGGGTGTGTATGCACAGTATCGGGGTTTTCCTGTAATTTATTACGGGACCAGTTTTCTGGAGTTGCCAGTTTGCATTCCGTTCCGGCCGGTTTTCCTTTGTTCTTTCCCGGCCGGACTTTTCCGATGGAAGGGGTAATTTGCAGTTTTGCAAATTACATTTGTGGAGGGGTTTTCTTGCAAAAGGGTTTGATATGATAAGATTCTTTTCTTTTGCACCATGCTTTTGCTTTAATGGGATTTGATTGAATGAGGATGGGTTAAAGTGAGGGTATGGTTTCAATAGTGTTACAAGCATGGTTCATTGTTTATGGTCACCTCTTGACCTCTCCTACCCTCACCTCCCTTCATGAGATGTATTTTGTTCCCTCCATCATTTTCCTACTTGATATGGCCGGCCACATCTTAGTGAGAGGTAGAGTGGTTTTCATTTTGTAGTATGGCAAATTCATTCATCTCATTTTGATACAAGGAAAAATGAAAGCACCATTTTTCATACCCTCATTCCTCCATCTTCAAATGGCAACCAACCCCAAAGCGAGACATGCACTCTGCACTACACTTCCTACAGCAAATCTTGGACGCGTCGATTCGCCAGCTTCGCGCCCGAGTTGCCTCGGTATTGAGGTGGGAGCCCGTAAAAGCTACAGGCGATGTGGTGCCCTTTTCCGACGAGGAGGAGACGGACGGAGATCCCGCGAGGAGATCGGAGTGGAGATGAAGACCGGAGGACTCGGATCAGTCGGTATATCTCTATTCCCTTTCTTGTAGATGGCTTAGACTAGTTAATGGTTCGATCCGGAGTTTAGTGCGCGGTGGTGCCGGTTTGCAAAGTCCGCAAAATTTTAGTTATTCACCGCTTCCGCATTCCGGCGTCGGATTGACGGCCGGGGCGCCGCCGTGCACTTAGAGTGGTATCAGAGCCTCGCCATTAACTTAGTCTAGCTTTGTGTAATGTGTTTTTCAGTTCCGATCGATCGAAATGTCCAAAAACCCGTATTTGCCCACGACAGTTTCTGTTGAAAATTTTTGGTCTCGAAAAATTTTTCAGGTTGTAAAATATTGATGTACTGGAAAATCTAAGAGTTCTGTAAAAATTTGACGAAGTAACTCCACAGTTGGAGCGCGGAACCGCCGCGAAAACCCCCTTTGTGCGGCCCTTCCGCCGTGCACTATTCACATCACTTCACCATTTTTTTACAGAGGCCTTATGGGCTTAAAATATGGGCTTTGGAATATTAAAGTTGGGCCAATTGTTTCTGTGAGTGCTACAGTTTTCTTTGGGGCCCACTTGTTAATTGTTTGATCAATCGGAAATTTTTTAAACACATTTTTCACAGTATTTACATTATATCTGCGACCGTGAATGTCACTCGATCGGTAAATCCGGTCTAACTGCTATAGCCCGGTTAGACGGATTTGCGAACGTGATTTTCACGTTGATGTTCTATGTATTTGCTGTGATGTTGCGGATCGGTCGGTGGGGATAGCCTGGATGCAATGCTAGTACTGTGTTGTCGTATTATGTACATTTGATATTGCGGGGCGAGCGTCCGACATGTGGACTGCCGTCACTGCCTGTTTGTATTATTATTTTGGGGCACGACCTGGTTGCGGTCGATGTACCCGTTGTATGTATATTTTACTTTCTGTACTAGGATTGCCCCGCGGTGGGGTGCACGGATAGCCGGGTTCTAGAAGACAACAAGCCCGCATCTCATGGCATTGGGACGGAGGGGGCTTCACTCCAGGATTGGCTGGCTATCCGCCGCACTCGTAGGGGGTACAGATTGACCCAGGAGGGGTGCCCAAGTTACCGGATTCCGTGAAGTGCTGGGTGGTCCATTCACGGTGCTGAAGGGGGCTGCCTCGCTTCAGGTTTTGGCGGGTGACTTGCCGCGCCCGTAGGGGTCTAGGATTCTCATTGCACAGGCTATCCATACGACCAGGGGAACGTCGGGTTTCAGTAGTGGCTCTGTGAAACCCGGGGATCCCAGATATCTGTATTGTTCTGTGATGCTGTACATTTCTGTGATGTCGCATTTTATTCACGCCTTGAGCGAAATATAATATATTGGTATATATATTAGTAGATGTTGTATATGTTTTACATCCGCGCTAGTCCAGTCCCCGCTCTGTCGTTAGTTAGCTAACCTAACGGGTAATGACGGGACCCAGTGGCGAATGCGGATGGCATATACGTACATCAGTATATTTTCGTTCTTTTTGGTGTGATCAATTGATGGGACTGCATTGATTCGGATCAATGCAAGTTAAAAACAAACCTAATCAGATGTTGTTGGAACACTTTTCAAAAAGCTGTTATTGCAAGGACGTTCACTTTTGTTTTGCATCGCGGTATTCATTTAGAATATCCTGCTCCTCAGTCGACGAGGCAAGGGCCGAGATCCCTTCACCGGGAGTGACCCCTTGGACAAAAAGTTTGCGTCAGGGCATTAACTTCACTATAGCCGATTACTTTTGCTTTGCATCGTGGTATTCATTTGGAATATCCTGCACCCCATTCTACGGGGAAAGAGCCGAGATCCCTTCACCGGGAGTGACCTCTTTAGTAAAGGTTTTCGTCACTATATTTTTTAAAAGCTATCCGTTCCTTCAACGATATCAAGTTCATTACGTTAAAGGTTTTCGCCAGAAACCATTCGTAGCCCTCCGTCGTTTCAGACGGGTAGCACGTAGTATTCATGCTATGTTTGTTGACCTTCGTCAAGGCATAGTGTATGGTAGCTGCTTGTTACCTTTCTGTTGCATAGATAGATGCGTTGGTTTGGGACAGTCGTACAGCCTTGTTGACCTTCGTCAAGGGCTTGTACGGGTGGGTTCAAATTAACCTGGACAATGACGGGTGGAACTTGACATGTGACTTATGATTTGTTGACCTTCGTCAAGGTCATAAGAGCATGGGGCAGAAATTACATCGGGAGTTTCAAAAGAACTGAAACTTGCCAGATATGCGCATACCTTCTGGAGTGTGATAGCGTGAGCGGATTCCGTCACGTTATCATGCAATGATAGTTGGATCCCGATTCCCACTGATGAGTTAGTTTACTCCTCGGGTGACCCCGACTAATTCTTCTTTTAGGTTTGGAGGAGAATTTGAGGTACAGTGGGAGGATTCCAGATTAGATAAATTGGTGACCATTCTGATCTAGGTTAGAGTGCACGCTGAGTGTTTCTTTTCTCTCTCTCTTTGGCAGCGACCATTGACCCGACCCTAAGACTATGACTCAGTGACCAAGTTAACCGAACCTTACTTAACACTGGCTTTTGGATTGTCAGAGTTGCGGACCTCATTGCCACTCCTACTTTTACCCTTTTCTCCGGGACACCCCGTATTGCTACGAACGTCCACTTCCATTGGACAAAACCATCGTATGGTTAGATACGAACTCGAAGGAATTCGAGGATGGTTTCCGGTTCTGGAGAAAACGGATAGGATTATTCAGTTGTCTTTTCCTTTTACCCTCTCTCAGGTTACGAGTACTCCTTGGTTTAGGGGTAGTACACCTATTACGCAAATTGGATTGTCTTCTTCCAAACCTTAGGCTGGTGCCGACCGGTAGGGAATGAAGAAAACCAATTAGCATAACAATGGTGTGCAGAAGGTATTAAGTTCAGACAAAGCAAGGGATTAGTAAGAGGGCAAAGTAAATTGCAACAGATATTCACGACCAAACCAAATATTTCGTTACCACTCCCACATCACCTTTGTATTTCTCCAGGACACTCCGTATCACTACGAAGATCCACAGTTTATTTGGATACTCCATCGTATGGTTATATACGAACTCGAATGGAACTGGTTCCAGTTCGGGGATGGATTCTGGTTCAGGAGAAATAGGAATAAGGTTTATTCGGTTGTCTTTTATCTTCACCCTCTCTCATTGCGAGTGTTCCTAGGATTGGGACAGTACACCCATTATGCTTATTGGATAGTCTTCTTCCAAACCATAGGCTGGTGCCGAACGGTAGGGAAGGAAGAAAACCATTTGGCCTAAAGGGGTGTACAGAAGGTAAAGACTAAAGACATATGAAGGGATTTGGAGAGGTGGCAAAGAATTATACGGTTACAGTCGTGAATCTGGAAGAGGCATGACTAAGAATACCAGGATACCCCTTCGAAACATTTCAATGTTTCAGTTTCACTGTGTAATGTTAAAAGAAAACTGATTTCCCGATTAGATACTTACTCCAGGGTATGTATTTACCAGGTACGATTCTCACATCTGTATGGTTTTACAGATGATGAGTGGGAGTAAGTTATTGGGAATTGGGTGATTATCCTCATTATATCGGGATTCGTTGTAATCGGTGATATTTGAGGAAATCACCTGGGCTGTTTGCCGGTCGGCAAATATTTGGTTTTGAATATCCGCTGTTATGCACCAATTTCAAATTGATATATCTGTACGTCTATTTTCATAGAGTGAGATATACCTTTTGATATTATGTCGATGACATTTACCTATATCAGTGGATGGTTAGGTAAGGAGCATCAAACAGCGGTGTAATTCTTCTTAACCATAAGTACAGTTTTCAACCTACGACACACAGTGAATGAGTTGTCAGACTCAAGGGACTTATACAGAGTATTGTATGTTGTCCAGGGTCCATCAGGACAGAGGGGATTGGTCTTCGTACTATATTCGGTTTACTTATGACTTCTCTAGTTTTTGGACGAGTGTTTCGCGGAAACACAGGGTCTAAGTTTTGAGGAGTTATAGGTATTTGAATAGAGTAGAGAACCAGGTATAGCAAGTATCGGGATTCTTCAAAGAGATCGAAGATGTAGGTACTTGTATATGGTATTCAGTTGATAGTAATGATAAAGAGATCTTGCTTCTCTTTCAGGTTACTCATAATTGGAAGTATTCCTAAGTTGAGTAACGCTGATCGGCCTCCTTCCATTTTAGTTGACATGCACTGGAGACAGTTGCATGATTTGGATCTGGTTCAATTAAATCAGTGCCTCTGTTTCTATATTGGATATAGAACTGTTCATATCTTAACGATGTTAAGGTACGGGGAGTTGTCCGGTTTATGATTAAAACCAGACACTGGACAACTCAAGGCACGTTTCTGTAATGGCTGTTTGTGGGTTGACCCAGGCTATGACGAGGGTTGATTTTCTACCATCTGGATGAACAATAGCGATATTGTTCTAGACTTGCCACAGTTTTATTAAAAATGGATTTTTTCAGAAAACAGTAGTGGGAGTATGGTAGAACTGGAAGTGATTCCAGAACCACAAACGATTACTGAAGATTTGATAAGGAACCTAAAGATTCAATCTGGATTGACATTCCATTGGCCACTCCGCAGATAAGGTGGGTAACTTCAGGCACCCGAGAGGCACTACGGTAGCCTCAAGGACGGTGACAGGGAAGTTCTTGTTTACCCACAATTGCCATTGCTGTTGTTCCAGGTTACGAGACCCGGCGGGAGGATGAGTATAGCGTCGTTCTAAACCAGTTTTAGAAGTGTACGTCTATATGACTCTGCCAGAAGGTTGTCGTAGTCAGTGGGAGCAGCGGAAGCATTGGTGGACAGGTTGCTTATGTCTATTCATAGACTAGAGCAGATGTAGCGGAGATAGATCATCTGTTTCTGATGTGACAGTCATGGGTTTGACTTCATCAGAATATGAGATGGATCTGTTGAGAAGGTAGTAGGGTGTGATATCCTGGTATTTGGATGATATACACAGAGTAGGAAAAGAAACTCCTACACTACGATCGGATATACTTTGGTCGTCACACAGTGGTTTCTCCACAAAGGAAATGGATTTTATATCTGACATACTGGTTACTGGATCTATGGTTTTAGATCTAGATTTGGGTGGTTTCCCAATCGGGGTACTTGACAGCATTCTAAGAGTATTTAGGATGGACGACTCCTGGCACGGTAGTGTACCTGCAGGTAATAGAGTCACCCTCTTCAAAGGTGTCTTACAGGATAAAGGGGAGAGGGACGTGCATGATTGGCAGATCACTTGCTCAGGCAATTGAGTCAATCGTGAGATGTCAAGTACCACACCAGATGTTGTTCTTGCACTAGATGCAATAAGTTGACATTAATCCAATCCTGGAGAAACAGTCGGAAGCAGTTTTAGAACATAAGTGGATGTTCTAGGGATATGATAACGACAGCCTCATTCAGGAGACGGTTATCATTCCAGGCTTCCAAGGTGACATGGACGACAAGGAGGTTGTCAGAGTTATAGTTTTTCCTTCTGATGAGGGGCAGTATTTTGGACAGGTGGTCCAAGGCAATACTGAGGGAGGCATGGCGCGCAGGACACTGATTAAGTTCAGTTGTCAATACAGTCTAAGAAGTTTGGATTTGGAGTTCATTTATGAGCTACGTCCCATCAGACATCCAGACATATTCTAAGACTGATTTTGCTCATTTCGGGAGATGGCTTTCTCCGCGAACTTGAGATATAGAGAGACATAGAAAGAAACAACTAAGCGGATCCACTCACTGAGGCTATTCCTCGAACGCAATAGTTCCGCAAACGAGCTTTGTGAGACTGACTAGTAGAGGAGTTGGATGTTCGGTATCACACGGGCTGTGAGTATGCGACATCGCAATAATTAGCCTTGAGTGCAAGTGGGAGATTGTTGGAGATAGTGCCCTCAAAGTCAATTATTAGGTCACAGGTACGTGATTGTAATGATTGAGGGAGGACCTATCCCGGTAGGACAGTCTTACTCGAGATGATAGTATGCTATCTGGTTTACCTTTATCATCGTGTACTGCTTTAGGTGACATGACACGTCGCTATTACACGTTGATAGAGCCCCTAGGATTCTTGCTTGACCACCAGCAGTATGAGGGCGATCATATAAGTGGGAGCTGGGGGTCTACAAGCATATCCTTAAAAGGTCCCTAGTCGTGGGAGTTTCGAGACCGGGCATCGATACTCCATTAGTAGACTAGTGTATACAGTCGAGACCCCGACGAGGGGCGGTGGCTGGTCTCACAAGCCACTGGTGTCAGTTGGATCACCTAAGATGTATACAGGTGCTCATTGGATTATGAGTACACCGGACAGGACTCGCCGGGAACATGCTAGTTGGTCATATACCAGACGTCAGATGGCAGTTCCCTGGTGACATGTGTGCAGGTTAGTTCATCGACCTGGGGATCGTCATTTGTCTCGTGTGAGTTCCCACTGTACTTTGATTACTACCCTACCACGGCTCAAAGGAGTCGTGCAAACAGGTTTTAGTTGGGTACAGTCCCGAGCCACATGGAGGCAGTGAGCGTATCTTCAGGGGTTCGTCTCTCCCGGTATTGGGGGTGAGGTCGTGCTGTGTCTAGGAGAGCCATTACACAAAGTCCTTGGCCAAGGCAAGGAGATTTACTGGTAGGTATTCCAGTAGTATCTCAGGGTGTTCTGGGCTACACTCCGACACGACTTGTACCGCTTTTGGGGGTCTGACTTTTACCAACCCCCTAGGCCCGCCATGCGATACTCATAGACGAACGGACCGGACTGCACGGATATTGTCACTGACAGGCTCAGTAGGGTGTCAGGATGAGTTCGCTCATCGACGTCCCTTTTAGTCAATAGCTGGTGGCCCGTTACGTATTGGCTTATACCTCTGACGTGCTAGTGGTTAAATCCACAGCCATAGTATTGACGAGTCTTTAGAGTCCACCACACTTTCAGTTACTCAAGCTTTCGGGCGAAACGCTGTAGAGGCCGTATGGAGATATGGCAAGGTCCGATCAGATACGTGCGGTATTGCACGGATCAGGATCGGACGGTTTGTACTAGTAGCCGTATAGGATTATGGCAGGGTTCGATCAGATACGTGCGGTATTGCACGGATCAGGATCGAACGGATAATACTAGCCGGCTTTGGTTTAAGCCGGTCCTAGTTTAGTACAGTGTAGATTTTGTCTCTTTGCATTTGTATCCGGACGGAATACAGATGCGGGTGTGTATGCACAGTATCGGGGTTTTCCTGTAATTTATTACGGGACCAGTTTTCTGGAGTTGCCAGTTTGCATTCCGTTCCGGCCGGTTTTCCTTTGTTCTTTCCCGGCCGGACTTTTCCGATGGAAGGGGTAATTTGCAGTTTTGCAAATTACATTTGTGGAGGGGTTTTCTTGCAAAAGGGTTTGATATGATAAGATTCTTTTCTTTTGCACCATGCTTTTGCTTTAATGGGATTTGATTGAATGAGGATGGGTTAAAGTGAGGGTATGGTTTCAATAGTGTTACAAGCATGGTTCATTGTTTATGGTCACCTCTTGACCTCTCCTACCCTCACCTCCCTTCATGAGATGTATTTTGTTCCCTCCATCATTTTCCTACTTGATATGGCCGGCCACATCTTAGTGAGAGGTAGAGTGGTTTTCATTTTGTAGTATGGCAAATTCATTCATCTCATTTTGATACAAGGAAAAATGAAAGCACCATTTTTCATACCCTCATTCCTCCATCTTCAAATGGCAACCAACCCCAAAGCGAGACATGCACTCTGCACTACACTTCCTACAGCAAATCTTGGACGCGTCGATTCGCCAGCTTCGCGCCCGAGTTGCCTCGGTATTGAGGTGGGAGCCCGTAAAAGCTACAGGCGATGTGGTGCCCTTTTCCGACGAGGAGGAGACGGACGGAGATCCCGCGAGGAGATCGGAGTGGAGATGAAGACCGGAGGACTCGGATCAGTCGGTATATCTCTATTCCCTTTCTTGTAGATGGCTTAGACTAGTTAATGGTTCGATTCGGAGTTTAGTGCGCGGTGGTGCCGGTTTGCAAAGTCCGCAAAATTTTAGTTATTCACCGCTTCCGCATTCCGGCGTCGGATTGACGGCCGGGGCGCCGCCGTGCACTTAGAATGAGGATGATCACCTAATTCCCAATATCTTACTCCCACTCATCATCTGTAAAACCATACAGATATGATAATGAAACCTGGTAAATACATACCCTTGGAGTAAGTGTCTAATCGGGAAAACAGTTTTCTTTTAACAATGCACTGAAACATGAAAATGTTTCGTAGGGGTATCCTGGTATTCATAGCAATGCCTCTTCCATAATCCAATTCATGACTTCAACCGTATATTTTATTGCCATCTCTCCAAATCCCTTTATTTGTCTTTAGTCGTTACCTTCTGTACGCCATCGTTAGGCTAAATGGTTTTCTTCCTTCCCTACCGTTCGGCACCAGCCTATGGTTTGGAAGAAGACTATCCAGTAAGCATAATAGGTGTACCCTCCTAAACCAAGGAGTACTCGCATCTTGAGAGAAGGTGATGATAAAAGACAATTGAATAATACCTTATTCTTTTAAAGGTGAAATAGGAGTGGCGATGAAGTACGCGGTTTGGTCGTGAATGATAACAGTCGCAATTTACTTTGCCCTCTTTCTAATCCCTTTATTTTGTCTTTTGATATTACCTTCTGCACACCCTACTTAGGCTAATTGGTTTTCTTCATTCCCTACCTTTCGGCACCTGCCTATGGTTTGGAATAAGACTATCCAATAAGCGTAATAGGTGTACTCTCCTAAACCAAGGAGCCCTCGCAACCTGAGAGAAGGTGATAATAAAAGACAACTGAATAAACCAATTCTATTTCTCCTGAACTTGGATCCATCCTCGAAGAAGTCCCTTCGAGTTCGTATATAACCATACGATGGATCTATCCAATGGAAGTGGATATCCGTAGTAAAACGGGTGTTCTGAGAAATGCAAAGGGTAAAAGAAGGAGTGGCAATGACTTATGCAACATAGACAATCCAAAAGCCAGTATTTTAAGAAGGTTCGGTCAACCTGGTCACTGAGTCATAGTCTAGGGTCGGTCAAAGGTCGCTGCCAAAGAGAGAGAGAGAAAAGAAATACTCTGCGTGCACTCTAACCTAGATCAGAATGGTCATAACTTTATCTAATCCGGAAACCTCCCACTGTCCTGTCAAATTCTCCTCCAAACCTAAAGAAGAATCAATCGGGATCACCCGAAGAGTAAACCAACTCATCAGTGGGAATCGGGATCCAACTCTCATCGCATGATAACGTGATGGAATGCATCCACGTTACTCATACTCCAGAAGGTATGCGCATCCTTGGCAAGTTTCAGTTTCTTTAGAAACTCCCGATCTGATTTTTGCCCCATGCTCTTATAACCTTGGCTTTGGTCAAAATGTCATAAGTCACATGTCAAGTTCTTCCCATCACTATCTTGTCAATTTGAACCCACCCGTACATGCCCCTGACTTTGGCCAATCGGCAGAACGACTGTCCCAAACCAACTCATCTATCTATGCAACAATTGAAATACCCAGCAGCTACCAAACACTATGCCTTAACTTTGGCTAAAATACATAGCTTGAATACTACTGAATACTCAAAAGAAGTGACGGAGGGCTACGGATGGTTTTTTGCGAAAACCTTTAATGTAGTGAACTTGATATCGCTGAAGGAACCTGATAGCTTTTTAAAATATAGTGGCGAAAACCTTTTGCTAAAGAGGTCACTCCCGGTGAAGGGATCTCGGCTCTTTCCTCGTGGAATGAGGTGCAGGATATTCCACTGAATACCGCTATGCAAAGCAACTTGTAATCGACTATAGTGAAGTTATTACCCTGACGCAAACTTCTGCCAAGGGGTCAGTCCCGGTGAAGGGATATCGGCCCTTGCCCCGTCGAATGAGGTGCAGGATATTCCACTGAATACCTCTATGCAAAACAAAAGGAAACGTCTTTGCAATAACACCTTTTAAATTTGTTCCAACAACTAAAACAGGTTTGTTTTTCTTTGCATTGATCAGAATCAACGCAGTCCCATCAATCAATCACACCAGAAAAGAACGAAAATAAAATGTACGTATATGCCATCCGCATTCGTCACTGGGTCCCGTCATCACCCGTTAGGTTACTTAACTAACGACAGAGCGGGGACTGGACTAGCGCGGGTGCAAAACATATACAACATCTAATAGTATATAAACCAATATACATAATCGCTCCAGGCGTGATAATATGCAACATTACAGAAAAGTAATAAGCATCACAGAACAATACAGATATCTGGGATCCCCGGGTTTCACAAAGCCGCTGCTGAAACCCGACGTTCCCCTGTCGTGCGGATAGCCTGTGCAATGAAACCTAGACCCCTACGGGTGCGGCAAGTTACCCGCCAAAACCTGAAGCGATGCAGTCCCCACAGCATAGTGAATGGAACACCCGGCACATCACGGAATCCGGTAAGCTTGGGCACCCCTCCTTGGGTCAACCTGTACCCCCTACGAGTGCGGCGAATAGTCTGCCAATTCTGAAGTGGGGCCCCTCTGCCTCTCAAAGCCATGAGATGCGGACCCGTTGCTTTCCCGAACCCGGCTATCCGTGCACTCCGTCTCGGGGTAAAACCTAGTACAGTATTGAAAAATAGTACAACAGGTACATCGACCGCAACCTGGTCGTGCCCCAAAAGAATATTATACAACAGGCAGTGACGGCAGTCCACATGTTGGACGCTCGCCCCGCAATATCAAATGTACAAATAAACTCAAACTGTACTACCATTGCACACTGCTATCCACCACGACAAATCCGCAACATCACAGCACAACACAGAACATCAACGCGAATGTCACGTTCGCAAACCCGTCTAAAAGAACAATAGCAATCAAACGCGGTTTACCGATCAAATGACATTCCCGGTCGGAGATATAATGTAAGCACTGTAAACTAACGTGTTTAAATTTCGATCGACCAAATATCAAATAGTGGGCCCCACTGCTTACTGGTGAACAGTAACAAAACCTGGGCCAAAACGATATATACCAAAAACCCCAAAATCCCACAGAGAACCAACTGACAAAATTTGGGAGCACGTGCTCCCCACTTGGCCGCGGTTGCGCGGCCAAACCATGGGTTTGGCCGCGCTTCCGCGGCAGCTTGGAGGGATCACGACCCCAAATTTCGTCGTAGTTCTTAGAAAACCCTGCTCTGATTTTTAAGACATCCAGAAATAATTTTAGAGACCATTTAAAATCAACAGAAACTGTCGGGCATGGATTTTGCAATTTTCGATTTCCGGTCGGATCGATGTTTTAAATGCGTTAGCACAAGTTAGTATAGCAAAATGGTGAGGCTCTGATACCACTGTAAGTCTACGCTAGCGCCCCGGTCGTCTACAGACGCCAAATGCGGAATAAAAACTTTTAAACTGGCGCTATCGTATACTTTAACCCGGATCTGCCATTATTGCTAAACTAACAAACTGTAAAGAGTGTAGAAAGGTTATACCGAACGATCCGAGTCCTTCGTTCTTTAACCATCATCCCACGCTCCGTTGCTGCTGCTCCGATCTCGTCGAACTCCGATATCCTCGTCGAGGTGGCACCACATCACCGATTCTTTAAACGGGCTCCCGCCTCTGACTCGAGGCAACTCGATCGTCAAGTTTGCTAAAAGAGACGACCAAGAATTGATGTAGAGAATGAGTAGATGACTTTGTCTCACTTCGTCCAAATCCGTGGACGATCGGTTAATGAAGTTGCCGAGGGAAATGGGTGATGGAATGAAATGAACTGTAAAATTCCACGCACCCCAAATACTATCATATCTTTTCAAGTGGAACAACAAGTGAGAGTGTGAGAGAGGAGAGAGAGGGCCGGCCATATATAGCAAGAGGGAGGTGACCGTAGGAGAGGGGGGTGACCAAATGATGAAGCTTATCATGAAGAAATATCTTAACCAAAACAAGAATGTATAAATTTCAAAGCATGAGTCATAATCACACCTCATCAAGCCATTAATGAAACCATTAATGCACTAATGAGTCATATGCCTCATCATCACTTCTAGAAGCTTCTAGAATGATGACTCACTCATATCAGAAGAAAAGATAAATCCGTCTTTAACCAAATGTTAAAAGACGGCTGATAGAAAACTGGAAACTGGCAACTTCCAAAAGTGATCCTGAAACGACTTTCAGGATAACCCCGTATCTGTATAAAAATACCCGCATTTGTATTACGACCGAATACAAATGCAACTGAGACAAAGATATTATACCTACTCAATATAATACTCGGATCCGGCTTAAACCAAAGCCGACCAGTATCATCTGTCCGAAAATCGACACGTGCGTAAACGCACGTGCATTTTCCGAACCCTGCCATAAAACCATACGGCCTCTACAACGTTTCGCCCGAAACTTGGGAAACTGTCTGTGGGGGACTCTAATGACTCTTCAGTACCCTGGCAGTGGGTTTAACCACAAACCGTCAGCTGCACTAGCTATGCGTAACGGTTGCCCACGGACTGAACATAAGGGAGGCTGATGAGCGCACTCAAGGATGGCCGATGAGCTAACACATCCAGAAACCCTACTGAGCCTAACAGTGACAATCTATATACAGTCCGGTCCGTTCGTCAATGAGTATCGCATATCCGCCTAGGGGGATAGTAACGTCAGACCTCCAGAAGCAGTATAAGTCGTGTCGGAGTGTAGCCCAATAACACCCTGAGATACTACTGGAGTACCTACCAGTAAATCTCCTGCTACGGCCGTGGGCTATGTGTAATGGCTCTCCTAGACACAGCACGATCTCGCCCCCAATACCGGGAGAGACGAATCCCCTGCCGATCCGCTCACGTGCCTCCATATGGCTCGGGGCTGTACCCAATAGCTACCTGTTTGCACGACTCCTTTGAGCCGTGGTAGGGTAGAAATCAAAGCACAGTGGAAACTCACACGAGACAAATGACGACCTCAGGTCGATAAACTAACCTGTATACATGTTACCTGGGAACTGCTATCTGACGATAGGTATAGTACTAACTAGCAGATTCCCGGCGAGTCCTGTCCGGTGTACTCATAACCCAATGAGCACCTGTATACATCTTAGGTGATCCAACTGACACCAGTGGCTTGTGAGACCGGCCACCGCCCCTCGTCGGGATCTCGACTGTATACACTAGTCTACTCCGGAGTATCGATGCCCTGTCTCGAAACTCCCACGACTAGGGACCACAATTAAGGATATGCATTTAAACTACCCAACTCTCACGTATATGATCGCCATCATACTGTTGGTAGTAAAGCAAGATCCTAAGGGCTCTATCAAAATGTAACATGCAATCAGTCACCTGAACATGTACACGACTGATAAAGGCAAACCAGATAGTATACTATCATCTTGAGTAAGACTGTCCTACCGGGATAGGTCCTCCGCAATCATTGCAATCACGTACCTGCGATCCAATAATTGACTATGAGGGCACTATCACCAACACTCGGGTCAACAGACTAAGCTGTACCAGTGTCACCAGAGAACTGCCATCTGACATGCGGTATAATACCATCTGGGAGTTCTCGGCGAGTCCGTTCAGTGTACCCAGTCACCACTGAGCACCCGCATACCATCTCTGATGTCAAACACCAATGGATATGGGATCATCCATCGCCCATCATATGGGTCGAGAAGATATACGCTAGTCTACTCTGGAATATCGATGCCCCGTCTCGATATTCACAACACTAGGAACAATGAAGAATGTACTCATGGACTATCCAGGCCACACTAGTATGATCTACATCATAGTCCTGGAAGTCGAGTACACATCCTAAGGGCTTTATCAACATGTAACAGAGAGACAGAAAGTATACATGTTAATATAAAGAGCAACCTGATAGCGTACTATCATGTCGAGCAAGAAAGTCCTACCTATATATGTCCCAGCATCCACTACAATATACATCCAATGTACAGTAATGGCCGCTAGGGCATACATATAACTAACAACTCCAACATGACTTGTACCGCTATTAGGGGTCTGACGTTTACCGTGCCCTAGGCCCGACATGCGATACTCTTAGAAGAACAGACCGGACTGTATGGAGATTGTCACATTCAGGCTCAGTAGGTGTTCAGATGGGTTCACCTTATCGGTCTTCTTATCGGCATGTTACGTACAGCTAGTACCGCTTACGGCCTGTGGTTAAACCCACTGCCAGCGTAGTGTCGAGTCTTTAGAGTCCCATACAGAAGGTTGTTGACCTTTGGGCGAAACTAGTAGAGGTCGTATTGTTTTACGAAAGGGTTCGTTCACATATGCGTACTTGTGCGTATTCGGTGTTCGGGCAGTTGATACTAGTGGGCTTTGGTTTAAGCCAGATCCTAGTATTTCGTTTTGGGTTGGTTCGGTCTCATTGTATTCGTGTTCCTCGGAACACGGATGCGGACGTGTATACACAGTTGACAGAGGCAGAGGAACCTCATTAGGGTTTTGACCATTGACTTTACTAAAACCATAATTAGATGGAGGAAATTGATTAATGAGTTTTAATTAGAGATAATTGTATCATGGTTAATAGGTTTGACCATTTGACTATGTTGACCCATGTTGACATAGATATTTTTGTGAGCATGCTTATCATTAATTGTGACATGATAATGGTCAAATCAACACCAACCATGACAATTTATCCTAATTAAAATTATCATTATTCTTTTTGTTCATTTGAGAGCTTTCTCTTCTCATTCTATGATGATACATTCTCTCTCTTGCTAGCTCTCTCCACTTCCTCTCTCAAAGCTCTCTTATTTCATGAGTTGAAAATCAAGAGCTTTGTGAGATCTAACCACTAAAACAACTCTCTACTCACTCTAGGATTCTTAGTCTAGCAAGCAAAGCACTCTAGTTACTTCATGGTTGAGGTAGGAGCACATGGTAGAGGCCTTCGGGTGGATCTTCTTCGATATAGAGAAGCCGGTGAGGTGGAGCCATCTAGATCAATCCAAGGAGCTCACAACAAGGAGAAGAAGGAGTTCAAGTTTAAGGTATAACTTTCTATCATAGTAGATAGAACTCTATTCTTTTGCTAGTTAGGTTTATGGTAAAGATCCGGGTTTTAGTGTTATTCTAGCGCCAAGTTTATGTTCGTCGTAAAATTTTTGTTCCGCATTTGGCCACGGAAGTTGGCTGGGGCGCTAGTGTAACCCTTCAGTAGTAGAGTACGTGTAGAATGCTTTGTCTCGAGGGTTAATCGAAGTTGCCTTTAGGAAGTGTGAGGAGAAATGGGCTTTAGAATTGGGCTAAGTATTTTTGTGCAAATGAAATGAGATCAATTTTTTTCCACACCAAGATGATCCCCTCAAGTAGTGGCCGGCCATTTTCATGAGGAAATGGTGGTGGTGAGCATAACCATAAGTGTGATGATAATGAGGAAAAAAAGTCACAACCAAAGTCTTTCTCAAATCCAATCATAATAAATGCAAACCATGAACCAAGCACATCTAGAAAACTCTTTAGCATCCATATGCTGATGGAGCCCCGACAACCACGAAAACCCCCCTCACTTTGTAAATCCCCACTTTGCAAATAGCCCCCCTCTATGCAAAATCAGGCACCCTTCAATGCAAAATCAGCCATGGAGGAAAGAAAGAAAAATTGCCGAAACGGAATGCAAACTGTCAACTTCAAAAAGCGATCCCGTAATAAATTACAGGATAACCCAGCAACTGTATCTACATATCTACATTTGTATTTCGACCGAATACAAATGCATTGAGACAAAATCTACACAGTATAATACTAGGATCCGTCCGAACCATTACACATGCACAAGTGCATGCGTATGTTCGAACCCTCCCATAATTCCATACGGCCTCTACAACGTTTTGCACGAAACTTAAGAAACTGTCTTTGGGGGACTCTAAAGACTCGTCAATACACTGGCTTTGGATTTAACCACTAGCACGTCAGTGGTACTAGCTGTACGTAACGGGCTACCAGGTATTGACCAAAAGGGAGGTCAATGAACGAACTCATCCTGACACCCTACTGAGCCTGTTAGTGACAAAATCCGTACAGTTCGGTCCGTTCATCTATGAGTATCGCATGTCGGGCCAAGGGGGTTGGTAAATGTCAAACCCCTAAAAGCGGTACAAGTCGTGCCGGAGTGTAGCCCAGAACACCCTGAGATACTACTGGAATACCTACCAGTAAATCTCCTGCCAGTAGGGTTCCTAGGCACACTAATGAGGTCTCACAAGGCATCAACCATGCCAAATTCAAAATTTTCCGGTGCCGAAAAACCCTAATACGGATCGTTAACTAGAAATTAGGCGAAACTACAAGCAAGTTAACAACTTAACTAGTAAGTGAATAGAAATCCAACCTTTGTTGATCCGGTCCTCCACCACCATAGCTCCGCGTTGACGTTCCTCCGCTGCGATCACCACGATCCCGGACCCTAGCGATGGTTTCGTCGGAGAAATGATCGGGCTAGGTCGTTGACTTCGATGCCGAAGATGATCTACGTCGAGGCAACTCAAACTCAAGCTCCACCTTCACTAAGTCATGAAACTTGTGAAGAAAACACCAAATACAACATGGCAAGTGGTAGAGGATGAAGAAATAGGAAATGGGTTCACTTTGGATTTGGATTTCTCACTTGATTTCATCACTTAAGAATTTTCAAGAATGGTTTTCTTGTTCTTCATGAAGAAGAAGAAGAAGAGAATGAAAAAGAATTATCTCAAAATAAAAATCCAAGTGATGTATATCATAATGCAACCATGGGTGAGCCAAACAAGGGTAGAGACTAAACTAGGGTTAGGTATAATGGTTAGGTTTAGGATGAAAACAAAAATGGTAGACTTTCAAAGATGCTTTGAAGCTTCAAGAAGCTTCAAGCAAAGAAAGAAAAGAAAGCCACCATTTCTCTTTTCCTAAATGAATAAATAAATAAATAATTCAAACCCTAACCATTAACCTAATCATAGTTTAAAGCAAACATTCACCAAAGTTTGCATGTATCATCAAACATGATACAATCTTGTGCTCAAAAATATATCACATATACAATGTGCACAAACAAGTGAGAAAAAGATCTTAAGCGAACCAATATTAGTTAATGTAAAGTAATATATCAAATATATAATTATACATCAAATCATTAAATCAACACTTGATTTAACGATCCGGTCATACGGCATATAACCGACTAATATCATTAGTAACAACTTATCGAATCAACACTTGATCCGATAACCCGGCTATATCGCATATAACCGATCAATGTCACAAATCGCGAGAATAGAATACGGTATCATATACACGCATTATTCTCGGTCCCGCACATATCTCATATGCGCTCCTATTTCGTTTCGTTTGAGCCAGGAAACCTCTGTGTAGGACTCTAAAGGCTCGTCAATACGCCGGCAGCAGGTGATGATCATATCAAACACCCACAAGCCGCAAGCGGTCTGCTAAACGTAACGGCCACCCGGGTATTGAGCGATCATAAGATCAACGAGCAAGCCCGATCACACTACTGTGAATCCAACCAGTAACACTTACCGTACAGTCCGGTCTCGTCGTCTGATATGTCGCATATCTTGCCTAGGGGTGGTAAACGTCAGACCCCAATAGCTCGATAAGTCGTGTCGATATGAGGTCTATAACAGTTTGAGAAACTACTGGTAACACTTACCAGTAAATCTCAGCAACCCTGGCCAGGGATTTCCGGTTATAGCCAATCGAACACAGCGCAACATCAACCCCCTATACCGGGAGAGACGAATCCCCTCCTATCGTTCATTGCCTCCATGTGATTCGGGACTGTACCCAAAAACCACCGTTTTGCACGCCCTCTTGGACGTGGTAAGATGGAAATCAAAGCACAGTAGGAATCACACAAGACTCTATGATGATCTCGGCTCAACAGACTACTCTGTACCAGTGTCACCAGAGAACTGCCATCTGACGTGATGTATGATACCATCTGGGAGTTCTTGGCGAGTCCGTCCAGTGTACCCAGTCTCCACTGAGCACCCTTATATCATCTCTGATGTTAAACACCAATGGATATGGGATCATCCATCGCCCATCTGTATGGGTCGAGAAGGTACACGCTAGTCTACTCTGGTATATCGATGCCCCGTCTCGATACACCCATGACTAGGGACATTGAAGGATGTACTTATGGACTACCATGTCTCCACTAGTATGATCCGCATCATAGTCCAGGTAGTCAAGTACACATCCTAAGGGCTTTACCAACATGTAACAGAGAGACAATCAGTGTACACGTTAAAGTAAAGAGTAACCAGATAGTATACGATCATATCGAGCAAGAAAGTCATCCCTATATATGTCCAAGCATCCACTACAATATACATCCTATGTATAATAATGGCCTCTAGGGCATACATATAACTAACACTGCCATGACCAAGGACTTCGTATAATGGCTCTCCTAGACACAGCGCGATCTCACCCCCAATACCGGGAGAGATGAAACTCCTGCCGATCCGCTCACTGCCTCCACGTGGCTCGGGACTGTAGCCAACTTTTTGCACTACTCCTTTGAGCCGTGGTAGGGTAGTAATCAAAGCAAAGTGGGAACTCACACGAGACAAATGACGATCTCATGTCGATGAACTAACCTGTACACATGTCACCAGGAAACTGCTATCTAACGTCAGGTATAATACAAACTAGCATGTTCCCGGTGAGTCCTGTCCGGTGTACTCATAGCACAATGAGCACCTGTATGCATCTTAGGTGAACCAACTGACACCAATGGCTTGTGAGACCGGCCACCGCCCTCGTCGAGGTCTCGACTATATACACTAGTCTACTCTGGAGTATCGATGCCCTGTCTCGAAACTCCCTCGACTAGGGACCTTTTAAGGATGTGCTTATAGACCCCAACTCCCACATATATTATCGCCATCATACTGCTGGCAGTCAAGCAAGAATCCTAAGGGCTATATCAACGTGCTATAGTGATCTGTAACATCACCTAAAGCATGTACACGATGATTAAGATAAACCAAATAGCATACTATCATCACGAGTAAGACTGTTCTACCGGCATAGGTCCTCCCTCAATCATTGCAATCACGTGCCTGCGATCCAATAATTGACTTTGAGGGCACTATATCCAACAGTATGTGGTGTAACGCCGTTTTTGTTGCTATACATCAACGAAAATTGGCATACGCATATTTACTTACGTTGATGACATGTGATGTTATGTGTTGTTGTGATATGTTATATTGGATCGTCGTGTTTTGAATAGTCGGGGGTTTTATGTGAGATGAGGGTTTTTATTTTTATTCATGTAAAATTTATTGTATATAATATTCTTTTATTGGGGCACTTCCGGGTTAAGGATGATGTCACTTTTGTATATTATTTACTTTTCCGCATTATGATAGACCAAAGGAGGAAAGCTCAAGCAACCGGGTTATAGGGTCCAAGGGGAGGCCATCTCGAGGAGTCAAGACCGGGTCTCCTAACTCTAGAATTTGTAGGGTTGATTTCCGCTCTCGTAGGGGTCTAGGGATGTGGGTTTGGCTATTCATCGCGACCGTGGAATCCGTTTTTTATACTGGCTAAAAATAAAACACGGACATCCTAGTATATCCAATATTTCATATGTTATCTTCTGCTGCTGATATTCTGTGATGTGATCATTTTATATGCGTGAGACGAATGCTTTATTATTGCATTTATGATATATAATAAACGTTGCTTATGTTTTACACCCGCGCTAGTCCCGCCCCGCTATGCCGTTCGTCAAGTAACCTTACGGTGCATAAAGGGACACTGTGGCGAATACGGATGGCATAAGTATACGTTGTATTTTCATTTCTTCTGTGATGCTTAGGAAACATAAATGATTGGAATTCATTAATGAGATTAATGAAAGAAAAAGAAACCTAAAAGATGTTGTAGAATCAAATTTATAAAAAAAAGGTAGCTCTAGTTTTTGCTTTGCATAGCTGTATTCCTTGTAGAATATCCAGCACCTTATTCGATAAGGAAAAAGCCGAGATCCCTTCACCGGGAGTGACCTCTTTAGCGATACTAGCAGATGCTACAACTCACTCGGTTTTGTTTTTGATTGCTCCTATAGTTCTTGCTTTGCATAGCGGTATTTGTGAAATATCCCGAACCTTATTCGATAAGGAAAGAGCCCAGATCCCTTCACCGGTAGTGACCTCTTTAGCGAAACTAGTAAAAGCCTAAAAAACACTCCTTTTCAAAATTACTTATTTCTATAACGATATAAAGTTCATTACGCTCATGGTTTTCTGAAAAACCTGCGTAGCCGTCCGTCATTTCAGATAAGTATTATTTAGTATTCGTGCTACAGTAGTTTGGCTTCGGTCAAGGCGCAGTTTAGGTAGCTGATTAGTACTTATCTGTAGCATGAGATGCGATTGGATTAGGGTATTCGTACGGCGTAGTTTGTCCTCCGTCAAGGGTAATGCAGGTGGGTCTAATTCAATCAAGAAATGATTGGGTTGAACTTGACTAGCGCCCTATGGGTAGTTTAGCCATCATCAAGGTCATAGGACGCTAGGGGTAAAAGTCTTATCGGGAATTTCAAGTGTTGAAATTTGCAATGAGATTGCATACCTTCTATGAGATAGTTGGATCCTGATACCCACTGCAAGTAAGAGTTACTTCTGGGAGAGTTTTACACATGACGATTAGCCGATCAAGTAGGTGTCTAGAAAAGTGTTAACGGGGTTATGCCTCTTGGAAAATGAGGTTTATTTTAATTAGGACTGTACAAAAGCATGGGGAACCTCCCTCAAAGTACCAACACTGATCTGGCTGAAAGATTGGCGAACTTGTATGGTGTAATTAATCCCTGCTAGTCTTACCTTTTAGGGTTTTAAGGAAGATTTGATGAAAACAGTGGGAGCCATTCTGATTAGATAAGATAATAACCAATCTAATCTTGCAGGAGCATACGCTAAAGTGTTTTCTTCTCTCTCTCTCCAGGTAGCGACCATGTCAGGCCTTAATCAAGATAATAATATTGATGTATTGACCGAACCCGCCTATCATACTGAGCAGGGGAACGTTGGTCCCGCTCCAACTTATAATTGTTCTAAGACAGAGCAGGAAATATGGGAATATCCCAATTCTCACGCTGCCCAAACGAAGAAAAGGCATGTTGATGCATCTTTTTCGGGTGTGTTAGTTATCGAGAACTGTTTCTCAGTTCACTCTACGTCCTGGGTATTTGATACCGGATCAGGATCCCACATATATAATATGTTACATGGGATAAAGAAAGGTAGAGAACTGGAAGAGTGTGATCATTCCATAAGAGTAGGGAATGGGGCAAATGTTGCAGCCAAAGCTGTTGGCGAATATCATCTTGTATTACCAAATGGTAATACATTGATTCTGAACAAATGCTATTACATTCCGACCCTGATATGCAAACTTATATCAGTTTCTTTATTAAGTAAAGAAGGATATAATTTTTTAGTACAGGATAATGTTATCAACATCTTCCTAGATCAAAAGTTCATTGGATCAGGCTCGTTAAATAATGGCATATACGTTCTAAATCAAACTACAGTTCTTAATGTACAAAACACACACAAGAGAAAGAGTTCAGAAATGAACGAATCCTTCTTGTGGTATTGCAGACTGGGTCATATCAATACGACACGGCTAGCTAAGTTACATAAGGATAGATATTTGAATCCGTTCGAATTTTCATCTTATGACACTTTCCAGTCATGTCTCAAAGACAAAATGACGAAAACTTTGTTTAATGGACACGGAGAAAGAGTTACGGAACTCTTGGGACTGATACATAGTGATGTATGTGGTCCCATGTCTACACATGCCAGGAATGGTTCTTCGTACTTCATTACATTCATTGACGATCTCTCAAGATACGGACATGTGTTCATGTTGAAACACAAGTCTGAAGATTTTAAGAAATTCAAAGAATATAAGTACGAAGTAGAGAACCAAACGGGTAAAAGTATTAAGATCCTTCGATCTGATCGATGAGGAGAATACTTGAGCAATGAGTTCCTGGACTATCAAAAAGAGAATGGGATTCTCTCTCAGCTTACTCCTCCATATACACCATAACACAATGGTGTATCGGAGCGGAGGAATCGCACCCTATTAGATATGGTGCACTCTATGATGAGCACCGCTGAATTGCCTATTTTCTTTTGGGGTTATGCGCTTGAGACAGCTGCATACCTTTTGAATAGAGTTCCATCTAAATCAATGCCTACCACTCCATATGAGATATGGAATAGGAAGAGACCATGTCTTAATTTTTTTCAGATATGGGGTTGTCCGGCATATGTGAAAACACAAAATCCGGACAAACTCGAGGCAAGGTCTGTTCTATGCATGTTTATAGGATATCCCAAACATTCGCAAGGGTATATCTTCTGCCACTCTGAGGAACAAAAGTTGTTTGTTTCTCGACATGCCACCTATTTAGAAAAGGGTTTTCTTATGAAAGAAATTAGTGGAAATGAGGTAGAACTGGAAGAAGTTCCAGTTACACAAACTGCAACAGAAGATTTGGTGGAACCAGAGGTTTCGATAGCTCCCAACGAACCCTAGCCTCTCCGCCGATCTAGTAGGGTTCCTCATCCACCTGAGAGATACTACGGTTTTCTCATCGATGGTGGGAGCGAGGATTGCATCATGGAAGATGATGCCCGACGAGATTCAAACAGGCCATAACGAGTGGTGACTCTGTGAAATGGCTGGATGCAATGCGATCTGAGATGGAATCCATGTACACCAACAATGTATGGACTTTGGAAGTTGCTCCTGAAGGGGTAAAACCCATTAGGAGTAAATGGATCTTTAAGAAGAAACTTGGTGTAGATGGAAAAGTTGAGACTTTCAAAGCTAGACCTGTTGCAAAGGGTTTTCGTCAACCACAAGCAGTGGATTATGATTGAACCTTTTCTCCAGTGGCTATGCTTAAGTCCATCCGGATCCAACTTTCCATTGCTGAATACCATGACTACAAAATCTGGCAGATGGATGTTAAGACCGACTTTCTAAATGGTGATTTAGAGGAGTGCGTGTACATGGCTCAGCCAGAGGGCTTCGTAGACAGTGGGAGCAGCGGGAAGGTGTGCAAGCTACTTAAATCCATCTACGGGTTAAAGCAGGTATCGCGGAGTTGGAACATCTGTTTTGATGTTGTAGTCAAAGAGTTTGACTTCATCTAGAATGTAGATGAACCTTGTATCTACAAGAAGGTTGCAGAGAGTAAGGTTGTCTTCCCCGTATTGTACTTGGATGACATACTCTTGATAGGAAATGATGTTCCTATGCTGCACTCGGTCAAGCTCTTCTTATCACATAGATTCTTAATGAAAGATCTAGGTGATGCCTCATGCATTTTGGGGACTAAGATTTATAGAGATAGATCTAGAAGGATACTGTGATTGTCCCAATCCAGGTACATTGACACCATACTAAAGATGTTTAGCATAGAAGAATCCAAGCGGAGGAATTTACCCACGATCTCTGGACTCACTCTCTCCAAAGAGATGTCTCCCAAGACTGATTTGGAGAGAGCTCGCATGCAAGGATACCCTATGCTTCGGCAGTAGGCTCTATCATGTATGTGATGCTATGTACCAGACCCGATGTAGCATACTCACTAAGTGTAGTGAGTAGGTATCAAGCAGATCCAGGTGAGAGTCACTGGACAGCTGTGAAAAACATTCTTAAGTACTTGAGAAGGACAAAAGAGATGTTCTTTGTGCATGGTAACGGAGAACTCCAAGTGAGTCCTTCACCGATTCGAGCTTCCAAAGTGATAAGGACGACTCTAAGTCGCACTCGGGATTTGTGTTTACCCTAAATGGATGGGTGGTTTGTTGGAAGAGTTCCAAATAGGAAATCGTGGCAGTCGCGACGTTGGAGGCTGAATAGATTGCTGCCAACGATGCTGCTAAAGAGGCCGTCTGGAACAAGAAGTTCATCACTGAACTTGGAGTGGTTCCGTCTATTGAGCATCCAATACCTTTGTATTGTGATAACAATGGAGCTGTGGCTTTAGCCAAGGAACCCAGGTCCCATCAGAGATCCAGGCATATTCTGAGGCGGTATCACCTGATCCGGGAGATAGTTGATCGCCGAGAGATCGAGGTCAGGAGAGTTGACATGAAGGACAACACTGCGGATCCACTCACGAAGGTCATACCCCAGATACAATTTGAGAAACTCTTCGGGATGTTGGGTATGAGATACTACAACAGCTGGCCTTAGTGCAAGTGGGAGATTGTTAGTTATGTATATGCCCTAGAGGCCATTGTTGTACATATGATTTATATTATAGTGGATGCTTGGATATATATAGAGAGGACATTCTTGCTCGATATGATAGTATGCTATCTGGTTTCACTTTGTCTTAACATGTTGATTTGTATTGGGTTACTGTCTTGCTCTCACATGTTGATAAACCACTTAAGATATGTACTCGACTACTAGGACTATGATGCAGATCATACTAGTGGGGCCAGGGTATTCTAAAAGTACATCCTATAACTGTTCCTAGTCGAGAGAGTATCGAGACAGGGCATCGATACTCCAGAGTAGACTAGCGTATACGCTTCTCGACCCATATGATGGGCCATGGATGATCCCATGTCCATTGGCGTTTGACATCAGAGAAGGTATATAGGTGCTCAGTGGAGAATGGGTACACTGAACGGACTCGCAGAGAACTCCTATATGGTATTATACCTATCGTCAGATAGCAATTCTCTGGTGACACTGGTACAGGTTAGTCTGTAGACCCGAGATCGTAATAGAGTCTTGTGTGATTCCCACTGTGCTTTCATTTCCACCTTACCATGTTCATGAGAACGTGCAAAATGGTGGCTTTTGGGTACAGTCCCGAATCACATAGAGGCAATGAGCGATAGGAGGTGTTTCTTCTCTCCCGGTATTGGGGTTGATGTCGCGCTGTGTTCGATTGGTTATAACTGGAAGTCCCTGGCCAGGGCTGATATGGAGTTCTACCGGTAAGTGTTATCAGTAGTTTCTCGACCCGTTATGAGCCTTACATCGACACGACTTATCGGTTTCTGCGGTCTGACGTTTACTACCCCTAGACTGGATATGCGACATATCGGACGAAGAGACCGGACTGTACGGTAGTGTTACTGATTGGATTCACCGGAGTATGTACAGGCTTGCTTGTTGATCTTCTGATCGCTTAATACCCGGGTGGCTGTTACATTTAGCTGACCGCTTGAAGCTTGTGGGTGTTTGATATGATCATCACCTATGGCTGACGTATTGACGAGTCTTTAGAGTCCTACATAGAGGTTTCTTGGCTCAGGAGAAACGGAGAAGGAACACATTTGTGATATGTGCGGGACCGAGAATAATACGTGTATATGAAACCATATTCAATTCTCGCGATATGGGATATCGGCCGGGTATATGTCATATAGCCGGGTCATCGGATCAATTGTTGATTCGATGAACTGATATATATTATATTAGTCGGTTATATTTAATATAGCCGGGTTATTAAATCAAGTGTTGATTTAATAATTTAATGTATAATTATATATGTGATATATTAAATTACATTAACTAATATAAGCTCACTTAAATGATTCTCTTTCTCACTTGATGATATATATATATGTGTGTGTGTGTGTGTGTGAGTGTGTGTGTGTGTGTTTGTGTGTGTGTGTGTGTGTGATATATGTTAATTGTATTATTTTCTTTTGTTACATTAAATATTATGTATGTGACATATAATATTGTAGCATGCTAGCTTACAAATGCAACTAGGGATTATGAGATTATACCATGCTAGGGTTTAAATTAGGATTAACATTTTCTTTTTAGTTAATCCTAAATTATGGATTAAAGTTAAGATAGTTTGTTTTGTTGACTTTGTCCATTCTTTAGATATTTACTAGATATTTGTTAACCTAACCTTTTAACTCTAGCCTATGGTTTATTCTCTACAAGGGTTAAGCATATCTTGCTTAACCTTGGTTGCATTTCTAACCTCAACATTAATTCATTCATCACACTTCATCTTTTTCTTCCTCTCACAAAAGCTTTCTAGCTTTTTATTATGTGATTATTATTTGTGAGAAAAAAAATAAAAAAAGAGCAAAATTCCAACTTCATCATTCTCATATATTCTAGCCACTTAGATTAGGGTGTTTGCTCCACTAATACCTCATTGGTGAAGTGAAAACTTGGGTTTGTGTTTCCTCAATATAGATCATCTTGGATTGTGAAGTCTTCAAGTAAGGATGTCTCATTCACCTCATGGAGCTTCTCTAGAGTCCGGTAGCATGATGATCGCAATGAAGGGACCTCAACTCGGAGCTTATGAAGCGAAGGAACGGACTGCAAAGGTTGTAATCCCTAACTCTTAGAAGTAAAGTTGTTTACTTGTTATTTCTAACCCTAATTCACTAGTGAAGATCCTTGCTTAGGTTGTTTGGCACTTGAAAATTTTAAAATGCGACATGTTTGATGCCTTGTAGAACCTTATTCCAGTGCCTAAGAACCTTATAGCCTGTACATGGCCCTAGTGCAAGTGGGAGATTGTTAGTGATGTATGCCCTAGAGGCCATTATTGTATCATACTGGTTTGTATATTACTTAATGGAAGCTTGGGATATTCACAGTTGTATTGACAGTCTTTCTCAAAATGGTAGTATGCTACTTGGTTTGTTTCTACTTCAGTATGTGCATGTGTTTTAGCATATCGCTTATACATATTAGTAGAGACCTTAGGATCTTTTCTTGATTACCAGCGTTGTGATGACAGTCACACTGGTAGGGACTGGGTAGTCTATAAGCATATCCTTATACAGGTCCCTAGTCATAGGATTATCAAGATGGGGCATGGATACTTCAGAGTAGACTAGTGTATACGCATCTCATCCCCGCAGGGGAGATGGTCTGTCCCACAGCCATTAGTACGTCGTACTGGAGATAGTATGCAGGTGGTCATTATGTTATGAGTACACCGGACATGACTCGTCGGGAACTGCTGATGGGTATTATACCTATTGTTGGGTAGCAGTTCGCAGGTGACATGAGTACAGCTTAGTCCGTCAACTTGACACTGCTACTTCGCCTCGAGTGTGTTCCCACTGTACTTTGATTACTACCCTACCACGGCTCAAAGGAGTCATGCAAACAGGTAGTAGTTGGGTGCAGTCCCGAAGCACTTGGAGGCAGTGACGGTTAGATAGGATTCGTCTCTCCTGGTATTGGGGGTTGATATCGTATTGTGTTTGGAGAGCCATTACACAAAGTCCCTGGCCAGGGCAAGTGAGATTTACAGATAGCTATTCCAGTAGTTTCTTAGGGTGTTCTGCGCTACACTTCGACACGACTTATACCGCTATTAGGGGTCCGACGTTTACCATCCCCCTAGGCCCGATATGCGATACTCTTTGACGAACAGACCGGACTGTACGGAGATTGTCACATGCATTCTCAGTAGGAGTTCGGATGGGTTTGCTCATCGGCCTTCTTATCAACAGATATCTGGGTAGCCGTTACGTGCAGCTAGTACTGCTTGCAGTTTGTGGTTAAACCCACTGCTAGCATACTGTCGAGTCTTTAGAGTCCCACACAGAGGGTTTCCCTGCATCGGGCGAAAGATGTAGAGGTCGTATGGTTTTAAGACAGGGCTTCGATCATGTACGTGAACTAGTGGGCTTTGGTTTAAGCCGGATCCTAGTATTGTATTGATGGATTGTTTCGTCTCTTTGTATTCATATTCTTCGGAATGCGGATGCGGGTATGTATATACGGATGAGTGGAATTCTCATAAATACTTCAGGAAAGCTTCTAGAAGGGAGACCTATTAGGGTTTTGATTTCTTTTTGAGATTAAAAAAATTAGGTGGAGAAATGAGGTGGATTGTGAACATTGAATCAAGCATGGCTACAAGGTGACTCACACTTGACAAAATAGATAATTTGTGAAGCTTGTGAGATATTTATCTCCAAAATATCTCATACGACTCATTCTTTATCATTAGGGCAGCCATCTTTTTTCAAGGGGTTCACAAGTTCCTCTCTCATTTCTCAAGTTCACTTCTACTCTCACACAAACCCTCAATGTCTTATGATTTGAGAAACCTAGGGTTCAAAGAGACAAAGCATTCCATCTTCACTCTCGACATCACCTAGGCCATCTAGTCTAGCAAGATACATGCCTTAGTTACCTCGGAGTTGAGCTTGGAGCTCGGACTATAGACTCTCAAGTGGATCGTCTTTAACTCGAGGAAGCCGACGAGGAAGCCAGGACCCGTTTCGATCCTCGGAGCCTACGATGACAAGGAGGACAGCGATGAAGACCCGAAAGACTTGTATCGTGAGGTATAATCTCTTATCCGAGTAGATAACCTCTTTAGAAGTAATGCTAGTTAGGGTGTAGACATGATCCGGGAGCTCGAGTCCGTGTTGCGTTGCTTTGATAATTGTTTTTCACAACTTCTGCCTCCCCACGGTCACGCGGGGTACGTGACACGGACTTACAAGCTCCAAGCACGACACCGTTGCTGACTCGACGATGGAAGCGGAGTATATAGCTGCTTGTGATGCCGCAAAAGAAGCAGTCTGGATGAGGAAGTTCTTAACAGAACTTCAGGTGGTTCCGTCTATTGTTGATCCAATACCGCTGTATTGTGATAACAATAGGGCTATAGCTTTAGAAATGGAACCCAGGTCCCATCAGAAATCCAGACATATCTTGAGGCGGTATCACTTGATCAGGGAGATCGTAGATCGCCTGGAGATCGAGGTGCGGAGAGTTGACATAGAGAAAAACATTGCAGATCCACTCACAAAGGCCATCCCTCAAACGCAGTTCGAGAGGCTATTCGAGATGATAAGTCTGCGATACGCCAATACATGGTCTTAGTGCAAGTGGGAGATTGTTAGTGATATATGCCCTAGAGGCCATTATTGTATAGTACTAGTTTGTATATTACATTTTGGAAGGTTGGGATATACACGGATATTGTAACAGTCTTGCTCAATATAGTAGTATGCTATTTGGTTTGTTTCTACCTCAATAATTGTATATGTATCTTTTTAACGTATTGCTAATACATATTGGTAGAGCCCTTAGGATCTTTGCTTGACTACCAGTGTTCTGATGGCAGTCACACTAGTGGGGGCTGGGTAGTCAATAAGCACATCCTTATACAGGTCTCTAGTCGTAGGATTATCGAGACAGGGCATTGATACTCCATAGTAGACTAGTGTACACGCTTCTCATCCCAGCAGGGGAGATGGTCTGTCCCACAGCCATTAGTACGTCGTACTAGAGATAGTATGCAGATGCTCATTGGGTTTTGAGTACAGTGGACATGACTCGTGGAGAACTGCTGGTTGGTACTATGCCTATCGTCAGGTAGCAGTTCCCAGGTGATATGAGTACAGTATAGTCCATTGACTTGACATTGCTACTTTGCCTCTAGTGTGTTCCCACTGTTCTTAGATTACTACCTACCATGGCTCTAATGAGTCGTGCAAACATGTAGTAGTTGGGTGCAATCCCGATGCACTTGGATGCAGTGGCGGTCAGATATGAATCGTCATTCCCGGTATTGGGGGTTGATATCGCGCTGTGTTAGGAAAGACATTACACAAAATCCGTGGCCAGGGCAAGCGAGATTTACTGGTAGGTACTTCAGTAGTTTCTCAGGGTGTTTTGGGCTCTACTCCGGTACGACTTATTGCGCTATTAGACTTATTGCACTATTAGGGGTCTGACGGCTACCTTCCCCTAGGCCCGATATGCGATACTTTTAGGCGAACATACCGGACTGTACGGAGATAGTCACAGATAGGCTCAGTGGGAGTTCGGATGAGTTTGCTCATCGGCCTTCTTATCGACAGATACTTAGGTAGCCGTTACGTACAGCTAGTACCGCTGACGGACTTGTGGTTAAACCCACTACCAACGTACTGTTAAGTCTTTAGAGTCCCACACAGAGGGTTTCCCTGCTTCGGGCGAAACGATGTAGAGGCTGTATGGTTTTACGGCAGGGCTTCAATCACATACGTGTACTTGTGCACGGATGATGTTCGGGTGGATAATACTAGTGGGCTTTGGTTTAAGCCGGATCCTAGTATTATATTCTTGGATTATTTTCGTCTTATTGTATTCGTATTTTTCGGAATAAGGATATGGGTATGTATATACGGTGAGGGGTATTCTTGTAATTTGTGCAAGAATTCTTCTAGAAGAGGACACCTCATTTCTTGTATAACCATTTATGTTAAATGGTAAATGAGGTGGAGGTAAGGGGTGTGGTTTCTCATTAAATGAAGCTTGGCTACTTGGGGTGACTCATCGGGTGACTCATCTAGTGACTATTGAAGCTTGCTAGATATTTTCCATTTGTGAATTATTGTATGCTTCATAATTCACAAGACCTGGCCATATTCATTACATAATATCTCACACACACTTTCTCTCCTCAAGAGCTCTCTTCTTCCTCCTCAAACCAATAATTGTCTCATGTGTTGAGAAACCAAGGGTTCTTAAGACTAAACTATCCATAATCACTCTCTACATCCCCTAAGCTACTTGTATTAGCGAACCATTTACCCTAGTTATCTCAAGTTAGAGGTTGGAGCTCAAAGCACATTTTCTCGGGTGGATCGTCTTTGATGTGAGGAAGCCGACCACACAAGCTCGATCCGATCTTCGAGGAGCCAAGGAGAGGAGGACAAGAAGACCCGAAGGACTTGATACATTGAGGTATAACACTCTTTCATAGTAGTTAACCTCTAGTAGTTTAGCTAGTTATGGTAAGTATCGATCCTGGAGTTCAACTCGATGTTGCGAAGCATATAAAAATCGTTTTTTGCAAACTCAGCCTCTACGCGAACCCGCGGGGTGCGCGACATCGACTTACAGAATGGCTACATGATATGACTAACTCATTTGGATAATTATTGAACCATGTCACGTTATTTTTAATGTAAATGATATGCTTGATATTAGCACAATATCCATTCTTCATATCATTCTCAATTCAACACTCTCTCCTCTTTTGTTCTCTTCTTTTTCCTAAAACCCTAAACACTCTCATGAGTTGAGAAACCTTGGGTTAATGAGATAAAATAATCCAATAAACATTCTCTACATCTCCTAAGCTATCTTGATTAGCAAACTAGGTACTTTAGTTACCTCATTCTAGAGGTTAGAGCTTGAACCATAGACACTCGGGTGGATCTTCTTCGACACTAGGAGGCTGATAACCAAGCTCGATCCGTACAAACGAGAAGCTTAAGAAGAAAATAAGAAGACCCAAAGCACTTGGATATGAAGGTATAAATCTGTCACGACCTAAGTTTGGCACATGACCGGAACTTAAACCATGTAACGTCTACAGGCATAACACAATTTAAGTAAGCCGAAACCCAGAAATCTAAACGATTAAAAGAAGTAAGCAATGAAAAACATTTGTTAAAAACAATTGGAAATCTCAAGTAAAAATCTTTAAAGTTCATTTTATTTTCTTAAAAATTTTGGCAGCACCTCCTTTGTAAAAACTAGCCTTGAAACGGGTACAACATAAGATAAAAGTAAAGCATCCCCAAACGGGAGCAATCACGCCCAACGGCGGAAACAACCACCACAAGAATAATATACAACGCCGTAGCGAAGAAATGAACAATATATGTGGAAAACAACATAAATGGTAAAACTGCATAACAAAAGTCGGCTTACAAGAGCACGACACCCAAAGTCACAAAATAATATACAATATCGTCCTCACAACTCGTCTTTAAGTCAACACATAAAATGGTAGATGGAGAGTACTAGATACAATAAGGTGTACAATGAAATATAAATGGATAACCGCAAAACCCAACTATAAGAAAAACGGCTCACAGCCAACTGTAGCGGTATCCGCAGCAAAATGTACAACGAGATAGCCCTGCCGCGACTACTCTGAAGGCCAACCTGCAAAACACTGTGGCACAACGGGGGTGAGTTTCCAACTCGTGAATAGTAAGTAACATACACAGGTAATCGCAGGTATGCACGTACTGCGATACTCTATCACATGCAATCTAATAGCATCAATATACTAATATGGATATGCAACTATCATTAAAAGTACTCTATCAGGTACTACAAATGCATGATGCAATGCATATCAATGAATAATGAGTATGGGGTAAAACATGTCAACATCAATGAATCATCATCGTGGAAAAACCGGTGTCCATCACGACACACCCCAAATCCCAATACCTCAGGCGCCGTCACTCTGGATCGGCCCTCAAACCCAGTAAATCTCATGGAACCTGAGTGCCCAATATCGGCACTCAAAAACATCATGAAATGCTCGTGTCCAATATCGATACGTAAATACTCATCTCTTAGGCGCCGCATACCAGATCGGCCCTCAATAGATCTCATGTCATAACGCCCGGACGGTATCCTCCGGATGTCCGTCGGGCTCCACACTATCAACGGTAGGTAGTAGTCCCTCCGGTGGGCTCACCATCTATCTATGAGAGTCTTCTTGCCCCGGGGTACCATACCGGGTCCACCATGTACCCGCAGACGGTGCCTACCGCTTCTCGAATCGGGTATACTCACACAAGCTTTAAGAATCGAGAAAACTCATGATGCACGCACTGAAATATCATATCAAGAGAAACTGTAACATTTCCAAAAAATAAAATATTATTTTTGGTAATTTTTATAATTAAATAATAAAATATTAAATATTTTAATAAGGCGGTATAATTAAATACCGATAAATGGGGAAAATTTGAAAAATTATGGAAATTATTAAAAAGAGAGTTCTTTATGTGATTTAAGCGAATTATGAAAGTTTATGATTTATTTGACACATTTTAGTGCTAATCGCGATTAAAAATCGCAAATCGCGGATTAAGCGTGTTTTGTGCAAGTAGCAAGCACAAAGTCTTTTTTGACACTTGTGCATTTTTCTACCATGATTTCATTTGGGTTTCCTATTCCAATTTTAAAAGAATGAGATGAGAAATGAAAATGAAAAGAAAAGAAAAAAAGAAAAGAAATGATGACTTGAGGAGAGAGGGGGACATAATGATTAGGGTTGGTACACTTTTAGGAAGAGAGAGAAGTAAGAATAATTGAGAGGGAGAGAGAAGGTATTGCCTCATTATTTCCTCCACCATTTTCTTCTTCTTATTCTTCCTCATCTCCCTCCATCCTCTACCCACATGACCCCCTATATGAAATATTCACCAAAACCCCATACCCATTTCATTAAAAACTTGCACAAGCTAAAGGGAAGCACATTAGACCAAGAAAATTCAGATTTTTATGATTTTGGGGATTCATGAGTGTGAAATGAGGTAATCCCTTCATAAATAGAATAGTATTTGAATTACTTTATCCTCTATTCAAGATTAAAATCGATTTCGTGTAGTTTTGTGCACTTTGGAAAATTCTAGAGAGGGTTAGGATTTTATTTGAGTTGTGTTGGTGAACTTGAGCCTTATTGAGGACCTTAGACCACCTATAATGATAGAATCCAGACCAAGCCTAACTGAAACCCAAAATACGGAATTACAGAACTTTCATGTAGGTTTGTGAGGAATTGGAGCGTGCAGGGATATCTGGGGTGACCCAGGGAAATTTTGAGACAAACAAACAACTCTAGAGGCCAAATTGGACCAATAAAAGACCACCCTGACCAGACGAGACCCTGAATCCCTAGCAAAACTGGCCTGGCAGGAATTTTCTTGTGTGTGGCCGGCCACCCTAGTGTGTTAGGTGCCCAGGTTGCTTCAGTAGGTCACACCCTCGCCATACTACACACTAAACTTGTTTTCTTACCTTGTTTTCACCCGAGACAAAATCTGGGACAACTTTTCTAGGTTGCTGCCATGTGTTTCATGATGTTTATGGATTTTAGTTTTGATATTTTGTTTTGTATTCGATTATTTGATGTTTGTACGTCTATATCGATTAATATTTGGTTGAATTGCGAGGTGTAGACCATAGGTTTTGACCTATGGGTGATTCGTGCAACATTTTGGTTTTCGTGTGTCGTTTTGGTTTTTAATTGGATTATAATGCGACACGATACATTATGATGTGTATGTACCCTACGAGGATTTCGAGACGACAAGCAAACGCGTGGCGACATCAGCATCGGCAAGCAAAGGTCAGTAGATTATATCTACGGGGGAAGTCGGGTGGATGGCTTATAGCACCCCCGCAATTCGATGTATAGTATGTTATATATATATATACTATATATATATGATATCTTTATGGGAGACATGGATATTCGAGATATGACTGGGTGTTCAATGGTTAGATTAGGGTTATTAGTAGTGAACTAGTATAACTTCTTAGTCACGAACCCTAGAATAGGTTTTCACCCACACGCACACACATGCATGCTTGTTATACTTGTGCGTATATGGGAATAGATATATATATATATATACACACACATAGGTATGGGACGATGTATACATATACACGTATACCTATACATGGATGATGAGGATTGTTATGGATTTGGAGATGAGTCGATGAGATTGGGCATGGTGCCATGAGATCGGTGATATGTTTAGGTTCGTATTATGAAATACGACATGATTTATAGCGGACCTTTAGGCGTGTGTTTTCAAACACGCACATATATAGATAGATGGTATCAGTTTGTACTAGACTTAGATCAGTACCCCAGTTCATGAGATATGATGATAAGGATACAAGATAATTGATGAGCTAAATGTGAGATTCGTCCCGTACCCAGATTTGGGATACCGTACGACGGATTTTCGTTCGAGCTATATATTGATGATAGATCCGCACTCTTGACTCGAGGATGTCATATTGTATATTGTATCGTATGTGATACTATTGAGGCGGGATCACCGACTATAATATGTATATATATATCGCCTCAGATTTAGGTGGTTTCCATACCCTTTCGATTAGCTTGTTAGTTAGATCTGTAGTTTACTTAGTAGATGTTAGACTGGACCCGAGTCATACCTATTTCAAAAACTAACGAATAGTGAGTACTTTAAAGACAAGTCAAGGGATTCTACGGATATTTTCAAATGGCGCATTTTTCTTAAAAACACCGCAGCCCCTATTTTTCTAAACACCACGATTCGTGTTTTTTCAAATGGCAAAAACTGTATGACATATATATATTGATGTAGATTCTTCACTGTTGTTTTTATTATTCATTTTCCGCATATTTTTGCTATTCGCATCGCATTGCATGTTTAAATGTGTTTATTGCTATATTAAACCCATGCTGTCATGACACCAGCACCATTATCGATGATGCGTAAGTTCCACGTACATCTGCATGCCGGCTCACACACTTCATCATCGATAACTGCCATGTCACCACACAGAAGGACTGTTGCATCCGGATATGCCCCCTTGCATGACATATTGGCACACATGCATATTGTGCACTCATACTTGCGTATATACCTACTTGTACGACCATATTGGCACACATGCGTTTTGTACACTCATACTTGCGTATATACCTACTTGTACGTCCATATTGGTACACATGCGTATTGTACACTCATACTTGCGTATATACCTACTTGTATGTCCATATTGGCAGACATGCGTATTGTACACTCATACTTGCGTATATACCAACTTGTACGTCCATATTGGCACAAAGACATTTTGTACACTCATACTTGCATACATATCTATTTGCACATACATAGATGATTCTGTCTTGATTTTGGAGATTTGGGAACCGCAAGTTATATTTTAAAACTGGATTCATTTGAAAGAGCGGTTTTCCCTTGATATATGCATATTACTATTCCATGTTGCATGATATACTGATATGCCTACATTTCTTTTATATGTGCATACATCATGCTTTATGATTATTATGCACCATGCTTTATGATTATACGCATTAAAATAAGCTGTTTTCATGAGATTTCTGGATTTGAGAACCGTGGGTATTTCAAAAGAAAGTATGTACTATTTTAAAAACCCGGTTTCTCTTGATATGATATTTCAATGCATCCACCATGCGTTTTCTTGGTTCTGGGACGTGTGATATGTGAAACCCGATTCGAGGAGGTGGATGATTCCGTTTGCGGGTACATGGTGGACCCGGTATGGTACCCCGGGGCGAGAGAGAGATTTCATGTGGATGACGATGAGCCTGCCAGAGGGACCACTACCTACCGGTGATTGTATTTGAGCTCGGCGGATATCCAGAGGATACCGACCGGAGTTGAGAGATGGTACGGGCCGATCCGGACTGACGGAGCCCGTAGGCTGATCCGGACTGACGGAGCCCTATATATATATGAGGATTTGCATGCCGATGCTGGGCACAGGTTTCATGATGTTTTCGAGTGTTGATGCTGGAAACTCAGGTTCCATGATTTTGATGTGTCGCGAGGGACACACGTTGATTTATATCCTCATACTTCCATGCATATGCTTTATGATATTTACATGCATGATGTTTTGTGTCATTGGTCGACACGTGGACGAAATCCACATGCATATAGTTGACATTGATTCATGTTGATTACATTGATCATACCTCATATTTATGATATGTTGCTACCTGAGGCATTGACACGAGCACTTGGTAGTACACTTATGTATAGATGTTTACCCTTGCCACCTTATCATGCTTCAGACTTTATCATATTGAGGATATATACTACTGAACGCATTGACCTAGGATTGAGTCATACATACGATTTCTGCTCTGTGATGTTTTCTACTCACGAGTTGGCAACTCACCCCCGTTATGCCACAGTTTCTTGCAGGTTTTGCCGTACAGGTTTCATTGTGGCTTTCTGGCACACTACTTCCATGCTGGGTGATTGCTTTGGTAGGTGGGCTCACTCGCATCGTGACCATCCTTGTATATTATTTTCATTGTTGTATCTAGTAAAATTCCATTAACCAGACATGTATTTTATTTCAGACTTAGAAAACCAGTTGTGTATCATTTCGACCTTAGAGTCGCGCGTTGTAGTATTATGGTTTTTCTTGTTGATTTCGAGTTTCTTTTTAAGTCTTGATCCTCGCCCTTCGGCGTTGTATATTATATTGCTTGTGTGGTTGTGACCGTCGATTGACGAAGAGCTAGCTCCCGCTGCGGGATGCCTTTTATCATTCATGTATATATTTATCATGTTGTACCCCGTTCGGGGCCAGTATTTACAAATGAAAATCTGCCGAAAATTTCAGAAAAGATTTGATGTTTTAAACACGCATAATTCGGCATTATGCTATTAAAATCATTTTCTTTAAAATAAGTTTTCCCTCATTTATTATTTAAAATGGTTTTAAAATCACTTTCTTTAAAACAAGTTTTCCCTCATTTATTATTTAAAATGGTTTTTGATTTCTGGGCTTTTGGCTTACTTGAATTAGATGGGGTCCTATAGACATCATATGATTCAAGGACCAGTCACGTGCTATTTCGGGTCATGACAAAGTTGGTACAGAGCGATAGGTTAATCCTGGTTCGAGTCTAGGTTTGACTATGCGGAGCCTAGGGCGTTTGTATATATACGGAATCTAGGCTTGACTTTACGGAACTTAGACTTAGTCGAGAGGGTATTAGGCCCAAACTTTCGTCGCATACGTTGACCTTGGTTGATGGAGTAGGTGACTTAAGGAGAGTGACGTACCGTGTGTATGTTCCGCGGCATACTTACGATACGCCACTCCGCTTAAGGAGCCTTAGGATGTACATTTCCTTGCACAACATTATATTCATTCATGATCTATCCTCATCGATATCGGTTTGTGGTTTTGCTGTCACGATTAAACTTGTAGGGAAAGCTACGGCTAGAGTTGCAGTCAGCACGAGCTCGTTACGGACGAGGACTGACCAGGGCGTGATTCCAGGGACATACGATTGCATAGAGGCGTCGTTTTATTATGTTTTTGCGCCATGATCGTTTGATGGATCGCTCTTACGGGATTTCTCGGACGTATAGATCAGTACCAGAGGATCAGGCTACTGCTAGAGGCCAGCCAGAATGTGATGACCATCGATGCACCGACTATTCATGATGATTGATGGCACCGTTCAGCGTACGAACGACAGATTCAGTTGTTGCTGCGAATGACAAGATATCGCCCCAGATGTTGGAGCTGTTGCAGCACGAATTTATACATAGAGATATGATAGGAGATCGCTAGTCACCCGAGAATGAATGACTAGGACCTGTGGTTCGTTCGCTTACCCCGATGCGAGGTCATCAGATTGATTGATTCCAGCTAGAGACGACTTCACACAGATACGTTCGTAGACTATAGAGACGATCGAATGTCAGGAGCCATTTTCCAAGTTTAAAGTATTCATAGACAAATGCAAGTAATGCTATGGACCCTCCAGAAGAATGAAATCCTAACTCGACATAATGACCATGGAACGCCTTTGAACCTTAGGGTTTGCGGCAGTTCAGCGGTGCCATTAGTAAGGCTTGGATTTGCCCTTCTACGGTTGGTCCACAGGTGCTGTGGCACGTATTCTATACTATTAAATTGTACCCAAGATGTTGAGCTCTTGGGGGATTATGGAACTTTGACGAATCGATCGAAAGATTCGACTTCATTCGGATATCATGTGATGGGATGCATTGCTTCGGAGACTCCAGATACGAGTATAGCCGTTAGAGCGCAGTCCATACAGCCACGAAAAGACGAACCCAAAGCAGTCGACATTAGAGAAAAGTGGAGTAAGAGGTTCGTACAAGATCTTGACGAGATGACGTTCCACTCCGTCGATATCAGAGATGTGATACGCATGCAGAGGCGTTGTTTATGGATATAACTACCAGGAGGAGTCGCAATGAGTATGCAGTCGTTCCGGAACAAGATATAGATTTAGTAAAAGATGATGACTTCCGGGAAGTTCGGCAGAAACGAGATTTGGGAGAGACCTCGACAGGACCTTTCTGGAATACTACAGGAGAAGACTTGGACCAAGGAGCGGTCCTATTACGCACACCTAGCAGGCCAGAGTTCGGCATCGTCGACGAGATAGTTGGCCAGAGATCTTTAGAGGATATGCCAGAGCGGGACTGTTTCCGTCGTCATTCCCTTTTTGGTCATTGAGCCGGGGAGCTATGCACTTAGCAATCTGTAGTGAGAGACGAGAGCCTAAGGACACCAGATGACCGGCCACGAACAGTAGGGAAGTAGATATCTTGCTCTACTAGCATTGGATGCGCCGAAACCTTCTCGAATTTGAAGGAGGAAATATCGATGACAGTATTTATGAATTGTGATTTGGTGATTCGATTATCACGTATCCGTCACCTTGGATTTCGGTATTTTGGGCGATCTATTCGCATGATTGAGTTTTGATGACCGAGTTTCATGATATTCGTTTTCGTGCACCATGGTTGCACCCACAGGGTATTTATATTTTGTGCATAGTTATTACATTGGGATATGCTTAATACACTGTAGTGTTGATTTATGATTTGTGCACAGTTATTGCCCTTAGTATCATTTTTTACCTTGGCTGCACATGTTTGTGATTTCATGGATTTTATACAGTTGGGTTGATTTTGTGCATGGTATGCACACGATTTGGTTTTCGCACTCGGTATAGTTCATATATACTTTCAGTGCATTGATACGTATTTTATGCACCACAGTTGCACCTGACTCCGGTTTGATGACATTTGAGATATTGATTTTGATTTCATGCCTAGGGCATGCATATGATTTGACTTATTCTTTAGGCGTAGATTTTGTGCACATTTAGTGTTTTGATTAGATTTTGTGCACATGGTTATGAGATTATATACCATGGTATACTGGATTTGGATTTGAGATGTGTTGTATACCGTTGATTTCGATTGTGATACTCGATATTTGTTTTGTGCACCTTATGCACCTGTTTGGATCTTTGCGCATATTTTATGCGCTTGGATTGGATTTTGCGCATGTTCGGCGCTTGATATTGGATTTCGTGATTTCGTGCATGTTGGATGCACATGATTTAGATTTTATTCGTGCATGATGGATGCACCTGATTTGGATTTTCACGCATGTTGGGTGCATGTTATGAGATACGATTTGGGTGCACGCCAGATTCACTAAATCGAGATACTTCGAGCATGTCAGATGCACCTGATTTTGCTGTCAAGCACACACGTTTTCTCTGACAGGTGTTTCGTGCACACCCGTTGCACTTAGATGTTGTTTCTGTTCACATGTATGGCACATATATGTATTTTGATTTCCGTGCGCGCCAGACGCATGTAGCATTCATATGCACATTTTAGGATTTGACTTCTGCTGGATCAGTACGCTTTTATGATATTTACTATTTGATATAGTGACTGAGCAGGACTAGTAAGAGCACAGTACCTGGATATATTTTGCATGCATTGATAGTTATCGAAGGGATTTCCAAAAAGAGAGCTATAGTCTCAGTATTTACCAACGTGTCTGAGATGACACGAAACGTTTAAAACAAGGAGACCCTTCTAAATTATTTTCTCAAAAACGGCGGGACGTGTATGTTAAACAAAGGAAATATGTAGATATACATATAGTTATTTTCTTATAATAGACGTCCGCCACTGTGCAGTGTTACGCGCATCGCACAGCGACTTAAGAGGTTTGGCATGCATTTCCTTTTGATGTTTACGTGTATAGTTTTGATGTTTACATGTATAGTTTGATGTATATCGTGTTGATTTTCGTATTGGATTTGACATTTGTGTCTTCACCATAACTCCGATGATTTCGGGATGCTTGACGGAGTTTTGATTTTGAGTTATCTGCTCATTGTTCATGCGCATGCATTGTGCTATGATGCGTTTTATGCATTGTTGATTTCGGAGCCCCGACGACTTGAACTTTTTACTGAAATGTTTTAGTATTGAGAGGTTTAAATTTAAATTGGAGGACCGAATTTCTTTAAGGGGGGAAGATTGTAACATTTCAAAAAAATAAAATATTATTTTTGGGAATTTTTATAATTAAATAATAAATATTGAATATTTTAATAGGGCGGTATAATTAAATACCGATAAATGGGGAAAATTTTGAAAAATTATGGAAATTATTAAAAAGAGAGTGCTTTATGTGATTTAAGTGAATTATGAAAGTTTATGATTTATTTGACACTATTTTAGTGCTAATCGCGGATTAAGCGTGTTTTGTGCACATAGCATGCACAAAGTCTTTTTTCACACTTGTGCATTTTTCTACCAAGGTTACATTTGGGTTTCATATTCCAATTTTAAAAGAATGAGAAGAGAAATGAAAAAGAAAAGAAAAGGAAAAAAGAAAGGAAATGATGAATTGAGGAGAGAGGGGGACATAATGATTAGGGTAGGTATACTTTTAGTGAGAGAGAGAAGTGAGAATAATTTAGAGAGAGAGAGGGGGTGTTGCCTCATTATTTCCTCCACCATTTACTTCTTCTTCTTCTTCTTCCTCATCTCCCTCCATCCTCTATCCTGATGACCCCTATATGAAATATTCACCAAAACCCTATACCCATTTCAATAAAAACTTGCACAAGCTCAAGGGAAGCACATTGGACCAAGAAAATTCAGATTTTGATGATCTTGGGGATTCATGAGTGTCAAATGAGGTAATCCCTTCACAAATAGAATAGTATTTGAATTTCTTTATCCTCTATTCAAGATTAAAATCGATTTCGTGTAGCTTTGTGCACTTTGGAAAATTCTAGAGAGGGTTAGGGTTTTATTTGAATTGTGTTGGTGAACTTGAGCCTTATTGAGGGCCTTAGACCCCCTATAATGATAGAAATCAAGACCAAGCCCAACTGAAACCCAAAATACGGAATTACAGAACTTTCATGTCGGTTTGTGAGGAATTGGAGCGTGCAGGGAAATCTGGGGTGACCCGGGGAAATTCTGAGACAAACAAACAACTCCAGAGACCAGATTGGACCAATGTGAGACTACCCTGACCAGACGAGACCCTGACTCCCTAGAAAAACCGGCCTGGATGGAAATTTCTTATGCGTGGCCAGCCACCCTAGTGTGTTAGGTGCCCAGGTTGCTTCAGTAGGTCACACACTCTCCATACTACACCCTAGACTTTTTTGCTTACCTTGTTTTCACCTGAGACAAAATCTGGGACCACTTTTCTAGGTTGCTGCCCTGTGTTTCATGATGTTTATGGATTTAAGTTTTGATATTTTGTTTTGTATTCGATTATTTGATGTTTGTATGTCTATATCGATTGATATTTGGTTGAATTGCGAGATGTAGACCATAGGCTTTGACCTATGGGTGATTCGTGCGACATTTTGGTTTTCGTTTGTCGTTTTGGTTTTGAATTGGATTATAATGCGATACGATATGTTAAGATGTGTAGGTACCCCACGAGGACTTCGAGACGACAAGCAAGCGCGTGGCGACATCGGCATCGGCAAGCAAAGGTGAGTAGATTATATCTACGAGGGAAGTCTGGTGGATGGCGTATAGCACCCCCGAAGTTCGATGTATAGTATGCTATATATATACTATATATATATGATATCTTTATGGGAGGCATGGATATTCGAGATATGATTGGGTGTTCAATGGTAAGATTAGGGTTATTAGTAGTGAACTAGTATAGCTTCTTAGTCACGAACCTTAGAATAGGTTTTAACCCACACGCGCACACATGCATGCTTGTTATACTTATGCGTATATGGGAATAGATACACACACACAAACACATAGGTATGGGACTATGTATACATATACACATATACCTACACATGGATGTTGAGGATTGTTATGGTATTTGGACATGAGTCGATGAGATTGGGCATGGTGCCATGAGATCGGTGATATGTTTAGGTTCGTATTATGAAATACGACATGATTTATAGCGGACCTTTAGGCGTGTGTTTTCAAACACGCACATATATAGATAGATTGTATCAGTTTGTACTAGACTTAGATCAGTAACCCAGTTCATGAGATATGATGATAAGGATACAAGATAATTGATGAGCTAAATGTGAGATTCGTCCCGTACCCAGATTTGGGATGCCGTACGACGGATTTTCGTCCGAGCTATATATTGATGATAGATCCGCACTCTTGATTCGAGGATGTCATATTGTATATTGTATCGTATGTGATACTATTGAGGCGGGATCACCGACTATAATATGTATATATATATCGACTCAGATTTAGGTGGTTTCCATACCCTTTCGATTAGCTTGTTAGTTAGATCTGTAGTTTACTTAGTAGATATTAGACTGGACCCGAGTCATACCTATTTCAAAAACTAATGAATCGTGAGTATTTTAAAGACAGGTCAAGGGATTCTACGGATATTTTCAAATGGTGCATTTTTCCTAAAAACACCGCAGCCCCTATTTTTCTCAACACCACGATTCGTGTTATTTCAAAGGGCAAAAACTGTATGACATATATATATTGATGTAGATTCTTCACTATTGTGTTTATTATTCATTTTCCGCATATTCTTGCTATTCGCATCGCATTGCATGTTTAAATGTGTTTATTGCTATATTAAACCCATGCTGTCAGGACACCAGCACCATTATCGATGATGCGTATGTTCCACATACACCAGCTTGCCGGCTCACACACTTCATCATCGATAACTGCCATGCCACCACACAGTAGGACTGTTGCATCAGGATATGCCCCCTAGCATGACTTATTAGCACACATCTGTATTGTGCACTCATACTTGCGTATATACCTACTTGTACGTCCATATTGGCACACATGCGTATTGTACACTCATACTTGCGTATATACCTACTTGTACGTCCATATTGGCACACATGCGTATTGTACACTCATACTTGTGTATTTACCTACTTGTACGTCCATATTGGCACACATGCGTATTGTACACTCATACTAGCGTATATACCTACTTGTACGTCCATATTGGCACACATGCCTATCGTACACTCATACTTGCGTATATACCTACTTGTACGTCCATATTGGCACACAGACATTTTGTACACTCATACTTGCATACATACCTATTTGCACATACATAGATGTTTCTGGCTTGATTTTGGAGATTTGGGAACCGCAAGATCTATTTTAAAACTGGATTCATTTGAAAGAGCGGTTTTCCCTTGATATGTCCATATTACTATTCCATGTTACAAGATATACTGATATGCTTACATTTCTTTTATATGTTGCAAACATTATTCTTTACGATTATACGCATTGAGATATGCTGTTTTCATGAGATTTCTGGATTTGAGAACCATGGGTATTTCAAAAGAAAGTATGTACTGTTTTAAAAACTCGGTTTCTCTTGATATGATATTTCAGTGCGTCCACCATGCGTTTTCTCGGTTCTGAGACGTGTGATATGTGAAACCCGATTCGAGGAGGCAGATGATTCCGTTTGCGGGTACATGGTGGACCCGGTATGGTACCCTGGGATGAGAGAGTGATTTCGTGTGGATGACGATGAGCCTGCCAGACGAACCATGTTAGTTATATGTATGCCCTAGAGGCCATTACTATACATAGGATGTATATTGTTGTGGATGCTTGGAAATATATAGGGATGACTTTCTTGATCGATATGATAGTATGCTATCTGGTTATTCTTTACCTTAACGTGTCGCAGATTGTCTCTCTGTTACATGTTGGTAAAGCCCTTGGGATGTGTACTTGACTACCTGGACTATGATGCGGATCATACTAGTGGGGACGTGGTAGTCCATAAGAACATCCTTCAAAGTCCCTAGTTGTGGGTGTATCGAGACGGGGCATCGATATACCAGAGTAGACAAGCGTGTATCTTCTCGACCCATATAGTTGGCCGATGGATGATCCCATATCCATTGGTGTTTGACATCAGAGATGATATACGGGTGCTCAGTGGAGACAGGGTACACTGGACGGACTCGCCGAGAACTCCCCGATGGTATTATACCTTACGTCAGATGGCAGTTCTCTGGTGACACTGGTACAGGTTAGTCTGTATACCCGAGATCGTCATAGAGTCTTGTGTGATTCCCACTGTGCTTTGATTTCCACCTTACCACGTCTAAGAGGACATGCAAAACGGTGGTTTTTGGGTACAGTCCCGAGTCACATGGAGGCAATGAGCGATAGGAGGGGTTTCGTCTCTCCCGGTATAGGGAGTTGATGTTGCGCTGTGCTCGATTGGCTATAACAGGAAGTCCTTGGCCAAGTCTGCTTTAGGGATTTACTGGTAAGTGTTACCAGTAGTTTCTCGACCCGTTATGAGCCTCATATCAACACGACTTATCGAGTTATTGGAATCTGACGTTTACCACCCCTAGACGAGATATGCGACATATCAGACGAACAGACCGGACTGTACGGTAAGTGTTACTGGTTGGATTCACAGGAGTGTGAGCGGGCTTGCTCGTTGATCTTCTGATCGCTCAATACCCGGGTGGACGTTATATTTAGCAGACCGCTTGCGACTTATGGGTGTTTGATATGATCATCACCTACTGCCGGCGTATTGACGAGTCTTTAGAGTCCTACACAGGGGTTTCCTGGCTCAAGAGAAACGAAATAGGTGCGCATATGAGATATGTGTGGGACCGAGAATAATACCAGTATGTGATACTGTATTCTATTCTCGCGATTTGTGACATTAATCGGTTGTATGCGATATAGCCGGGTTATCGGATCAAGTGTTGATTCGATAAGTTGTTACTATTGATATTAGTCGGTTATATGCAATTTGACCGGATTGTTAAATCAAGTGTTGATTTAATGATTTAATGTATAATTATATATTTGATATATTACTTTACATTAACTAGTATTGGTTCACTTAAAATTGATTTTCTCACTTGAATGTGCACATTGTTTATATGTGATATATGCAAGTGTACAAGTTTGTATCATGCTTGATGATACATACAAGTTGTGTGTAGGAGAACTAAACCAAATCAAGGTTAAATTAGGGTTTACTATTTTCCTAGCAAATAACAAAAGAAATGAGACTTTGGTCAAAGTTATCAAGCTTCATGAAGCTTGATAAACGTTGACAAAGTCAACTCTTTTGTCATTTGTTTAGGATATTAGTTAACCCAAGCTTTAACCTAATACTTTGGTTAATTCTCTATATGAGTTAAGCATGAGGGCTTAACCCAACCATGGTGCCATAATTAAAAGGATAAGTTTCATTTGGATATTTTTATTCTATTGATTCTTTTCTTCTTTTTCATCATCAAGCTCCACAAAAGCTTGCTAGCCCAAATGGTGCCATAAGAAAAAGAGTGAGAAATCCAATTCTAAAGTGAACCCACTTCCTATTTCTTCTTCCTTTACTACTTTCCATGTAGTATAGGGTGTTCTCTTCATAAAGTTTTTGACCAAGTGAAGGAATAGCTTGAGTTTGAGTCTCCCCGACGTAGATCGTCTTCGGCATCGAAGTCAACGACCTAGCCCGATTATTCCTCCGACGAAACCATTACTAGAGTCCAGGATTCCGATGATCGCAGCGGAGGGGCATCAACACGGAGCTAAAGAAGTGGAGGACCGGATCTACAAAGGTTGTAATCCCTTTCACTTGTTAGTAAAGTTGTTTGCTAGCTTAAAGTTTCGCCTATCCTCTAGTTAACGATCTATATTAGGGTATCTCGGCACCTAAATTTTAGAATTCGGCATGGTTGATGCCTTGTGGAATCTCTTGAGAGTGCCTAGTAACCCTACAGTGGTATCAAAGCCTAGCTAGAGATTTAGGCGATGTATAGACGATGTTAGAAACCCGATCGAATCCCGAAACCCTAAATTTCACCCATTTCTGTACATTTTCTAAAACTGTGCGTTTTTCCTAATTAAAATTATCCAAAAAATTCAGAAGGGTTTTTGAGGGGTTACTGTGCAGCATGTGCGTCTAAGTCGACTATATCACCGCGGAACCGCAGCAGGAGCATGGCTCATGCGGCGGTTCCGCGGCCATTCTATCACTTCATCTTTTTCTGTTTGCACAGTAATCTCTCTCTGTAAGTGTTGTATTTTCAGGGAATTTTTAATGTTTGTTCAAGAGTTGCGTTTTCTGGGTTGTATTGGGGACTCGATGTTTCGATCGGGAAGTTTAACTTCGTCTGTGTGCTTTTCCGGGTATTTTAGAACATGTTAAAAAGTTCGACCAGATATAAATACCCACTTTTTCCCCTGTCGGGAAATTTTCATGTGTTGGATCTTTCCGTAGTTTAAAGACGTTCTAAGTAGTGCAAGTAACGCGATGGACCCTCTAGATGACAACAAACCTTAACTCGATTATGTGATCGTCTTGAACTGCCCTTTGAACCTTAGGGTTTGGGGCAGTACGGCGTGCCACATGTGAGGCGTTGGCTTGACCCTTCTACGGCTGGACCATTGGTACTGTGGCATGAAATAGATGTTTTTAGACTTATTTCTTGTGTTGAGCTGTTTCGGGAAAACTTGGGTGTTTGATTGTTCGATCGGAAAGTTTAACATTTTCTATTTATCTGGAATGTGATACAATATTTGGAATCCACAAGTAGTTATGAGATAACTGATTTGAATATTATAAATCTAGCAGTCTAGTCTCACTTGATCGATTGCCACAGAATTTTGATGTGATCAAAAGTCCGTCGCAATCACGTAGCGTACGCGGATACTCGCCGGGTAAATTTAATAGACAGCTACACCCCATAGCGCCGACCAAGTGACTGTAGGAGAACCCCGTCGCCGAAAGCATCCGTTCGGATGCTCGCGGCAGCGGTGTTCCGCCTTGGAGAACTTCGTCGACGGCATCGGGGGCGCGGCCGTCCACTGAAGTTTGCGATGAGCATTCGTTCTGAACGTCGGGAATCTTGTTGAATTGCCCGACTTGATATTGAAAAGAGTTTTCGATAATGAGACTAAAATGCGGGGTTTATAATTGTTAGGCATGCAATGTCTAAGGAATTCATTTGATTAGGCATGCGATGTCTAAAGGTGTTGCGGATTACAACTGTTGTAGTTTTACACTTTCTTTTCTGTGACCGTAAGTGTAATATGTGATATCGCCGGTTTCGTTGCTATATGTCAACGACAATTGGGATGGGCATATTTACTTACGTTGATGACATGTGATGTTATGCATTGCTGGATATGTTATATTGGATCGTCGTGTTTGAATAGCCGGGGGGTTTTATGTGAGATGAGTGTTTTTCATTTTCATTCATGTAAAAAACTTGTATGTAATATTCTTTTATTGGGGCGCTTCCAGGTTGCGGAAGTTGTCACCAATTGTATATTATTTACTTTTCCGCACTAGGATAGACCCAAGGAAGGGAGCACAAGTAACCGGGTTCTAGAGTCCAGAGGGAGACCATCTCGAGGAGTCGAGTCCGGGTCTCTTAACTCTAGAATTGGTAGGGTTGCTTGCCGCTCTCATAGGGGTCTAGGGGTGTGGGATTGGCTATTCATCACGACCGTGGAATCCGTGTTTTATTCAGGCTCAAAATAAAACACGGACGTCCTAATATTTCCAATATTTTATATGATATTTTCTGCTGCGTTATCTGTGATGTGATCATGTGGTATGTTCAGATAGATATTGTATATAGTATATATGATATATTATATAGACGTTGCTTATGTTTTACACCCGCGCTAGCCCTACCTCGCTCTGGCGTTAGTTACCAAACCTAACGGTGCAGACGGGACATCGAGGGGAATGCGGATGGCATAAGTGTACGTTATATTTATCTGTGATGTTTAGGTGAACTTAAATGATGGGACTTCATTAATATGATTAATGAAACAAAAGAAACCTAAAGATGTTGCGGAATCGAATTTTCAAAATCAGGTAGCTACAGTTCTTGCTTTGCATCGCGGTGTTCCTTGTAGAACATCCTGCACCTTATTCGGTGAGGAAAGGGCCGAGATTCCTTCATCGGGATTGACCCGTTTAGCAATAACTTGCAGATGCTACACACTCAGTTTGTCTTTTGATAGCTTCTATAGTTTCTGCTTTGCACAGTGATATATATGATATATCCCGCACCTCATTCGACGAGAAAAGGGCCGACGATCCCTTCACCGGGAGTGACCCCTTTAGCAAAACTAAAAAAGCCTAAAAAACACTCCATTTTAAAATCATTTGATCCTACAATGATATCAAGTTCATTACGCAATAGGTTTTCAGAAAAAACCTGTCGTAGTCCTCCGTCATTTCAGATAAGTCCTGCTTAGTATTCGTGCTGCGTTTGTTGACCTTGTCAAGGCGCAGTGTGCGGTAGTTGACCAGTATTTATCTGCTTATGCATATGATGCAGATTGGATTAGGGTAGTCGTACGGCCTTGTTGACCTTGTCAAGGTTCGTGCGGGTGGGTTTAATTCAATCAAGAAATGACGGGTTGAACTTGACTTGCAGTCAATGGTATGTTGACCTTGTCAAGGTCATAGATCGTTCGGGGCAAAATTATCGGGAATTTCAAGTGTTGAAATTTGCAATGAGATTGCATACCTTCTATGAGATAGTTGGATCCCGATACCCACTGCGAGTAATTGTTACTCCTGGGAGAGTTTTACACATTACAATTAGCCGATTGAGTAGGTGTCTAGAAAGGTGTCTACGGGGTTACGCCTCTGGGAAAATGAGGTTTACTTTAATTAGGTCCGTGTGAAAGCACGGGGAACCTCCCTCAAAGTACCAACACTGGCCTGGCTTAAAGATTGGCGAACTTGTAGCGTGTAATTAATCCCGGCTAGTCCTTCCTTTTATGGTTTGAAGGAAGATTTGATAAAAAACAGTGGGAGCCATCCTGATTAGATAAAATAATAACCAATCTGATCTTGCAAGAGCACACGCAGAGTGTTTTCTTCTCTCTCTCTCCAGGTAGCGACCATGTCACGCCTTAATAAAGATAATAAAACAGATATATTGACCGAACCCGCTTGTTATACTGAGCTGGGGAATGTTGGTCCCGCTCCAACTTATAATTGTTATAAGACAGAGCAGAAAATTGGGGATTACCAGAATTCCCGTGCCGCCCAAACGAAGAAAGTGCATACCGATGCATCATCTTCGGGTGTGTTCATTACACAGAACTGTTTCTCAGTATTCTCTGCGTTCTGGGTATTTGATACCGGATCAGGATCCCAGATATGTAATATATTACATAGGCTACAGAAAGGTAGAGAATTGAGAACGGGTGATAAGTTTCATGAGACAGAAAACGGTGCAAGTGTTGCAGCCAGGTCTGTTGGTCACTGTCACCCTGTATTACCTGAATACATTGATTCTGAACAAATGCCATTTGATACCGAACCTGATATACAAAATCATATCAGTCTCTTTATTAGTAAAGAAAGGATATAATTTTGTATTGTTGGATAATGTTTTGAACATTTTCTCTATCAAGAGTTGATTGGTTCGGGCACGTTATCTAAAAGCATTAATGTTCTAAATCAAACTACAGTTCTTAGTATACAGAACACACACAAGAGGAAGAGTTCAGAAATGAACGAATCCTTCTTGAGGCATTGTAGACTAGGTCATATCAATGCGACCCGACTAGCTGAAGTTATATTAAGATGCATATTTAAATTAGTTTGAATTTACTTCTTGTGAAACTTGCCAGTCATGTCACAGACAAAAGATGACCATAGCTCTGTTTATTGGATGTAGAGAAAGAGTTAGAGAACTCTTGGAATGATACATATTGATGTATGAAAGTCCCCTGTCTACACATGCCAAGACCGGTTCTTTGTACTTCATTACCTTCTCTGATGATCTCTCAAGATTCAGACATATGTTCCTGTTGAAACACAAGTGCGAACCTTTTGAGATATTCACAGAATATAAGTTAGAAGTAGAGAACCAAACATGGGTATAAGTATTATGTCCTTTGATGTGATCAAGGAGGAGAATACTTGAGCACGGGATTCCTGGACTATTCTAAGAATGAGATTCTCTCTCAGCATTACTCCTCCGTATACACCACATCACATCGGTGTATCGGGGCGGAGCAATCACACCCTATTAGATATGGTGTGCTCTATGATGAGTACTACTGAGTTTCCTATTTCCTTTTAGGGAGTTATGCACTTATGAAGTTGCATACCTATTGAATAGGGTTCCGATCAAATCAACTCCCTACTACTTCATATGAGAAATGGAAAGGGAAGAGCCCAATTCTTAAGTTTGTTATGATTTGGGGTTGTCCGGCCTATGTCTAAAAAGCATAACCCGGACAAGCTCGAGGCAAAATCAGCTCTGTGGAAGTTTGTTGGATATCCCAAGCATTTGCAAGGGAATATCTTCTACCTAACCGAGGAAAAAAATGTTTTGTTTCTCAGCATGCCACCTTTATGAAAGGGAATTTCTTGTGAAGAAATAAGTGGACATGAGGTAGAACTGGAAAGATTTCCAGCTATACTAACTGTAGCTGCTGATTTGGTAGAACCAAAGGATTCAATAGCAACCAACGAACCTCAGCCTCTCCGCCGATCTAGTTGGGTTCCTCACCCACATGAGAGATACTTCGGTTTCTCTATGACAGTGGGAGCGAGGATTGCATTATGAGATGATGACCCAACTAGTTTCGAGCTGGCCATCAGGAGTGGGACTCTGTAAGAATGGCTGGATGCTTATCGATCTGAGATGGAATCCTTATACACCAACAAAGTATGGACTTTGGTTGCTTTATCTGAAGGGTTAAATCCCCATCAGGAGCAAGCATATCTTGAGAAGATTACTTGGTGTACATGGAAAAGTTGAGACTTTCAAAGTTAGACTTGTTAAAAGTTTGCATCATTGACCAGGTATGGATTATGATGAAACCTTTTCCGGTGGCTATGCTTAAGTCCATCCAGATCCTACTTGCAACGGCTGCATACCATGACTACGATATCTAGCGGTTGGGTGTCATGGCTGCTTTTTCTAAATACTCATTTAGAAGAGAACGTCTATAAGTACACAGCCAGAGGGCTTCGTAAATAGTGGGAGCAGTGGAAACGTGTGCAAGTTTCTTTACAGATTAAAGCAGGCATCGCGGAGTTGGAACGTCTGCTTTGATGTGTTAGTCAAAGAGTTTGACATCATCAAAATGGTAGATGAACCTTGTGTTAGTTATATGTATGCCCTAGAGGCCATTACTGTATATAAGATGTATATTGTAGTGGATGCTGGGACATATATAGGGAGGACTTTCTTGCTCTACATGATAGTATGCTATCTGGTTTCTCTTTATTTTAACGTATACACTGATTGTCACTCTGTTACATGTTGGTAAAGCCCTTAGGAAGTGTACTTGACTACCTGGACTATGATGCGGATCATACTAGTGGGGACATGGAAGTCCATAAGTACATCCTTCAAGGTCCCTAGTCGTAGGTGTATCGAGACGGGGCATCGATATACCAGAGTAGACTAGCGTATACCTTCTCGACCCATACAGATGGGCGATGGATGATCCCATATCCATTGGTGTTTGACATCAGAGATGACATACGGGTGCTCAGTGGAGACTGGGTACACTGGACGGACTCGCCAAGAACTCCCAGATGGTATTATACCGTACGTCAGATGGCAGTTCTCTGGTGACACTGGTACAGCTTATTCTGTTGACCCGAGATCGTCATAGAGTCTTGTGCGATTCCCACTGTGCTTTGATTTCCACCTTACCACGTCCAAGAGGGCATGCAAAACGGTGGTTTTTGGGTACAGTCCCGAATCACATGGAGGCAATGAGCGATAGGAGGGGATCGTCTCTTCCGGTATAGGGAGTTGATGTTGCGCTGTGTTCGATTGGCTATAACCGGAAATCCCTGGCCAGGGTTTCTGAGATTTACTGGTAAGTGTTACCAGTAGTTTCTCGAACTTCTATAGACCTCATATCGACACGACTTATCGAGCTATTGGGGTCTAACGTTTACCACCCCTAGGCAAGATATGCGACATATCAGACGACGAGACCGGACTGTACGGTAAGTGTTGCTGGTTGGATTCACAGGAGTGTGAGCGGGCTTGCTCGTTGATCTTCTGATCACTCAATACCCGGGTGGCCATTATGTTTAGCAGACCGCTTACGGCTTGTGGGTGTTTGATATGATCATCACCTGTTGCCGGCGTATTGACGAGTCTTTAGAGTCCTACACAGAGATTTCCTGGCTCAAGCGAAATGAAATAGGAGCGCATATGAGATATGTGCGGGACCGAGAATAATACCATTATGTGACACTGTATTCTATTCTCGCGATTTGTATCATTGGACGGTTATATGAGATATAGCCGGGTTACCGAATCAAGTGTTGATTCGATACATTGATACACTTGATATTAGTCGGTTATATGCAGTATGACCGGATCATTAAATCAAGTGTTGGTTTAGTGATTTAATGTATAATTATATATTTGATATATTACTTTACATTAACTAGTATTGGTTCACTTAAGATTATTTTCTCCCTAGATTGTGCACATTGTATATATGATATATTTTTGTGCACTTGTTTGTATCATGTTTGATGATACATGCAAACTTGGGTGTGTGTATACTTTAAACTATGATTAGGTTAATGGTTAGGGTTTGATTTACTCATTTATTTTCTTTATTCATTTTTGGCAAAAATAAAATGGTAGTGGCTTTCTTTGTTTTGTGCAAGAAGCTTCATGATTTTTCTAGCATCTTGGAAAAAGTCTTACCATTTTGTTTTATTCCTTAACCCTAACCATTTACCTTAACCCTAGTTTATTCTCTACATGATTTTATCTAACCCATTGTTGCAATATGATAGATATCACTTGAATTTTCTTTTTGGGATAATTCCTTTCTCTCTTCTTCTTCATCTTCTTCATGAAAAAAAAAGCTTTCTTGAAAATTGTCAAGTGATGAAATCAAGTGAGAAACCCAAATCCAAAGTGAAACCACTTCCTATTTCTTCATCCTCTACCACTTGCTATGTTGTATAAGGTGTTTTCTTCACAAGGTTCATGACCAAGTGAAGATGGAGCTTGAGTTTGAGTCGCCTCGACGTAGGTCATCTTCGGCATCGAAGTCAATGACCTAGCCCGCTCGTTTCTTCGGCGAAACCATCGCTAGAGTCCGGGATCCGATGATCGCAGCGGAGGGACGTCATCACAGAGCTAAAGAGGTGGAGGACCTGATCTACAAAGGTTGTAGTAACTTTCACTTTCTAGTAAAGTCGTTTACTTGTATAGTTTTCGCCTAATCTCTAGTTAACGATCTAGTTTAGGGTTTCTCGGCACCGGAAAATTTTAATTTGGCATGGTTGATACCTTGTGGAACCACTTGAGTGTGCCTAGGAACCCTACAGTGGTATCAGAGCCTAGCTAGAGCCTTAGGTGAAGTGTAGACGATGTTAGAAACCCGACCGAACCCCGAAACCCTAAATTTCACCCCTTTCTGTACATTTTCTGAAATCATGGATTTTTGTGAATTAAAAATATGCAGAAAAATCATCAGGGTTTTCTAGGAGTTACTGTGCAAAACGAGCGCCTAAATCGATCAAGGCGCCGCGGAACCGCGGCAATAGCATGGCTAGTGCGGCGGTTCCGCGGCCATACGGTCTCTTCTTTCATCAAATTTTGCACAGTAATGTTAATATGAATTTCCTGTGTTTTCTGGGAATTTTTAATTTGCACTTAAGAGTTGAGTTATCTGAGGTGTATTGGGGATTCGATGATTCGATGGGAAACTTTAACTGCGTCTATGTGTTTTTCCGGATAATTTATAATATGTTATAAAGTTCGACTAGATATAAATACCCACTTTTTTCCCTGCCGGGAAATTTCCAATTGTTGTATTTTTTCGTAGTTTAATGACGTTCTAAGTAGTGCAAGTAACGCGATGGTCCCTCTAGAAGACAACAAACCTTAACTCGATTATGTGACCGTCTTGAACTGCCCTTTGAACCTTAGGGTTTGGGGGAGTACGGCGTGCCATATGTGAGGCGTTGGCTTGACCCTTCTACGGCTGGACCGTTGATGCTGTGGCATGAAGTGAATGTTTTTTTAAACTTATTTCATGTGTTGAGCTGTTCGGGAAAACTTGGGTGTTTGATTGTTCGATCGGAAAGTTTAACATATTCTATTTATCTGGAATGTGATACAATATTTGGAATTCATAAGTAGTTATGAGATAGCTAATATGAATGTTATAAACATAGCAGTTTAGTCTCACTTGATCGGTTGCCATGGAATTTTGATGCGATCAAAAGTCCGTCGCAATCGCGTAGCGTACGCGGATACTCGCCGGTAAACTTAATAGATAGCTACGCCCCATAGCCCCGACCAAGTGACTGTAGGAGAACTCCGTCGCTGAAAGCATCCGTTCGGGTGATCACGGCAGCGGTGTTCCGCCTTAGTGCACTTCGTCGACGGTATCGGGGGTGCGGCCGTCAACTAAAGTTTGCGACGAGCATTCGGTCAGGATGCCGGGAATCTTGTTGAATTGCCCGACTAAATATTGAAAAGACTTTTCGATAAATGAGACTAAAATGCGGGGTTTATAATTGTTAGGCATGTGATGTCTAAGGAATTCATTCGATTAGGAATGCGATGTCTAAAGTGTTTGCGGATTCCAACTGTTGTAGTTTTACACATTCTTTTCTGCGACCGCAAGTGTAATATGTGATATCGCCGGTTTCGTTGCTATATGTCAACGATAATTGGGATGGGCATATTTACTTACGTTGATGACATGTGATATTATGTGTTGCTGGATATGTTATATTGGATCGTCGTGTTTGAATAGCCGGGGGTTTTTATGTGAGATGAGTGTTTTTCATTTTCATTCATGTAAAAAACTTGTATGTAATATTCTTTTATTGGGGCACTTCCAGGTTGCGGAAGATGTCACCATTTGTATATTATTTACTTTTCCGCATTAGGATAGACCCAAGGAGGGGAGCACAAGTAACCGGGTTCTAGGGTCCAGTGGGAGACCATCTCGAGGAGTCGAGTCCGGGTTTCCTAACCCTAGAATTGGTAGGGTTGCTTGCCGCTCTCGTAGGGGTCTAGGGGTGTGGGATTGGCTATTCATCGCGACCGTGGAATCCGTGTTTTATAGAGGCTTAAAATAAAATACGGACGTCCTAGTATATCTAATGTTTCATATGTTTATTCTGCTGTGATATCTGTGATGTGATCATTTGATGTTCTATGATAGATGCTGTATATAGTATATATGATATATTATATAGACGTTACATATGTTTTACACCCGCGCTAGCCCTGCCCCGCTCTGCCGTTAGTTACCTAACCTAACAGTGCATGAGGGAATATCGAGGCGAATGCGGATGGCATAAGTGTCCGTCGTATTTATCTGTGATGTTTAGGTGCTTAAATGATGGGACTTCATTAATATGATTAATGAAAGAAAAAAGAAACCTAAAAGATGTTGTGGAATCGAATTTTCAAAAACAAGTAGCTACAGTTCTTGCTTTGCATCGCGGTGTTCCTTGTAGAACATCCTGCACCTTTTTGGATGAGGAAAGGGCCGAGATCCCTTCATCGGGAGTGACCCCTTTAGCAATAACTGGCAGATGCTACAACCCTTGGTTTGTCTTTTGATTGCTTCTATAGTTTCTGTTTTGCACAGTGATATATATGATATATCTTGCACCTCATTCGACGAGGAAAGGGCCGACGATCCCTTCACCGGGAGTGACACCTTTAGCAAAACTAGAAAAGCGTCAAAAACACTCCATTTTAAAATCATTTGATTCTACAACGATATCAAGTTCATTACCCATTAGGTTTTCAGAAAAACCTGTCGTAGCCCTCCGTCATTTCAGATAAGTTCTACTTAGTATTCGTGCTACGTTTGTTGGCCTGCGTCAAGGCGTAGTGTGCGGTAGTTAACTAGTATTTATCTGTTTATGCATATGATGCAGATTGGATTAGGGTAGTCGTGCGACTTTGTTGGCCTGCGTCAAGGGTCGTGCGGGTGGGTTTAATTCAATCAAGAAATGACGGGTTGAACTTGACTAGCGGACTATGGTTTGTTGGCCAGCGTCAAGGTCATAGGACGCTAGAGCTAAAATATTATCGGGAATTTCAAGAGTTGAAATTTGCAATGAGATTGCATACCTTCTATGAGATTGTTGGATCCCGATACCCGCTACGAGTAATTGTTATTCCTGGGAGAGTTTTACACATTACAATTAGCCGATCAAGTAGGTGTTAACGAGGTTACGCTTCTGGGAAAACGAAGTTTACATTAATTAGGTTCGTGCGAAAGCATGGGGGACCTCCCTCAAAGTACCGACACTGGCCTGGCTGAAAGATTGGCGAACTTGTAGCGTGTAATTAATCCCGGCTAGTCTTTCCTTTTAGGGTTTGAAGGAAGATTTGATAAAAACAGTGGGAGCCATTCTGATTAGATAAAATAATAACCATTCTATTCTTGCAAGAGCGCACGCTGAGTGTTTTCTTCTCTCTCTCCAGGTAGCGACCATATCACGCCTTAATCAAGATAATAATACGGATATATTGACCGAACCCGCTTGTTATACTGAGCTGGGGAACGTTGGTCCCGCTCCAACTTATAACTGTTATAAGACAGAGCAGGAAATTGGGGAATACCATATTTCCTGTGCCGCCCAAACGAAGAAAGTGCATGCTGATGCATCATCTTCGGGTGTGTTCATTACAGAGAACTGTTTCTCAGTATCCTTTAAGTCCTGGGTATGTGATACCGGATCAGGATCCCGCATATGTAATCTGTTACATGGGCTACAGATAGGTAGAGAACTGAGAACGGGTGATAAGTTTCATGACGCAGAAAACGGTGCAAGTGTTGCAGCCAAGTCTGTTGGTCACTGTCACCCTTTATTACTAGAATACATTGATTCTGAACGAATGTTATTAGATACCGAACTTGATATACAACATCATATCAGTCTCTTTATTAGTAAAGAAAGGATATAATTTTGTATTGTTGGATAATGTTTTGAACATTTCTTATATCAAAAGTTGATCGGTTCAGGCACGTTATCTAAAAGCATTGACGTTCTAAATCAAACTACAGTTCTTAGTATACAGAACACACACAAGAGGAAGAGTTCAGAAATGAACGAATCCTTCTTGAGGCATTGTAGACTAGGTCATATCAATGTGACCCGACTAGCTTAAGTTACATTTTAGATGCATATTTAAATCAGTTTGAATTTACATCTTATGAAACTTGCCAGTCACGTCACAAAGATAAGATGATCATAGCTCTGTTGATTGGAAACAGAGAAAGAGTTAGTAAACTTTTGGGATTGATACATGCTGATGTATAAAGGTCCCCTGTCTACACATGCCAAGACCGGTTCTTTGTACTTCATTACATTCTCTGATGATCTCTCAAGATTCAGACATATGTTCCTCTTGAAACATAAGTCCGAAGCTTTTAAGATATTCATATGAATATAAGTTAGAAGTAGAAAACCAAAAACCGGGTAGAAGTATTATGTCCTATGATGAGATCAGGGAGGAGAATACTTGTGCATAGAATTCCTGGACTATCCTAAAGGAGAATGAGATTCTCTCTCAGCATTACTCCTCCGTATACACCATAGCACGATGGTATATCGAGGCGGAGCAATAGCACCCAATGTGATATGGTGTGCTCTATGATGAGTACTACTGAGTTTCCTTTTTCCTTTTGGGAAGTTATGCACTTGAGAAGTTGCATACCTATTGAATACGGTTTAAATCAAATCTGTTGCCTACCACTTCATATGTCATATGGGAAGGGAAGAGCCCATTTCTTAAGTTAGTTAAGATTTGGGGTTGTCCGGCCTATGTCGAAAAGCAAAATCCGGACAAGCTCGAGGCAAGGTCTGTTATGTAGAACTGGAAAAGTTCCAGCTATACAAACTACAGCAGATAATTTGGTAGAACCAAAGGATTCAGTAGATTCCAACGAATCTCAGCCACTCCGGCGATCTAGTAGGGTTCCTCACCCACCTGAGAGATACTTCGATTTCTCTATGACAGTGGGAGCGAGGATTGCATCATGAGATGATGACCCAACTAGTTTCGAGCTGGCCATCGGGAGTAAGACTCTATAAGAATGGCTGGATGCTTAGTGATCTGAGATGGAATCCTTATACACCAACAAAGTATGGACTTTGGTTGCTTTATCTGAATGGTTAAATCCCCATCAGGAGCAAGTATATCTTGAGAAGATTACTTGGTGTACATGGAAAGGTTGAGACTTTCAAAGCTAGAGTTGTTAAAGGTTTGCATCGTAGACCAGTTGTGGCTAATAATGAAACCTTTTCTGGGGCCTATGCTTAAGTCCATCCAGATCCTACTTGCCACGGCTACATACCATGACTACGATATCTGGTGGTTGGATGTCATGACAACTTTTCTAAATGATGTTTTAGAAGAGGGCGTCTATAAGTACACAGCTAGAGGGCTTCGTAGACAGTGGGGGCAGTGGAAACGTGCACAAGTTGCTTTATAGGATAAAGCAGGCATCGCGGAGTTGGAACGTCTGTTTTGATGTAGTAGTCAAAGAGTTTGACTTCATCAAAATGGTAGATGAACCTTGTATATACAAAAAGGTAGTAGGGAGTACGGTGGTGATCCTCGTAGAGTACGTGGATGACATACTCTTGATAGGGAAGGAGTTTCCTATGCTACGCTCAGTCAATCTCCGCTTATCACAAAGATTATCCATATAGGATCAAAGTGATACCTTCTAAATCCTGAGTTTTGATCTATGAGATAGATCTAATTGGATGTTAGAATACTCACTAGATGCAGTGAGATGGTATCAATTGATCCTGGGGAGAATCACTGGAAGTGTTCCAGGGTGATAAGGACGACTGAATGTCAGTCACAGGCATTGTCTTTACGCTTGGTAAAGGGACGGTATGTTGGAAGAGTTCCAAGCTAGATACCGTGGCTAACTAGACGATAAAGGCTCGATACATCGCTACTTAAGATGCTACCAAAGAGGCTGTCTGGGTGTATATTAGTTCATGAGATGAACTTCGTTCCTCCCATTGTGTGACAATGGAGTTGTGGCTTATGCCAAGGAATGCCCGTCCCGTCAGTGATCCAGACATATTCTAAGGCAGTATCACCTGATCATGGAGATGGTTGATCTCCAGGGGATCGAGGTTAAGAGAGAAGACTCAGAGGAAAACACGGCGGATCCACTCACAAAGGCCTTTTCCCAGAGAGAAACTTTTATAGGATGGTTGAGTATGAGATTCTGCAACAACTGCTACAGATGGCCCTAGTGCAAGTGGGAGATTGTTAGTTATATGTATGCCCTAGAGGCCATTACTGTACATAGGATGTATATTGTAGTGGATGCTGGGACATATATAAGGAGGACTTTCTTGCTCGACATGATAGTATGCTATCTGGTTGCTCTTTATCTTAACGTGTAAACTGATTGTCTCTCTGTTACAAGTTGGTAAAGCCCTTAGGATGTGTACTTGACTACCAGGACTATGATGCGGATCATACTAGTGGGGACATGGTAGTCCATAAGTACATCCTTCAAGGTCCCTAGTCGTGGGTGTATCGAGATGGGGCATCGATATACCAGAGTAGACTAGCGTATACCTTCTCGACCCATACAGATGGGTGATGGATGATCCCATATCGATTGGTGTTTGACATCAGAGATGATATACAGGTGCTCAGTGGAGACTGGGTACACTGGACGGACTCACCGAGAACTCCCAGAAGGTATTATACCTTACGTCAGATGGCAGTTCTCTGGAGACACTGGTACAGGTTAGTCTGTTGACCCGAGATCATCATAGAGTCTTGTGTGATTCCCACTGTGCTTTAATTTCCACCTTACGACGTCCAAGAGGGCGTGCAAAACGGTGGTTTTTGGGTACAGTCCCGAATAACATGGAGGCAATAGGCGATAGGAGGGGATTCGTCTCTCCCGGTATAGGGAGTTGATGTTGCGCTGTGTTCGATTGGCTATAACCGGAAATCCCTGGCCAGGGTTGCTGAGATTTACTGGTAAGTGTTACCAGTAGTTTCTCGAACTGTTATAGACCTCATATCGACACGACTTATCGAGCTATTGGGGTCTGACGTGTTAGTGTATATGCCCTAGGGGCCATTATTGTATCATACTAGTTTGTATATTACTTAATGGAAGCTTGGGATGTTCACATGTATGTAACAGTCTTGCTAAACATGGTAGTATGCTACTTGGTTTTTTCTATCTTAATATGTTAGTATACGTATTGATAGAGCTCTTAGGATCTTGCTTGACTACGAGCGTTGTGATGGCAGTCACACTAGTGGGGGCTGGGTAGTCTACCAGCACATCCTTATTCAGGTCCCTAGTAATTGGATTATCGAGACAGGGCATCGATATTTCGGAGTAGACTAGTGTGTACGCTTCTCATCCCAGTTGGGGAGATGGTCTGTCCCACAGCCGTCAGTACGTCGTACTAGAGATAGTATGCTGGTGCTCGTTGGGTTACGGATACACCGGAAAGGACTCACAGGGAACTGTTGGTTGGTTTTATACTAGTCGTCAGTTAACAGTTCCCAGGTGACATGAGTACAGCATAGTCCGCAAATTTGACACTGCTACTTCGCCTCGAGTGTGTCCCACTATTCTTAGATTGCTACCCTACCACGGCTCAAAGGAGTCGTGCAAACAGGTAGCAGTTGGGTGCAGTCCTGAGCACTTGGAGGCAGTGGCGGTTAGACAGGATTCGTCTCTACCGGTATTGGGGGTTGATATCGCGCTGTGTCAGAGAGCTATTACGCAAAGTCCCTGGCCAGGGCAAGCGAGATTTGCTGGTAGGTTCCAGTAGTTTCTCAGGGTGTAATGGGCTTCGCTCCGACACGACTTATACCGCTATTAGGGGACTGACGCTTGTCGCCCCTAGGCCCGATATGCGATAGTTTTAGACGAACGGACCGGAATGTACGGAGATTGCCACATCTGACTCAGTAGGAGTTCGGATGGGTTTCCTCATCGGCCTTCTTATCGACATCTACCTAGGGGCCGTTACGTACAGCTAGTGCCGCTTGTGGTCTGTGGTTAAACCTACTGCCAGCGTAGTAGTCGAGTCTCTAGAGTCCCACACAGAGAGTTTCCTACTCCAGGCGAAACAATATAGAGGTCGTATGGTTTTATGACAAAGGGTTCGGACGCATACGTTTGTTTACACACGTACGTCGTTCGGACAGTTTTTACTAGTCGGCTTTGGTTTAAGCCAGTTACTAGTATCCGGTTATTGGATTTATACAGTCTAAAGTTTTTCCGTGTTTTCACGGATAGGAGGGGCGTTCTCGTAATTGCGCGAGAAGCTTCTAGAAGATGGTGACTAAGGAGGTTTAGGTGGCATATACATTGAATGAGATTAGTGAGTCATATGGATGATTCATCCATGTCATCAATGCATCATAAATGCTTAATGACTCATGGAGATGAATCACCATTAGATATTTATCAAGCATGGTTGTAAATCATTTTATTTTCTTTTCTTGAAAAACTATAATGCTTGATATATATTATGATAGCTCATTTTCTCATTTCATTATTATGTTCTTCTTCTCTCTCCTCAAGCTCTCTCTTTTCAAACCCTAATCCTCCCCTCTCATGTGTTGAGTACAAGGATTAGTTAGACTAATTAAACCATAACCCTCACTCTATATCATCTAGGTACTTTGATTAGCACTTAAAGAAACCTAGTTACCTTTAGTTTGAGGTGAACCTTGTAGTAAAGCTCTCGGGTGGATCTACTACTACTTAGAGAAGGCCGGAGAGGACGTGGAGAACGACAAGACGAAGGACTCGGATCTTTAGGTATAAACACTTTTCATAGTAGTTGTTAACTCCTATGTTTGATGTTAGCTATTGTTTATGCAAAGATTCTCGATTAGTCGATGTTTACGCTTTAAAAAAGATTGTTTTTCATTATTCCGCCTCCCCGCAAGTCGTGGGGTGTTGTACATCGACTAACAGTGGTATCAGAGCCTCGCTAAACAATAAATAACTCATTAACAAAGTCATAATATATTCGAACGCAAAACGTGTTGCGCCACGGCAGCGCCACGGCCTCGTACTCGAGGCCAAAATGCGGAATCAAAATTTTTTTTTCTTACTCGGAAACCGGCGCTACCGCGGACAATGAAAACCCGGATCGTAACCATTAACCTAATGCTAGCAATCAAGAGATAGGGTGAGAAGTATACCGAGTGATCCGAGTCCTCCGGTCTTCTCGTCATCGTCCCGATCTCCCGCGGAAAGTCTTGCCTCCACATCGTCGCCTCCTCGCCGGAAAGGGCACCACAATGCCTGCGTCTTTTACGGGCTCCCGCCTCAATACCGAGGCAACTCGAGCATGAAGCCGGCAACTCGACATGCTCAAGATGTACTGTAGAATATGTAGTGTAGTGTCTCACTTGGGGTTTGTTGCCATTTGAAGATGATGGAGGAAATGAGATAAGAAAAATGGTGCTTGCATTTTTCTAGCATGAATGAGATCAAGAAAATGAAACTCTCAAGAAGAAGATCTCTTCTTCTTCTTCTCTCTTTCTTTTTCTTCTTCTCTCTTTTCTAATGAAAAACCTATTATCCAAATGAGAATGGTGGAGGAGGTAATATGAAGCATGAAGGGAGGTGAGTGTAGGAGAAAGCAAGTGGTAACCATATCAAAAGCCATCATAACAAACTCACATCAACTCTAATCAAAGATCAAATCCTTTCTCATCACTTCTAATCTTCATAAAGCATGAAAAGAAGAATGAAAGGAATGGAATCTAAAAAGGTTATCATAATTAATCATCTTACAAATAAAACCTCCACCAAATGTAATTTGCAAAACTGCAAATTACCCCCTCCATCAGAAAAGTCCGGCCGGGAAAGAACAAAGAAAAACCGGCCGGAACGGAATGCAAACTGGCAACTCCAGAAAACTGGTCCCGTAATAAATTACAGGAAAACCCCTATACTGTGCATACACACCCGCATCTGTATTCCGAACGGATACAAATGCAATGAGACAAAATCTACACTGTACTAAACTAGTACCGGCTTAAACCAAAGCCGACTAGTAAAATCCGTTCGATCCTGATCCGTGCAATACCGCACGTATCAGATCGAACCTTGCCATATAACTATACAGCCACTAGTACAAAACTGTCCGATCCTGATCCGTGCAATACCGCACGTATCTGATCGGACCCTGCCATATCTCCATACGGCCTCTACAGCGTTTCGCCCGAAAGCTGAGTAACTGAAAGTGTGGTGGACTCTAAAGACTCGTCAATACAATGGCTGTGGATTTAACCACTAGCACGTCAGAGGTATAAGCCAATACGTAACGGGCCACCAGCTATTGACCAAAAGGGACGTCGATGAGCGAACTCATCCTGACACCCTACTGAGCCTGTCAGTGACAATATCCGTACAGTCCGGTCCGTTCGTCTATGAGGATCGCATGTCTGGCCTAGGGGGTTGGTAAAAGTCAGACCCCCAAAGGCGGTACAAGTCGTGTCGGAGTGTAGCCCAGAACGCCCTGAGATACTACTGGAATACCTACCAGTAAATCTCCTGCCTCGGCCGAGGGCTTTGCGTAATGGCTCTCCTAGACACAGCGCGACCTTACCCCCAATACCGGGAGAGACGAACCCCTGAAGATCCGCTCACTGCCTCCATGTGGCTCGGGACTGTACCCAACTAAAACCTGTTTGCACGACTCCTTTGAGCCGTGGTAGGGTAGTAATCAAAGCACAGTGGGAACTCACACGAGACAAATGACGATCTCAGGTCGATGAACTAACCTGTACACATGTCACCTAGGAACTGCTATCTGACGTATGGTATAAACCCAACTAGCAGGTTCCCGGCGAGTCATGTCCGGTGTACTCATAACCCAATGAGCACCTGTATACATCTTAGGTGAACCAACTTACACCAGTGGCTTGTGAGACCGGCCACCGCCCCTCGTCGGGGTCTCGACTGTATACACTAGTCTACTAATGGAGTATCGATGCCCTGTCTCGAAACTCCTACGACTAGGGACCTTTTAAGGATGTGCTTATAGACTACCAGCTCCCACGTATATGATCGCCATCATACTGCTGGTAGTCAAGCAAGAATCCTAGAGGCTCTATCAACGTGTAATAGCGACATGTCAGGTCACCTAAAGCAGTACACGATGATAAAGATAAACCAGATAGCATACTATCATCTCGAGTAAGACTGTCCTACCGGGATAGGTCCTCCCTCAATCATTGCAATCACGTGCCTGTGATCCAATAATTGACTCTGAGGGCACTATCTCCAACAATCTCCCACTTGCACTCAAGGCTAATTATTGCGATGTCGCATACTCACAGCCCGTGTGATACCGAACACCCAACTCCTCTACAAGTCAGTCTCACAAAGCTCGTTTGTGAAACTATTGCGTTCGAGGAATAGCCTCAGTGAGTGGATCCGCTCTGATGTTTCTTTCTATGTCTCTCTAAATCTCAAGTTCGCGGAGAATACCATCTCCCGAAATGAGCAATACCTGTCTTAGAATGTCTGGATGTCTGATGGGACCTAGCACATAAATGAACTCCAAATCCAAACTTCTTAGACTGTATCGTCAACTGAACTTAATCAGTATCCTGCGCCATGCCTCCCTCAGTATTGCCTTGGATCACCTGTCCAAAATACTGCCCCTCGTTAGAGGGAAAACTAAAACTCTGACAACCTCCTTGTCGTCCATGTCACCTTGGAAGCCTGGAGTGATAACCGTCTCCTAAAGGAGGCAGCCGTTATCATATCCCTAGAACATTCACTTATGTTCTAAAACTGCTTCCGACTGTTTCTCCAGGATTGGATCAATACCAACTTATTGCATTTCCTGCAAGAACAACATCTGGTGTGGTACTTGATATCTCATGATTGACTCAATTGCCTAAGCAAGTGATCTGCCAATCATGAGTATCCCTCTCCTCTTTAGTCTATAAGACACCTTTAGAGAGGGTGACTCCATCAACTGCAGGTACACTACCGTGTCAGGAGTCGTCCATTCTAAATACTCATAGAATGCTGTCAAGGTACCCAGATTGGGAAACCACCCAAATCTAGATCTAAAACCATAGATCTAGTAACCAGTATGTCTGATATAATATCCAAGTCCTATGTGGAGAAAACACTGTGTGACGACCAAAGTGTAACCGATCGTAGTATAGGAATATCACTTCCTACTACCTTCTCAACAGATCCACCCCTTATTCTGATGACGTCAAACCTATGACTGTCACATCAGAAATAGATGATCTATCTCCGCTACATCTGCTTTAGTCTATAAATAGACATAAGCCTGATGTCCACCAATGCTTCCGCTGCTCCCACTGACTACGACAACCCTCTGGCAGAGTCATATAGACGTGCACTTCCAAAGCTAGTTTAGAACGACGCTATACTCATCCTCCTGCCGGGTCTCGCAGCCTGGAACAACAACAATGGCAAGTGTGGGTAAACAAGAACTTCCTTGTCACCGTCCTTGAGGCTACCGTAGTACCTCTCGGGTGCCTGAAGTTACCCACCTAATCTGCGGAGTGGCCAATGGAATGTCAAATCAGATTGAATCTTTAGGTTCCTTATCAAATCTTCAGTAATCGTTTGTGGTTCTGGAATTACTTCCAGTTCTACCATACTCCCACTACTGTTTTCTGAAAAAATCCATTTTTAATAAAACTGTGGCGAGTTTAGAACCATATTTCTACTGTTCATCCAGATGGTAGAAAATCAACCCTCGTCATAGCCTGGGTCAACCCACAAACAGCCATTACAGAAACGTGCCTAGAGTTGTCCAGTGTCTGGTTTTAAGCATAAGCTGGACAACTCCCCGTACCTTAACATCGTTAAGATATGAACTGTTCTATATTCAATATAGAAACAGAGGCACTGATTTAATTTAACCAGATTCAAATCATGCATCTATCTCCAGTGCATGTCAACTAAATGGAAGAAGGTCGATCAGCGTTACTCAACTTAGGAATGCTTCCAATTATGAGTAACCTGAAAGAGAAGCAATCTGTCTTCATCATTACTATCAACTGAATACCATACACAAGTATCTACATCTTCGATCTCTTTGAAGAATCCCGATACTTGCTACACCTGGTACTCTACTCTATTCAAATACCTATAACTCCTCAAAACTTAGACCCTGTGTTTCTACGAAACACATGTCTAAGAACTAGAGAAGTTAAAAGTAAACAGAATATAGTATGAGGACCAACCCCTCTGTCCTAATGGACACTGGACAACATACAATACTCTGTATAAGTCCGCTGAGTCTAACAACTCTTTCACTGTGCGTCGTAGGTTGAAAACTGTACTTATGGTTAAGAAGAATTACACCGCTGTTTAATGCTCCTTACCTAACCATCCACTGATATAGGTAAATGTCATCGACATAATATCAAAAGGTATATCTCACTCTATGAAAATAGACGTACAGATATATCAATTTGAAATTGGTGCACAACAACGGATATTCAAAACCAAATATTTGCCGACCGGCAAACAACCCAGGTGGCTTCCTCAAATATCACCGATTACAACGAATCCCGATATAATGAGGATGATCACCCAATTCCCAATAACTTACTCCTACTCATCATCTGTAAAACCATACAGATGTGAGAATCATACCTGGTAAATATATACCCTGGAGCAAGTGTCTAACTGGGAAATCAGTTTTCCATTAACAGTACACAGTGAAACTGAAACATTGAAATGTTTCGTCGGGGTATCCTGGTATTCCTAGTAATGCCTCTTCCATTATCCAGATTCACAACTATAACCGTATAATTCTTTGCCACCTCTCCAAATCCCTTTATATGTCTTTAGTCATTACCTTCTGTACACCCCTTTAAGCCAAATGGTTTTCTTCCTTCCCTACCGTTCGGCACCAGCCTATGGTTTGGAAGAAGACTATCCAAAAAGCATAAACGGTGTACTGTCCTAATCCTAGGAGCACTCGCAATGCGAGAGAAGGTGAAGATAAAAGACACCTGAATGTACTTTATTCCTATTTCTCCTGAACCAGAATCCATCCCCGAACTGGAACAAGTTCCTTTCGAGTTCGTATATAACCATACGATGGATTATCCAATAAAATGGGATCTTCGTAGTGATACGGAGTGTCCTGGAGAAATACAAAGGTGATTTAGGATTGGCGAAGAAATACTTGGTTTGGTCGTGAATATCAGTCGCAATTTACTTTGCCCTCCTACTAATCCCTTGCTTTGTCTTAACTTAATACCTTCTGCACACCATCGTTATGCTAATTGGTTTTCTTCATTCCCTACCGGTCGGCACCAGCCTAAGGTTTGGAAGAAGACTATCCAATTTGCGTAATAGGTGTACTACTCCTAAACCAAGGAATACTCGTAATGAGAGAAGGTGAAAAAGAAAAGACAACTGAATAATCCTATCCGTTTTCTCCAGAACCAGAAACCATCCTCGAAGTCCTTCGAGTTCGTATCTAACCATACGATGGTTTTGTCCAATGGAAGTGGATGTTTGTAGTAATACGGGGTGTCCTGGAGAAAAGGGTAAAAGTAGGAGTGGCAATGAGGTCTGCAACTCTGACAATCCAAAAGCCAGTGTTAAGAAGGTTCGGTCAACTTGGTCACTGAGTCATAGTCTTAGGGTCGGGTCAATGGTCGCTGCCAAAGAGAGAGAGAAAAGAAACACTCAGCGTGCACTCTAACCTAGATCAGAATGGTTATCACTTTGTCTAATCAGGAAGCCTCCCACTGTACCTCAAATTCTCCTCCAAACCTGAAAGAAGAATTAGTCGGGATCACCCGAGGAGTAAACCAACTCATCAGTGGGAATCGGGATCCAACTCTCATCGCATGATAACGTGACGGAATCCACTCACGTCACCACACTCCAGAAGGTATGCGCAAGCCTGGCAAGTTTCAGTTCTTTTGAAACTCCCGATGTGATTTTTACCCCTAGGACCCAAGTGACCTTGACGAATAATCAACAAATCAAAAGGTCCTAGTCAAGTTCAGCCCGTCATTATCTTGATTGCGTTAAACCCACCCGCACGACCCTTGATGAATAATCAACAAAGTCGTACGACTGTCCTAACCAATCCACATATCCATGCGACAGAATAGCACAACAAAGCTACCGCACACTACGCCTCGGCGAATAGCAACGACAAACGCAGCGCGAATACTATGCAATACTAATCCGAAATGACGGAGGGCTACGAATGGTTTCTGGCGAAAAACCTTTAACGTAATGAACTTGATATCGTTGAAGGAACTGGATAACTTTTTATAAAAATATAGTGACGAAAACCTTTGCTAAAGAGGTCACTCCCGGTGAAGGGATCTCGGCTCTTTCCCCGTAGAATGAGGTGCAGGATATTCCAACTGAATACCACGATGCAAAGCAAAAGTAATCGGCTATAGCGAAGTTAATGCCCTGACGCAAACTTCTGTCCAAGGGGTCACTCCCGGTGAAGGGATCTCGGCCCTTGCCTCGTCGACTGAAGAGCGGGATATTCCAAATGAATACCACGATGCAAAACAAAAGTGAACGTCCTTGCAATAACAGCTTTTTGAAAAATGTTCCAACAACATCAGAATTAGGTTTGTTTATCTTGCATTGATCCGAATCAATGCAGTCCCATCAAATGATCACACCACAAAGAACGAAAATATACTGACGTACGTATATGCCATCCGCATTCGCCACTGGGTCCCGTCATCACTCGTTAGGTTAGCTTACTAACGACAGAGAGGGGACTGGACTAGCGCGGATGAAAAACATATACAACATCTACTAATATATATACCAATATATTGTATTTCGCTCAAGGCGTGAATAAAATGCAACATCACAGAAATGTACAGCATCACAGAACAATACAGATATCTGGAAGCCCCGGGTTTCACAGAGCCGCTGCTGAAACCCGACGTTCCCCTGGTCGTGTGGATAGCCTGTGCAATGAAAACCTAGACCCCTACGGGCACGGCAAGTCACCCGCCAAAACCTGAAGCGAGGCAGCCCCCTTCAGCACCGTGAATGGACCACCCAGCACTTTACGGAATCCGGTAACTTGGGCACCCCTCCTGGGTCAACCTGTACCCCCTACGAGTGCGGCGAATAGCCTGCCAATTCCAGACTGAAGCCCCCTCCGTCTCAATGCCATGAGATGCGGGCCCGTTGCCCTCCAGAACCCGGCTATCCGTGCACCCCTCCGCGGGGTAATCCTAGTACAGAAAGTAAAACATACATACACCGGGTACATCGACCGCAACCAGGTCGTGCCCCAAAAGAATAATACAAACAGGCAGTGACGGCAGTCCACATGTCGGACGCTCGCCCCGCAATACCAAATGTACATAATACAACAGCACTGTACTAGCATTGCATCCAGGCTATCCCCCACGACCGATCCGCAACATCACAGCATAAACATAGAACATCAACGTGAAAATCACGTTCGCAAATCCGTCTAACCGGGCTATAGCAGTTAGACCGGATTTACCGATCGAGTGACATTCACGGTCGCAGATATAATGTAAATACTGTGAAATAATGTGTTTAAAATTTTCCGATTGACCAAAAAATTAACGAGTGGGCCCCCAATCAAAACTGTAGCACTCACAGAAAACCTGGGCCCAATTTTAATATTCCAAAACCCATAAAATAAGCCCACAACCCCACTGAAAAAAGTTGGTGAAGTGAAGCCTACTTCCTGCGGCGGAAGCGCGGCCAATAAGGGGATAAGGCCGCGCTTCCGCGGTCGTACGGAACGATCACTTTACCAAATTTTTGCAGTAGGCTTAGAACTCCCTGCACATCATTCTGAGACCACCTGAAAAATTTTTAGACTCCAAAAAATTTCGACAGAAACTGATTGTGCTAGAAAATACGGTTTTTGGAAATTTTGGTCGATCGGAAACGCAAACACATCAAACGAAGCTAGGTAAGGTTAATGGCGTGGCTCTGATACCATGTTGCGCCACGGCAGCCCCCCGGCCTCGTACTCGAGACCAAAATGCGGAATCAAAATTTTTTTTTCTTACTCGGAAACCGGCGCTACCGCGGACAATGAAAACCCGGATCGTAACCATTAACCTAATGCTAGCAATCAAGAGATAGGGTGAGAAGTATACCGAGTGATCCGAGTCCTCCGGTCTTCTCGTCATCGTCCCGATCTCCCGCGGAAAGTCTTGCCTCCACATCGTCGCCTCCTCGCCGGAAAGGGCACCACAATGCCTGCGTCTTTTACGGGCTCCCGCCTCAATACCGAGGCAACTCGAGCATGAAGCCGGCAACTCGACATGCTCAAGATGTACTGTAGAATATGTAGTGTAGTGTCTCACTTGGGGTTTGTTGCCATTTGAAGATGATGGAGAAAATGAGATAAGAAAAATGGTGCTTGCATTTTTCTAGCATGAATGAGATCAAGAAAATGAAACTCTCAAGAAGAAGATCTCTTCTTCTTCTTCTCTCTTTCTTTTTCTTCTTCTCTCTTTTCTAATGAAAAACCTATTATCCAAATGAGAATGGTGGAGGAGGTAATATGAAGCATGAAGGGAGGTGAGTGTAGGAGAAAGCAAGTGGTAACCATATCAAAAGCCATCATAACAAACTCACATCAACTCTAATCAAAGATCAAATCCTTTCTCATCACTTCTAATCTTCATAAAGCATGAAAAGAAGAATGAAAGGAATGGAATCTAAAAAGGTTATCATAATTAATCATCTTACAAATAAAACCTCCACCAAATGTAATTTGCAAAACTGCAAATTACCCCCTCCATCAGAAAAGTCCGGCCGGGAAAGAACAAAGAAAAACCGGCCGGAACGGAATGCAAACTGGCAACTCCAGAAAACTGTTCCCGTAATAAATTACAGGAAAACCCCTATACTGTGCATACACACCCGCATCTGTATTCCGACCGGATACAAATGCAATGAGACAAAATCTACACTGTACTAAACTAGTACCGGCTTAAACCAAAGCCGACTAGTAAAGCCCGTTCGATCCTGATCCGTGCAATACCGCACGTATCAGATCGAACCTTGCCATATAACTATACGGCCACTAGTACAAAACTGTCCGATCCTGATCCGTGCAATACCGCACGTATCTGATCGGACCCTGCCATATCTCCATACGGCCTCTACAGCGTTTCGCCCGAAAGCTGAGTAACTGAAAGTGTGGTGGATTCTAAAGACTCGTCAATACAATGGCTGTGGATTTAACCACTAGCACGTCAGAGGTATAAGCCAATACGTAACGGGCCACCAGCTATTGACCAAAAGGGACGTCGATGAGCGAACTCATCCTGACACCCTACTGAGCCTGTCAGTGAAAATATCCGTACAGTCCGGTCCGTTCGTCTATGAGGATCGCATGTCGGGCCTAGGGGGTTGGTAAAAGTCAGACCCCCAAAGGCGGTACAAGTCGTGTCGGAGTGTAGCCCAGAACGCCCTGAGATACTACTGGAATACCTACCAGTAAATCTCCTGCCTCGGCCGAGGGCTTTGCGTAATGGCTCTCCTAGACACAGCGCGACCTCACCCCCAATACCGGGAGAGACGAACCCCTGAAGATCCGCTCACTGCCTCCATGTGGCTCGGGACTGTACCCAACTAAAACCTGTTTGCACGACTCCTTTGAGCCGTGGTAGGGTAGTAATCAAAGCACAGTGGGAACTCACACGAGACAAATGACGATCTCAGGTCGATGAACTAACCTGTACACATGTCACCTGGGAACTGCTATCTGACGTATGGTATAAACCCAACTAGCAGGTTCCCGGCGAGTCCTGTCCGGTGTACTCATAACCCAATGAGCACCTGTATACATCTTAGGTGAACCAACTTACACCAGTGGCTTGTGAGACCGGCCACCGCCCCTCGTCGGGGTCTCAACTGTATACACTAGTCTACTAATGGAGTATCGATGCCCTGTCTCGAAACTCCTACGACTAGGGACCTTTTAAGGATGTGCTTATAGACTACCAGCTCCCACGTATATGATCGCCATCATACTGCTGGTAGTCAAGCAAGAATCCTAGGGGCTCTATCAACGTGTAATAGCGACATGTCAGGTCACCTAAAGCAGTACACGATGATAAAGATAAACCAGATAGCATACTATCATCTCGAGTAAGACTGTCCTACCGGGATAGGTCCTCCCTCAATCATTGCAATCACGTGCCTGTGATCCAATAATTGACTCTGAGGGCACTATCTCCAACAAAACGAACCAAAAAACGACATCGATATCACTACTTTCTGTCGAATTTTAAACAGGCTCTAAAAATTTTTCAGGGTGCTTCAGAATAACCTACAGAGAATTTTAAGAAAACTGGTGAAAAATGGGTTCCTGAATCGGCCAAACGACCGCGGAACAGCGGCGGATCCTACCGATCCGCCGCGGAACCGCGGCCGAGTTGGGGCCGATTCAACCCATTTTCCACCAGTAATTCTTCTGTGATATTTTTGTGTTTTCTGGGATGTTTATTTTTCTGCTCAAGTCTCAGGTGCACAGAGAAGTATTGGAGTAGAATCTAATGTGTTTGCACGATCGAAATTTTACGATGTTTGCTAATTTGATTATATCTGTGTTTGTATAAAGTGTTCGTTAACCTCCCCTAACTGCTAGTATGTCGGTTGGCAGGGGGTTGCATATTTCTGTAATGGTTTTTACTGTTTGTGGATGTGAACTGTATTGGACTGTTGTGATAATTAGCCGGGGTTTGTGATGGGTTATTATTTTAATTCGTTCGTTGTAATTGTAATATGTTGTAATATTATTTTTGCGTGGCACATCCAGGTTGCGGTTGTAGCCACTGTTGTATTATTTCATTTTACTGTTTTTGCTCCTAGGATAGACCCAAGGTGGGGTGCACAAACTACCGGGTACTTTGAAGTGTTTAGTTGCCTACTCACTTTGTTGAGGGAGACCACTTCACTTCGGGTATTTGGCGGGTAGTTTGCCGTACCCGTAGGGGTCTAGGGTGGGGTAATGGCTATTCATCACAACTGTGTAATCCGTCTTTTGTTGCAGGCTCTAAACAAACGCGGATTGCTTGCAAATCTAACAAAGTTCATATAAGATCTGGAATGCCTATTATTGCATCTGACGAATGTACAATATCTATATATGATAGCTATTTAGACGTCACTTATGTTTTACACCCGCGCTAGCCCATCCCCCGCTCTGTCGTTAGTTAAGTAACCTAACGGGTGATGACGGGACCCAGTGGCGAATGCGGATGGCATAAGAGGACGTTATATTTTCGTTGTTTTCTGCAATGATAGGTTAATGATGGGACGCATTATTTATAATGCAAAGATAATAAACCAAAGTTTAATCGTTGGAACAATTTAAAAGAAACCACTCGGTTATTTTTAAAACAGATGATATTTTTAATTGCGGAGCTTTAACCACTCCTTTTAAAAAGCTATCAGGTTCCTTCGGTTATATCAAGTTCACTACGTTCACGGTTTCGCCAAAACCATTCGTAGCCCTCCGTCATTTTATTTGGGTATTCAGTAGTATTCAAGCTATGTATTTTGACCTAACGCCAAGGCATAGTGTTTGTTAGCTGCTAGGTATTCATTTGTTGCATAGATAGATGAGTTAGTTTAGGACAGTCGTATTATCATTTTGGCCGAACGTCAAGGATATATAAGGGTGGGTTCAAATTGACAAGATAATGACGGGTAGAACTTGACATGTGACTTATGACATTTTGACCTAACGCCAAGGTCATAAGAGCATGGGGCAAAAATATATATCGGGAATTTCTAAAGAAACTGAAATTTGCAAAGAGTAGCATACCATTTGGAGTTTGATTAATGTTGGTAGGATTCCTTCAACATTATCATACAATGTTATTTGGATCCCGATCCTACTGTGAGTATATGCTACTCATCAGGATATTCGTCACTTAACAATCATTGCTATAAACCAAGTAGGTATCAAGAAAGGTGTCAGCGGGGTTACGCCCCCAGAGAAAAGAGGTTATTTAATTAAGGAACTTCGCAAAAGCGTTGGAAAACCTCTCTCGAAGTATCTACACTAGCCTGGTTGAACGGTTAAGAAAGTATTGTACGGTGAGAATAGTCCTGGCTAATTCTTCTTTTATGGTTTAGGGATGGATTTGAGAAACAGTGGGAGCCATCCAGTTTAGATAAACTAAAAATCACTCTAAACTTGCAAGAGCATCATGCTAAAGAGTTTTCTTCTCTCTCTCCTAATTGCAGCGACCCTGAAAATGACCGGACTTAAGTTACTTTTAGAGAAAAATATACTGACAGGGCCAAACTATAAAGATTTGCTGCGGAACGTCAAAATGGCTTTGACCTATGACAAATTGGGGTACGTCCTCACTGCTACGGCACCTGCTGTCCCTGGTCCCAAATCCAGTAATGCGGATAAGGAAATCCGCAAAACCTGGGATTTCGATTGCGCGAAAGCCAAGTGCATCGTGCTTGCCTCGATGAACAATGAACATCAGAGGAGGAACGAGGATATGGAACTAGATGCCATATTTCTCCATACAGAGGAACTTTATGGAGAGCAATCTCGTATAGCAAGATACGAGACCTCTAAGAACTTGTTTCGAGCGAGGTTGGCTGTCGGGTCTTCGGTAGGAGAACATGTCCTAAAGATGATCGGCTATATAGAAGAGCTCGCAGACCTTGGGACGACTTTAGATAATGAGCTCAATACAGACCTTATTCTCCGGTCCCTTCCTTCCACCTATGCCCAGTTTATCCTGAACTTCAACATTCAAAGAAAAGATGTTGAACTTCCGGAACTCCTGAACATGTTAAGGAGTGCAGAGGGTACCTTGCAGAAAGCAATGGAAATACCCGCTATGTTTGTTAGCGGTACTTCTTCTTCCGGGTTCAAGGCTTGGGCCAAAGGAAGGAAAAAGAAGGCCGCCCCCAAACCTAAAGGAGGTGTAAGTAAAGTGGGAGGGAAGGGAAAGAAAAAGTTTGCGGTACCGGTAGTGGGCCAGGATGAGTGCTTCCATTGTCACAGGAAAGGGCACTGGAAGAAGGATTGCAAGGCGTGAAACGCCAAGAACCAGGAACCGAAGCAAGCTATGGCTTCGACTTCAGGTGTGTTTGTAATTGAGAATTGTCTGTCAATCAACTCTACTTCCTGGGTATTGGATACCGGATCAGGATCTCATTGATGCAATTTGTAAGTCGATGTACTACACCCCAGAACTTGTGGGGAGGCGGAATTTTCAAAAACGATCTTGTTTAGTGAACGAACATCGACTAACCGCTTGAATCGAAGGTAAACTATAAATAACCAAACACAAAGTGTTTCTAAACTACTGTGTTTAGGGATTATACCTAATGAACCAACTCCTTCGTCTTTACGATCTCCTTGTCCTCCTCGGCCTTCTCTAAGTAGTAGACGATCCACCCGAGAGCAAAACTCCAAGCTAAACCTCAAAACTTGAGGCAACTAACCTTCTTCGATTGCTAATCAAAAAAGCTAGGATGAAATAGAGTGATGGTTATGGATTGATTAGTCTTACTAACCCTTGTACACAACTCATGAGAAGGAAGGATTAGTCTTTGAAGATGGAGAGCTTGAGGAGAGAGAATGTGAGAATGATAAATAGAATAAAGTTATGAGTATCATAATAGATATGAAGCATTTTCTAATAAGAAGAAAAGAATAAAGAGTGATGAATAATCATGCTTCATAAAATATCAAGTGGTGATTCATTAGCATGAGTCATTAAGCAATAAATGTGCATTAATGAGATGAATGAATCACCCTCATGACTCATATAACTCATTCAATGTATATGACACATAACCCTCCTTAGTCACCATCTTCTAGAAGCTTCTCGCACAATTACGAGAACGCCCCTCCGATCCGTAAAAATACGGAAAAACTTTAGACTGTATAAATCCAATAACCGGATACCAGTAACTGGCTTAAACCAAAGCCGACTGGTAAAAACAGTCCGAAAGTCGTACGCGCGTAAACGCACGTATGCGTCCGAACCCTTTGTCGCAAAACCATGCGACCTCTATATCGTTTCACCTGGAGTAGGAAACTCTCTGTGTGGGACTCTAGAGACTCGACTACTACGCTGGCAGTGGGTTTAACCACAGACCGCAAGCGGCACTAGCTGTACGTAAGGGTCCCCAGGTAGTTGTCGATAAGAAGGCCGATGAGGAAACCCATCCGAACTCCTACTGAGTCTGATGTGACAATCTCCATACAGTCCGGTCCGTTCGTCCAAGACTATCGCATATCGGGCCTAGGGGGGTGGCAAGCGTCAGTCCCCTAATAGCGGTATAAGTCGTGTCGGAGGGAAGCCCATTACATCCTGAGAAACTACTGGAACCTACCAGCAAATCTCGCTTGCCCTGGCGAAGGACTTTGCGTAATGGCTCTCTGACACAGCACGATATCTACTCCCAATACCGGGAGGGACGAATCCTGTCTAACCGCCACTGCCTCCAAGTGCTCGGGACTGCACCCAACTGCTACCTGTTTGCACGACTCCTTTGAGCCGTGGTAGGGTAGCAATCTAAGAACAGTGGGACACACTCGAGGCGAAGTAGCAGTGTCAAGTCTGCGGACTGTGCTGTACTCATGTCACCTGGGAACTGCTCACTGACGACTGGTATCAAACCAACCATCAGTTCCCTGTGAGTCCTGTCCGGTATACCCGTAACCTAACGAGCACCTGCATACTATCTCCAGTACGACGTACTGACGGCTGTGGGACAGACCATCTCCCCAACTGGGATAAGAAGCGTACACACTAGTCTACTCCGGAGTATCGATGCTCTGTCTCGATAATCCAACGACCAGGGACCTGAATAAGGATGTGCTTGTAGACTACCCAGCCCCCACTAGTGTGACTGCCATCACAACGCTGGTAGACAAGCAAGATCCTAAGAGCTCTATCAATACGTACACTCACATATTAAGATAGAAAAACCAAGTAGCATACTACCATGTTTAGCAAGACTGTTATATACATGTGAATATCCCAAGCTTCCATTAAGTAATATACAAACTAGTATGATACAGTAATGGCCTTCTAGGGCATAAACACTAACAATCTCCCACTTGCACTAGGGCCATGTACTGGCATATCGTAGACCGATGATCTCGAGTAGCCTCTCGAACTGAATCTGAGGTAGGGCCTTCGTGAATGGATCAGCAATGTTCTCTTCAGAAGCAACTCTCCGAACCTCGATCTCCTGACGATCAATGATCTCCCTGATCAGGTGATACCGCCTTAAGATGTGTCTGGACTTCTGATGGGACCTTGGTTCCTTCGCTAAAGCTATAGCTCCGTTGTTGTCGCAATACAGAGGTATTAGATCAACTATGGTAGGAACCACCTGAAGTTCTGTTAGGAACTTCTTCATCCAGACTGCTTCTTTTGCGGCATCGCAAGCAGCTATATACTCCGCTTCCATCGTCGAGTCAGCAACGGTGTCCTCCTTGGAGCTCTTCGAGCACACCGCCCCTCCATTGAGGGTAAAGACATATCCCGACATGGACTTGGAATCGTCCTTATCACTCTGGAAGACGGAATCAGCAAAGGCCTCCAACCTGAGGTCTTTTCCGCCGTAAACCAAGAACATCTCCTTAGTCCTCCTCAGGTACTTGAGAATGTTCTTTACTGCTATCCAGTGTTTCTCACCTGGGTCTGACTGATACCGGCTTACCACGCTCAGTGCGTAAGCAACATCTGGTCTGGTACACAACATCGCATACATTATAGAGCCTACCGCAGAAGCGTAGGGTATAATAGACATGCGTTCCCTTTCCAAATCAGTCTTGGGAGACATCTCTTTGGAGAGGGTGATTCCGTGACAAGCCGGTAGATTACCGCGCTTAGAATCTTCCATACTGAATCTTTTCAGTACAGTGTCGATATACCTGGACTGCGAAAGTCCCAACATCCTCTTGGATCTATCACGATAGATCCGGATCCCCAGAATGTAAGAGGCATCACCCAGGTCTTTCATGGAGAACCTGTGTGACAAGAATCCTTTGACAGATTGTAGCATAGGAATGTCATTTCCTATCAATAGAATGTCATCCACGTACAAGACGAGGAATACGACACTTCTGGCTACAACTTTACTATATATACACGGTTCATCTGGATTTTTGATAAAGTCAAATTCTTTGACTGTCTCATCAAAACAGATGTTCCAACTCCGCGATGCCTGCTTTAGTCCATAAATGGACTTAAGCAGCTTGCATACTTTCCCGCTGCTCCCACTCTGATTGAAACCCTCTGGCTGATCCATATAGACGCACTCTTCTAAATTTCTATTCAGAAAAGCCGTCTTTACGTCCATCTGCCAGATTTCATAATCATGGAAGGCAGCAACAGCAAGAAGGACCCGAATGGATTTGAGCATAGCCACTGGAGAAAAAGTTTCGTCATAGTCCAAACCAGGTCTTTGACGAAAACCCTTTGCAACAAGTCTAGCCTTATAGGTTTCCACCTGTCCATCTACACCAATCTTTTTCTTGAAGATCCATTTGCATCCTATGGGTTTTACCCCATCTGGAGCAAAGTCCAAAGTCCATACTTTGTTGGTGTACATGGACTCCATCTCGGTCCGCATTGCATCTAGCCATCGTACCGAGTCGCCGCTCTGGATGGCCTGCTGGAAGCCAGTAGGTTCATCATCATCTATGATGCAATCCTCTCTATCCCCATCTATGAGAAAACCGTAGTATCTCTCAGGCGTATGAGACGGCCTACTACTCCTGCGGAGGGGTGCGGGAATGTCCTGTTCTTCTTGAACTCCTGGTTCTACCAAACTTTCAGTAGCAGTTTGTGGTTCTAGAATTTCTTCCAGTTCTACTACGCTCCCACTCTTCTGATTTTCTAAAAATTCAGTTTCTAAGAAGCGGGCATGACGAGAAACAAAAACCTTTTGTTCCTCTGCGTAATAGAAACAATATCCTGTAGAGTTCTTTGGATATCCCACAAACTTACACTCTACTGAGCGTGCCTCGAGCTTGTCCGAATGCTGCTTTTTTACAAAAGCTGGACATCCCCATGTCTTCAGGTACTGAAGATAGGGTTTCTTCCCACTCCACATCTGATATGGTGTGGTAGGCACAGTTTTGGTTGGAACTCTGTTCAAAAGATGTATCGCTGATTCTAGCGCATATCCCCAGAAAGATCGCGGTAACTCAGCATTACTCATCATGGATCGTACCATATCCAATAGGGTTCGATTCCGTCTCTCCGATACACCGTTGTGCTGTGGAGTGTATGGAGGAGTAAGCTGAGAGAGAATTCCTTTCTCTTTTAGGTAACCTAGGAACTCGGCACTTAAGTATTCTTCACCTCGATCAGATCTCAGTGTCTTAATATTTTTGCCTGTTTGGTTTTCCGCTTCACTCTTGTATTCCTTGAATTTCTCAAAGGCCTCGGATTTATGCTTCATCAAGAAGACATGTCCAAACCTAGAGAAATCATCTGTAAAAGTAATGAAGTAGGAATAACCACCTCTCGCATGTGTAGACATTGGACCGCATACATCACTGTGTATGAGTCCTAAGAGCTCGCTCGCTCTTACTTCTTGTCCAGTAAATGGAGTCTTTGTCATCTTTCCTTTGAGACAGGATTGACAAGTGTCATAAGTTTGATATTCGAACGAGTCCAAATATCCTTCTCTATGCAACTTAGTCAACCTTCTCTCATTGATGTGACCCAGTCTACAATGCCATAAGAAAGCTTTATTTAAATCTGGAGACTTTCTTTTTAGTATGTTCTGGACATTGAAAATTTGGAGTTGGTTTAAAACATATATGCCGTTATTTAGAGTACCGGACCCAATCAAACCATGATTAAGGTGGATGTTAACAACATCTCTTACAAACGTGAAATCATAACCTTTATTTGATAACAAGGAAACTGATATGATATTACACGTTAAGCTTGGTACAAAATAACAGTTATGTAAAACCAAAATGTGTCCACTCGTCAATCCTAGGTGATAATCCCCGACGGACGCAGCTCCCATGCTAGCTCCGTTAGCAACCCTGAGGATCATATCACCTTCCTTCAGCACTCTACGGTTTCTCAGTGCCTGCAATGAATTGCAAATATGAGATCCTGATCCGGTATCCAATACCCAGGAAGTAGAGTTGATCGACAGACAATTCTCAATTACAAACACACCTGAAATCGAAGCCACAGCTTGCTTCGGTTCCTGGTTCTTGGCGTTCCACGCCTTGCAATCCTTCTTCCAGTGCCCTTTCCTGTGACAATGGAAGCACTCATCCTGGCCAACTACCGGTGCTGCAAGCTTTTTCTTTCCCTTCTTTCCCACCTTACTAACACCTCCTCTAGGTTTGGGTGCGGCCTTCTTCTTCCTTCCTTTGGCCCTAGCCTTGGACCCGGAAAAAGATGTACCGCCAACAAACATAGCGGGTGTTTCCCTTGCCTTCTGCAAGGTGCCCTCTGCACTCCTTAACATGTTCAGGAGTTCCGCAAGTTCAACTTCTTTTCCTTGAAGGTTGAAGTTGAGGATAAACTGGGCGTAGGTGGGAGGAAGGGACTGGAGAATAAGGTCTGTATAGAGCTCATTATCCAAAGTCGTCCCAAGTTCTGCGAGCTCTTCAATATAGCCGATCATCTGTAGGACATGTTCACCTACCGATGACCCGACAGCCAACCTCGCTCGAAACAAGTTCTTAGAGGTCTCGTATCTTGCTATACGAGATTGCTCTCCATAAAGTTCCTTTGTATGGAGAAATATGCCATCTAGGGACATATCCTCGTGCCTCCTCTGATGTTCATTGTTCATAGAGGCAAGCACGATGCACTTGGCTCTCGCGCAATCTAAATCCCAGGTTTTGCGGATTTCCTTATCCGCATTGCTGGATTTGGGACCAGGGACAGCAGGTGCCGTAGCGGTGAGGACATACCCCAATTTGTCATAGGTGAAAGCCATTTTGACATTCCGCAGCCAATCTTTATAGTTTGGCCCTGTCAGTATATTTTTCTCTAAAAGTAACTTAAGTCCAGTCATTTTCAGGGTCGCTGCAATTAGGAGAGAGAGAAGAAAACTCTTTAGCATGATGCTCTTGCAAGTTTAGAGTGGTTTTTAGTTTATCTAAACTGGATGGCTCCCACTGTTTCTCGAATCCTTCCTCAAACCATAAAAGAAGAATTAGCCAGGACTATTCTCACCGTACAATACTTGCTTAACCGTTCATCCAGGCCAGTGTCGATACTTCGAGGGAGGTTTTCCAACGCTTTCGCGAAGTTCCTTAATTAAATAACCTCTTTTCTCTGGGGGCGTAACCCCGCTGACACCTTTCTGGACACCTACTAGGTTTATAGCATTGATCGTTAAGTGACGAATATCCTGATAAGTAGCATATACTCACAGTAGGATCGGGATCCAAATATCATCGTATGATAATGTTGAAGGAATCCTACCAACATTCATCAAACTCCAAATGGTATGCATCTCTTTGCAAATTTCAGTTTCTTTAGAAATTCCCGATATAAGTTTTTGCCCCATGCTCTTATGACCTTGACGTATGCCAACAAATCATAAGTCACATGTCAAGTTCTGCCCATCATTATCTTGTTAATTTGAACCCACCCGTATATACCCTTGACGTATGCCAACAAGGTAATGCGGCTGTCCCAAACCAACACATCTATCTATGCAACAAATGAATACCCCAGCAGCTACCAAACACTATGCCTTGACGTATGCCTACAAGCATAGCTTGAATACTACTGACTATCCAAAAGAAATGACGGAGGGCTACGACTGGTTTTGGCGAAACCGTGAACGTAGTGAACTTGATATAACCGAAGGAACGTGATAGCTTTTAAAAGGAGTGGTTAAAGCTCCGCATTGAAAAATATCTGTTTTTAAAATTAACCGAGTGGTTTCTTTTAAATTGTTCCAACGATTTAAACTTTGGTTTGTTTTTCTTTGCATTATGGATAATGCGTCCCATCATTAACCTATCATTGCAGAAAACAACGAAAATACAACGTCCTCTTATGCCATCTGCATTCGCCACGGGGTCCCGTCATCACCCGTTAGGTTACTTAACTAACGACAGAGCGGGGGCTGGGCTAGCGCGGGTGTAAACATAAGTGACGTCTAAATAGCTATCATATATATAGATATTTTACATTCGTCTGACGCAATGATATACATTCCAGAACACAGATAAACAATATTGGATTTGCAAGCAATCTGTATTTCTTTTGAGCCTGCAAGAAAAGATAGATTACACAGTTGTGATGAATAGCCGTTACCCCACCCTCGACCCCTACGGGTACGGCAAACTACCCGCCCGGCAGTTTGTGTACCCCACCTTGGGTCAGTCCTAGGAGCAAAAACAGTAAAATGAAATAATACAACGGTGGCTACAACCGCAACCTGGATGTGCCCCGCAAAAATAATATTACAACAAATTACATTTACAACAAATGAATTAAACAATAACCCATTGCTAAACCCCGGCTATACATCACAACAGTCCAATACAGTTCATATGCACAAACAGATATAACCATTACAGAAATGTGCAACCCCCTGCCAACCGACATACTAGCAGTTAGGGGAGGTTTACGAACACAATTATCAATCACAGATATAATCCAACATGCAAATACTGTACAATTTCGATCGATTAAACATCTTTAATATTGCTCCAAAAACTGCTCTGTAAAACTGAAACCTGAGCAAATATTAAATATCCCAGAAAATCCCAAATTACACAGAGAAGCAGCACAGGAAATTTGAGTTCCTGACTCGGCAACTCGGCGGCGGAAGCGCGGCGGATCGGTGCGATCCGCCGCGGTTCCGCGGCCGCGTTGCCGATTCAGGAGCTCAAATTTCTTGGGTGTTCTTCTGGTGTCTTTTCAAGCTCTCTGAACTTCCCTGAAAAATTTTTGGACTTCATTTAAATTTCGACAGAAACTTGACATTTTTAGGGTTTTCCGGCTTCGTTTTTCCGTTCGAAATTCGTACAAATTTGCAATAAAGTTATTTATTGTTTAGCGAGGCTCTGATACCACTGTAAGTCGATGTACTACACCCCAGAACTTGTGGGGAGGCGGAATTTTCAAAAACGATCTTGTTTAGTGAACGAACATCGACCAACCGCTTGAATCGAAGCTAAACTATAAATAACCAAACACAAAGTGTTTCTAAACTACTGTGTTTAGGGATTATACCTAATGAACCAACTCCTTCGTCTTTACGATCTCCTTGTCCTCCTCGGCCTTCTCTAGGTAGTAGACGATCCACCCGAGAGCAAAACTCCAAGCTAAACCTCTAAACTTGAGGCAACTAACCTTCTTAGATTGCTAATCAAAGAAGCTAGGATGAAATAGAGTGATGGTTATGGATTGATTAGTCTTACTAACCCTTGTACTCAACTCATGAGAAGGGAGGATTAGTCTTTGAAGATGGAGAGCTTGAGGAGAGAGAATGTGAGAATGATAAATAGAATAAAGTTATGAGTATCATAATAGATATGAAGCATTTTCTAATAAGAAGAAAAGAATAAAGAGTGATGAATAATCATGCTTCATAAAATATCAAGTGGTGATTCATTAGCATGAGTCATGAAGCAATAAATGTGCATTAATGAGATGAATGAATCACCCTCATGACTCATATAACTCATTCAATGTATATGACACATAACCCTCCTTAGTCACCATCTTCTAGAAGCTTCTCGCACAATTACGAGAACACCCCTCCGATCCGTAAAAATACGGAAAAACTTTAGACTGTATAAATCCAATAACCGGATACCAGTAACTGGCTTAAACCAAAGCCGACTGGTAAAAACTGTCCGAAAGTCGTACGCGCGTAAACGCACGTATGCGTCCGAACCCTTTGTCGCAAAACCATGCGACCTCTATATCGTTTCGCCTGGAGTAGGAAACTCTCTGTGTGGGACTCTAGAGACTCGACTACTACGCTGACAGTGGGTTTAACCACAGACCGCAAGCGGCACTAGCTGTACGTAATGGTCCCCAGGTAGTTGTCGATAAGAAGGCCGATGAGGAAACCCATCCGAACTCCTACTGAGTCTGATGTGACAATCTCCATACAGTCCGGTCCGTTCGTCCAAGACTATCGCATATCGGGCCTAGGGGGGCGGCAAGCGTCAGTCCCCTAATAGCGGTATAAGTCGTGTCGGAGGGAAGCCCATTACACCCTGAGAAACTACTGGAACCTACCAGCAAATCTCGCTTGCCCTGGCCAGGGACTTTGCGTAATGGCTCTCTGACACAGCACGATATCTACTCCCAATACCGGGAGGGACGAATCCTGTCAAACCGCCACTGCCTCCAAGTGCTCGGGACTGCACCCAACTGCTACCTGTTTGCACGACTCCTTTGAGCCGTGGTAGGGTAGCAATCTAAGAACAGTAGGACACACTCGAGGCGAAGTAGCAGTGTCAAGTCTGCGGACTATGCTGTACTCATGTCACCTGGGAACTGCTCACTGACGACTGGTATCAAACCAACCAACAGTTCCCTGTGAGTCCTGTCCGGTGTACCCGTAACCTAACGAGCACCTGCATACTATCTCCAGTACGACGTACTGATGGCTGTGGGACAGACCATCTCCCCAACTGGGATGAGAAGCGTACACACTAGTCTACTCCGGAGTATCGATGCTCTGTCTCGATAATCCAACGACCAGGGACCTGAATAAGGATGTGCTTGTAGACTACCCAGCCCCCACTAGTGTGACTGCCATCACAACAATGGTAGACAAGCAAGATCCTAAGAGCTCTATCAATACGTACACTCACATATTAAGATAGAAAAACAAAGTAGCATACTACCATGTTTAGCAAGACTGTTATATACATGTGAATATCCCAAGCTTCCATTAAGTAATATACAAACTAGTATGATACAGTAATGGCCTTCTAGGGCATAAACACTAACACAATTCATTGCAGGCACTGAGAAACTATAGAGTGCTGAAGGAAGGTGATATGATCCTCAAGGTTGCTAACGGAGCTAGCGTGGGAGCTGTATCCGTCGGGGATTATCACCTAGGATTGACGAGTGGACATATTTTGGATTTACATAACTGTTTTTATGTACCTAGTTTAATGTGTAATATCATATCAGTTTCTTTGTTATCAAATAAAGGTTATGATTTCACGTTTGTAAGCGATGTTGTTAACATCCACCTTAATCATGGTTTGATTGGGTCCGGTACACTAAATAACGGTATATATGTCTTAAACCAACTCCAGATTTTCAATGTCCAGAACACACTAAAAAGAAAGTCTCCAGAATTAAATAAGGCTTTCTTATGGCATTGTAGACTAGGTCACATCAATGAGACAAGGTGAACTAAGTTACATAGAGAAGGATATTTGGACTCGTTCGAATATCAAACTTATGCCACTTGTGAATCATGTCTCAATGGAAAGATGACAAATACTCCATTCACTGGACATGGAGTAAGAGCGAGCGAGGTCTTAGGACTCGTACACAGCGATGTATGCAGTCCAATGTCTATACATGCAAGAGGTGGTTTTTCCTATTTCATTACTTTTACGGATTATTATTCAAGGAACGGATTCATTTATCTGATTAAATATAAATCCGAGGCTTTTGAAAAATTCCAGGAGTATAAGAATGAAGTAGAAAACCAAACCGACAAAAGTATTAAGACACTAAGATCTGATCGAGGTGGTGAATACTTATGTGCCGAGTTCCTAGGTTACCTAAAAGAGAAAGGAATTCTCTCTCAGCTTACTCCTCCATACACTCCACAGCATAATGGTGTATCAGAGAGACGGAATTGAACCCTATTGGATATGGTACGATCCATGATGAGTAATGCTGAGTTACCACGATCTTTCTGGGGTTATGCGCTAGAGTCAGCGGCATATCTTTTGAACATGATTCCTACCAAGACTGTGCCTACCACGCCATATCAGATGTGGAGTGGGAAGAAACCCCATCTTCAGTATATAAAGATTTGGGGATGTCCAGCTTTTGTTAAAAAGCAGCATGTGGACAAGCTCGAGGCACGATCAGTAAAGTGTAAGTTTGTGGGATATCCAAAGAACTTATCTATTCTATTACGCAGAGGAACAAAAGGTATTTGTTTCTCGTAATGCCTATTTTCTAGAACATCAGTTTTTAGAAAAGGAATCAAGAGGGAGCGAAATAGAACTGGAAGAAATTCCAGAACCACAAACTAATACTGAAAGTTTGGTAGAACAAGTAGTTCAAGAAGAACAGGACATTCCCGCACCCCTCCGCCGAAGTAGTAGGCCGTCTCATCCGCCTGAGAGATACTACGGTTTTCTCATAGATGGGGATAGAGAGGATTGCATCATAGATGATGATGAACCTACTAGCTTCCAGCAGGCCATCCAGAGCGGCGACTCGGTACGATGGCTAGATGCAATGCGGACCGAAATGGAGTCCATGTACACCAACAAAGTATGGACTTTGGACTTTGCTCCAGATGGGGTAAAACCCATAAGATGCAAATGGATCTTCAAGAAAAAGATTGGTGTAGATGGACAGGTGGAAACCTATAAGGCTAGACTTGTTGCAAAGGGTTTTCGTCAAAGACCTGGTTTGGACTATGACGAAACTTTTTCTCCAGAGGCTATGCTCAAATCCTTTCGGGTCCTTCTTGCTATTGCTGCCTTCAATGATTATGAAATCTGGCAGATGGACGTAAAGACGGCTTTTCTGAAAGGTAATTTAGAAGAGTGCGTCTATATGGATCAGCCAGAGGGTTTCAATCAGAGTGGGACCAGCGGGAAAGTATTCAAGTTGCTTAAGTCCATTTATGGACTAAAACAGGCATCCCGGAGTTGGAACATCTGTTTTGATGAGACAGTCAAAGAATATGACTTTATCAAAAATCCAGATGAACCATGTATATATAGTAAAGTTGTAGCCAGAAGTGTCATATTCCTCGTCTTGTACGTGGATGACATTCTATTGATAGGAAATGACATTCCTATGCTACAATCTGTCAAAGGATTCTTGTCACACAGGTTCTCCAAGAAAGACCTGGGTGATGCCTCTTACATTCTGGGGATCCAGATCTATTGTGATAGATCCAAGAGGATGTTGGGACTTTCGCAGTCCAGGTATATCGACACTGTACTGAAAAGATTCAGTATGGAAGATTCCAAGCGCGGTAATCTACCGGCTTGTCACGGAATCACCCTATCCAAAGAGATGTCTCCCAACACTGATTTGGAAAGGGAACGCATGTCTATTATACCCTACGTTTCTGCGGTAGGCTCTATAATGTATGCGATGTTGTGCACCAGACCAGATGTAGCTTACGCACTGAGCGTGGTAAGCCGGTATCAGTCAGACCCAGGGGAGAAGTACTGGATAGCAGTAAAGAACATTCTCAAGTACCTGAGGAGGACTAAGGAGATGTTCTTGGTTTACGGCGGAAAAGACCTCAGGTTGGAGACCTATGCTGATTCCGGCTTCCAGAGTGATAAGGACGATTCCAAGTCCTTGTCAGGTTATGTCTTCACCCTCAATGGAGGGGCGGTGTGCTGGAAGAGCTCCAAGCAGGACATCATTGCTGACTCGACGATGGAAGCGGAGTATATAGCTACTTGCGATGTCGCAAAAGAAGCAGTCTGGATGAAGAAGTTCCTAACAGAACTTTAGGTGGTTCCTACCATTGTTGATCCAATACCTCTGTAATATTTATGCTTTAACCAAGATTGTTTTTCATTATTCCGCCTCCCCGCAAGTCGTGGGGTGTTGTACATCGACTAACATGACGTTTACCACCCCTAGGCAAGATATGCAACATATCAGACGACGAGACCGGACTGTACGGTAAGTGTTGCTGGTTGGATTCACAGGAGTATGAGCGGGCTTGCTCGTTGATCTTCTGATCGCTCAATACCCGGGTGGCCGTTACGTTTAGCAGACCGCTTGCGGCTTGTGGGTGTTTGATATGATCATCACCTGCTGCCGGCGTATTGACGAGTCTTTAGAGTCCTACACAGAGGTTTCTATGATCAAGCGAAACGAAATAGGAGCGCATATGAGATATGTCCGGGGCCAAGAATAATACCAGTATGTGATACTGTATTCTATTCTCGCAATTTGTATCATTGGACGGTTATATGAGATATAGCCGGGTTACCGAATTAAGTGTTGATTCGATACATTGATACACTTGATATTAGTCGGTTATATGCAGTATGACTGGATCATTAAATCAAGTGTTGATTTACTGATTTAATGTATAATTATATATTTGATATATTACTTTACATTAACTAGTATTGGTTCACTTAACATTATTTTCTCACTAGATTTTGCACATTGTATATATGATATATTTTTGTGCACTTGTTTGTATCATGTTTGATGATACATGGAAACTTGGGTGTGTGTATGCTTTAAACTATGATTAGATTAATGGTTAGGGTTTGATTTACTCATTTATTTTCTTTATTCATTTTTGGCAAAAATAAAATGGTAGTGGCTTTCTTTGTTTTGTGCAAGAAGCTTCATGATTTTTCTATCATTTTTGAAAAAGTCTAACCATTTTGTTTTATTCCTTAACCCTAACCATTTACCTTAACCCTAGTTTATTCTCTACATGAGTTTATCTAACCCATGGTTGCAATATGATAGATATCACTTGAATTTTCTTTTTGAGATAATTCCTTTCTTTCTTCTTCTTCATCTTCTTCATGAAAAAAAAGAAGAAAAGCTTTCTTGAAAATTGTCAAGTGATGAAATCAAGGGAGAAACCCAAATCCAAAGTGAACCCACTTCCTATTTCTTCATCCTCTACCACTTGCCATGTTGTATAGGGTGTTTTCTTCTATAACATTTCAAAAAAATAAAATATTATTTTTGGGAATTTTCATAATTTAATATAAATTTTTAATGAAAATTTTAATAATCGGTATAATTAAATACCGATAAATGGTGAAAATTCCGTAGGAAAATATGGAAATTCTAAATTTGGGCATTTTTTGTAAATTTTACAGTTTTTATGATGGATTATATGCTATTTTAATGTTGGACGCGATTAAAAATCGCTAATTTGGGTTTTTGGCTTTTTGTGCAAAAATGTGCACATAACATTTCTACACTAGTTACACTTGTTTCGTGTTTTGGTCATGGTAGCCTAGGGTTGGACCATATTTAGATGACCATGGTGGGTTGAACCATTTGATTAGGTTAATTGGCTTAATTAAGAGCTGAAGAAAACATCAGTTGCTAATACACAAATTCAGCCCCATTTTCTGCCAACATATCAGCCACAAAACAGCCCCAAAATTCAGCTGAAACAATACCATCAGCCATCATCACCCCACTAGCTACCCTACACCAGCTCCTAAACCCCTTGGCCCAATACCTATACACTCACATCAGCCACCATATACAACATCAGCCCCACTTTTATCCCATCAGCAAATTCAGCCCCCTACATCAGCCACCTACAACAGCTACAGCAGCTGCAGCCACCACCCCAGCACCATAGCCCAAAACCTACACCCCAAATCCCTCACACCAGCAGCTACTTCAGCCCCCTACACCTGCTGCTTTAGCAGCTGCCCCAGCCTCAAAAATCACATCTGCAGCATCATTTCAGCTGCAACTGCAGCTGAGGCAACCCATCAGCCCCAATTCTAGCATCAGCTCAGCACAAAGCCGCCCAATTTCCAACACATCAGCAACTTCATCCATCATGCTCCAACCCACACAACACATACCAGCCTTTAACACCATGGCTTATCACCACAAACCAATACCCAACCCGAACCAACAACAGCAGTAGCTGCTGCACACAGCCAAAGGGATAAGCAAAAGAAATTTGCAAGCAGCAGCAACTGAAACCAACAGCAACAGCAACCCAACACCATAAACACACCAACACCACTACATCCACATCATCCCAGCACTGCATCAACACACAAAAAACAGCAGCAGCAGCAGCCTGAGCAGCAACACCCTCAGCCACCAGAGATAACCCAGCCACAAACTGTAGCTGTACCACTTCAGCAGCACCAACCCACTCCTCCACCTTCCCTCCTCCTTCGTTCTAGGATTTTCGTGAGGTATAATCTTGCAACCCAACTCCTATCTTGTTAAGATTTGGATAATTTGCTGAAGTTACTGTTATATCCATAATCTAGTGCTAGTTTAGGGAATTTGTGTGAGATTTGGCAAAGAGATGGTTTGGAATGTTAGTATAGTCTTATTGGGTGTGTGTGAGGCCAGTTTAACCAAGAAACCCCAGATTTCTAGTTAGAATACCAGATTTGCTATACTTGGCGTATTTAGCGTTTTTGTCGACTTATAGACCTTTCTGAGACCTGCTTTCACCCGGGACCTCCTAGAGTAAAATTGAGCTGTGCAGGCACCCTGGAACCACTACCTAAATCCCTAGCCCTCATCTCAAAACCCCGGCTGCAGTTTTATTCCCCCTGGCTGCAATTTGCGGCAAGACCAGGGTGAAACCCCCTCGTTTTGCGTGCACAGCCCTATTTCATGTAAACTTGACCCCCGGTATGTCTAGTTTTGACTGTTTCCTGTCAGGGTAAAATCTGGGTTGAATTTCATGAGTTGGCGTATGATTTACGACACGTTTTCGTATGGATTTTGATATTCGATGATTCGTATCTGTCGGGTGGCGTTTGGACATCAACGACAGTGGTTATTGGCTGTGTTTGCGCACAAGGTCACAGGTTTTTACCTATGGGCGTAGCGTGCACCATTTTGGTTTCCGACATGGTTTTCATGTGTTTTAGCATGTGATATCCTTGTAGGTACCCCACGTTGCTTCGAAGCGTTGGAGATGCAAATGGTGACATCGGCACCGGCACACATAAGAAAGGTGAGTAGATTTATATCTACGGGGAGAAGTCGGGTGGATGGCGTATAGCACCCCCGCAGTCTGAGGTGATGTATACGGATGCGTATACACACCTACAATATATTATATGTTGTTTGGGAAATTATTTGATGTTTAGGATGGATAAGTGGTGTGTTGGATGATTTAGTGTCGCGAACCCTAGGTAGTGGGTGCACTACACATACATATACACACATACATACTTGCATACCTCCTTGTTCATATGTGGTTTTAGGATTCTATATAGAAATGTGTTCAGATGGGTTTGGGATTATGTGCTCACTTACGGATTTGAGGATGATACATGGGATTGATATGAGTCGAGGAGCTTGATCTGAGATTATGATATCGGTGATCTGACATGTTATGACGGTAAAATTCATGATTAAGATACGTCTTGATACTTTAGGGGATTTTGGGAATGATGGTGCCATTGTAATAGTGACATATATATTATGTGGTCGACATGTGATTATGTTATGAGATATGATATGATATGATATGACAGGATACTTGTGATAGGCCGCCTTGGGCGATGTATACTCTTGTGACGATATGTGATGATAATTTCGATTTATACTAGACTGTCGATCAGTAGTCAGATCTTAATTATAGTGATGATGTTATCATGGCACTAGACATAGGTCAGTACCCAGATTATGATATTTGATACGAGAATACTTGATGAATAATATGACAAATGTGATATTGACCCGTACCCAGATTTGGGGATGCCGTACGACGGATTTACGTACGAGCTATAAATTGATGTTTGATCCGCCCTCTTGACTTGTGGATAACCGATTATAGGGATATGGTATCGGATGTGATATTATCGAGGCGGGATCACCGACTATATATATATGTATATATATATGTATCAACTCAGAGGTTAGGCGGTTTTCCTTACCTACTGTTAGCTTTAGCTCAGCCTTTAGTTGGTGTAGCTATAGGATTCTTATGACATTAGATGCAGTTCAGCCATCACTGTGTTAGTATTCAGCTCCCGCACTTTATCATTGTTGCTCTGCATCGCATACTGTTATGATTCATATTTCATTATTGATATCCTGCTGTTAGGACACCAGCACCATTACCGATGATGCGTATGTACTACGTACACTTATTTGCCGGCTCACACACATCTTCATCGGTAATTTCCATGTCACGAACACTTAGAAAATATTATTGCTTGATTTAGCTTGCTAGCTAGTAGTGACATGATATTAGTATGCTTGCCTTATATGTTAGCTTCACATTGTAGCTATCACTTGTCACTTCATGCATACTGTTATTCATTATATGCTGCATTCATGGATTCTCATGCTTATATTCATGATTTCATACGCTATGGATGATTTGGATTCGGGTTTCCATGAGATTTTCTGGATTTGGAGGAAAACCGCAAAACATACATAAAAACTGCTTTCTCTTTTTAATAAAAATACGGTTTTTCCATGATGTATGAGTCGTCCACCATGAGTTTTGCTGATGGATTTCGAGACCCGATTCGAGAAGGCGGATGAACCGTTTCGGGTACATGGTGGGCCCGGTGCGGTACCCCGGGACAAGAAGATCGCAGGAGATGGCGTTGAGCCTGGCAGGGGAGCACGACCGACCGGTGATATTACCCGACACGTCGGATATCCGGAGGATACCGTCGTAGTCATGAGATAGATGGTAGGGGCCGATCTGGACTGACGGCGCCCTGGATATTATGATTGAGATCTGAGATATTGAGGTACAGAGATTGTGATACAGAGATATCGAGATATTGAGATTTATGTTTTGTACCGATGCTAGGCACTGTTTTATGCTGATTTCATTATGATACCTCATTTTAAAATACGGAAATCTCAAAAATTTATGAAAGCAGTTTCTTCAGTACATGCATTCTGTTCCATGCATTCATACATGATTCATATGATTTATTGCCACTGTAGGGTTCCTAGGCACACTATAGAGGTCTCACAAGGCATCAACCATGCCAATATAAAATTTTATGGGTGCCGAGAAACCCTAATACGGATCTTAGACTAGAATTCTAGGCGAAATACGAATCTAGTTAACACTTTAACTAAAGGAAGAGAGCTACAACCTTAGTAGATCCGGTTATCCACTTCCTTAGCTCCACGTGGGTGTCCTCTCGCTGTCCATCATGAATCCCGAACTCATTCGTCGGCTTCATCGGAGAAACGGGCGAAATAGGTCGTCGGCTTCGTGTCAAAGACGATCTACATCGAGGTATCACAAGTTTAAGCTCCGACTTCACAAACTTGTGAAACTTGCGAAGAAAACACCCAAAACAACTTGGCAAGAGGTAGAGGGTGAAGAAATAGGAGGTGGGTTCACTTTAGAATTGGATTTCTCTCACTTTTGCTCAAGTTGCCATTGATGGCATCAAGCTTTTCTCTTGAAGATGAAGATGAAGAAGCAAATAGAATATGATAAGTATTATCAAAAAAGAATAATAAAATCAAATACTTATCATGTTCTAACCTAGGTTAAGTGTAGAGAATAAACCATGGTCACTTGGATGGGTTAGGGTTAAGCATGATGACAAGAATGGTTACAAAAGTCAAAGCTTCATGAAGCTTCAACTTAAAACAAAAAAAGGCCACCATTCTTATCTTAATCCTTTTCAAATAAATAAATAAATGAAAATGCAAAACCCTAATCAACACTTAACCATGGTTTAATTCTTTATACTTAACAACAAGATCATGTATCATCAAACATGATACAAATATGTGCACAAAAGTATATCACATATACTTCTTGCACATCAAGTGAGAAAATCCATATAAAGTGAACCAATACTGGTTAATGCAATGTAGTATATCAAATATATAATTATACATTAAGTCATTAAATCAACACTTGATTTAACGATCCGGTCATATCGCATATAACCGACTAGTATCCAATGTATCGGCTTATCGAATCAATGATTCGATAACTAGGTCATATCGAATATAACCAGTGGAAACATTTATCGCGAGAATGAAATGCGGTATCACATACACGCATTATTCTCGGTCCCGCACATATCTCATATGCGCTCCTATTTCGTTTCGCTTGAGCCAGGAAACCTCTGTGTAGGACTCTAAAGACTCGTCAATACGCCGGTAGCAGATGATGATCATATCAAGCACCCACAAGCCGCAAGCGGTTTGCTAAACGTAACGGCCATCCGGGTATTGAGAGATCAGAAGATCGACGAGCTAGCCCGCTCACACTCCTGTGAATCCAACCAGTAACACTTACCGTATAGTCCGGTCTGTTCGTCTGATACGTCGCATATCAAGTCTAGGGGTGGTAAACGTCAGACCCCAATAACCGATAAGTCGTGCCGATATGAGGCTCATAACGGGTCGAGAAACTACTGGTAACACTTACCAGCAAATCTCTGATCAGCCCTGGCCAGGGACTTCCCTGTTACGGCCAATCGAGCACAGCACAACATCAACTCCCAATACCGGGAGAGACGAAACCCCTCCTATCGCTCATTGCCTCCATGTGACTCAGGACTGTACCCAAAGACCACCGTTTTGCACGCCCTCATGGACGTGGTAAGGTGGAGATCAAAGCACAGTGGGAATCACACAAGACTCTATGACGATCTCGGGTCTACAGACTAACCTGCACAAGTGTCACCTGAGAACTGCCATCTGATGTGAGGTATAATACCATCTGGGAGTTCTCGGCGAGTCCGTCCAGTGTACCCAGTCTCCACTGAGCACCCGTATACCATCTCTGATGTCAAACACCAATGGAAATGGGATCATCCATCGCCCATCTCATGGGTCGAGAGGCGTATACGCTAGTCTACTCTGGTATATCGATGCCCCGTCTCGATACACCCACGACTAGGGAGCTTGAAGGATGTACTTATGGACTACCATGTCCCCACTAGTATGATCTGCATCATAGTCCAGGTAGTCAAGTACACATCCTAAGGGCTTTACCAACATGTAACTATAAGACAGTTTAAAGAGACAAGTGTACATGTTAAGATAAAGAGTAACCAGATAGCATACTATCATATCGAGCAAGAAAGTCATCTCTATATATGTCCAAGCATCCAATATAATATACATCATCTGTACAATACTGGCCTCTAGGGCATACATACAACTAACAATCTCCCACTTGCACTAGGGCCAGCTGCTGTAGTATCGCATACCGAGCATCCCGAAGAGTCTCTCAAACTGTATCTGGGGAATAGCCTTCGTGAGTGGATCCGCCGTGTTGTTCTTCGTGTCAACCCTCCTGACCTCGATCTCCCGGCGATCAACTATCTCCCGGATCAGGTGATACCGCCTCAGAATATGCCTGGATCGCTGATGGGACCTGGGTTCCTTGGCCAAAGCCACCGCTCCATTGTTATCGCAATACAAAGGTATTGGATGCTCAATGGATGGAACCACTCCAAGTTCAGTAATGAACTTCTTGATCCAGACAGCCTCTTTGGCAGCATCGTTGGCAGCGATGTATTCAGCCTCCATCGTCAAGTCTGCCACGGTTTCCTGCTTGGAACTCTTCCAGCTAACCGCCCCTCCGTAAAGGGTAAAGACAAATCCCGACTGCGACTTAGACTCGTCCTTATCACTCTGGAAGCTCGAATCGGTAAAGGACTCCACTTGGAGTTCTCTGTTACCATACACCAAGAGCATCTCTTTAGTCCTTCGTAAGTACTTGAGAATGCTCTTCACAGCTGTCCAGTGACTCTCTCCAGGATCAGCTTGATACCTGCTCACTACACTTAGTGAGTATGCAACATCGGGTCTGGTACATAGCATCGCATACATGATAGAGCCTACAGCCGAAGCATAGGGTATCCCTTGCATGCGAGCTCTCTCCAAATCAGTCTTGGGAGACATCTCTTTGGAGAGAGTGACTCCAGAGATCGTGGGCAAGTTCCCACGCTTGGATTCTTCCATACTAAACCTCTTTAGTATGGTGTCAATGTACCTGGATTGGGACAATCCCAATATCCATTTGGATCTATCTCTATAGATCCTGATTCCCAATATGCAGGAGGCATCACCAAGATCTTTCATCGAGAATCTTTGTGATAAGAAGAGCTTGACCGCTTGCAGCATAGGGATATCATTTCCTATCAAGAGTATGTCGTCCACGTACAATACGAGGAAGACAACCTTACTCTCTGCTACCTTTTTGTTGATACAAAGTTCATCTGGGTTTTTGACGAAATCAAACTCTTTGATAACGACGTCAAAGCCGATGTTCCAACTCCGCGATGCTTGCTTTAATCCATAAATGGATTTAAGCAGCTTGCTGTTAGTTATATGTATGCCCTAGAGGCCATTACTGTACATTAGATGTGCATTGTAGTGGATGCTAGGATATATATAGGGAGGACTTTCTTGCTCGACATGATAGTATGCTATCTGGTTGCTCTTTACCTTAACGTGTATACTGATTGTCTCTCTGTTACATGTTGGTAAAGCCCTTAGGATGTGTGCTTGACTACCTGGACTATGATGCGGATCATACTAGTGGGGACATGGTAGTCCATAAGTACATCCTTCAAAGTCCCTAGTCGTGGGTGTATCGAGACGGGGCATCGATATACCAGAGTAGACTAGCGTATACCTTCTCGACCCATACAGATGGGTGATGGATGATCCCATATCCATTGGTGTTTGACATTAGAGATGATATACGGGTGCTCAGTGGAGACTGGGTACACTGGACGGACTCGCCGAGAACTCCCAGATGGTATTATACCTCACGTCAGATGGCAGTTCTCTGGTGACACTGGTACAGAGTAGTCTGTTGACCCGAGATCGTCATAGAGTCTTATGTGGTTCCCACTGTGCTTTGATTTCCATCTTACCACGTCCAAGAGGGCGTGCAAAACGGTGGTTTTTGGGTACAGTCCCGAGTCACATGGAGGCAATGAGCGATAGGAGGGGATTCGTCTCTCCCGGTATAAGGGGTTGATGTTGCGCTGTGTTCGATTGGCTATAACAGGAAATCCCTGGCCAGGGTTGCTGAGATTTACTGGTAAGTGTTACCAGTAGTTTCTCGAATTGTTATAGACCTCATATCGACACGACTTATCGAGCTATTGGGGTCTGACGTTTACCACCCCTAGGCGAGATATGCGACATATCAGACGATCAGACCGGACTGTACGGTAGTGTTACTGGTTGGATTCACTGGAGTGTGAGCGGGCTTGCTCGTCGATCTTCAGATCGCTCAATACCCGGGTGGCCGTTACGTTTAGCAGACCGCTTGCGGCTTGTGGGTGCTTGATATGATCATCATCTGCTGCCGGCGTATTGACGAGTCTTTAGAGTCCTACACAGAGATTTCCTGGCTCAAGCAAAACGAAATAGGAACGCGTATGAGATATGTGCGGGACCGAGAATAATACCAGTATGTGATACTGTATTCGATTCTCGCGATGTGACATTGATCGGTTATATCCGATATAGCCGGGTTATCGGATCAAGTGTTGATTCGATAAGTTGTTACTAATGATACTAGTCGGTTATATGCGATATGACCGGATCGTTAAATCAAGTGTTGATTTAATGATTTAATGCATAATTATATATTTGATATATTACTTTGCATTAACTAGTATCGGTTCACTTTAAATGGATTTTCTCGCTCGGGTGTGCGCATTGCATATGCGATATGATTTTGTGCACATGCTTGTATCATGTTTGATGATACATGCCTTTTTATTTAAGTGTATAGAATTAAACCTTGGTTAATGGAATGGTTAGGGTTTGCTATTTTCTTATTCATTTTATTCATTTATTTATCTTTTTCTTATTGGAAAAAGGAAATGAAATGATAAAATGGTGGCATTTTCTTTTGAACATTCATGAAGCTTCATGATTGCTTTGACTTGATGACCATTTTGTTTTTAGCTTAACCCTAACCATTGCATCAAACCATGATTAGTTCTCTACACTTAACTATGGTCAAGTTATGATAAGAATTGATATTCTTTTCTTTTTTAATTTGATCTTATCATATCATTTCTTCTTCTTCTTCCTTCAACTCAAGAAGAAAAACCTAGACTACATCAATGGTGGATTGATGATATGAGTGAGAAATCCAAATCTAAAGTCTACCCACTTCCTATTTCTTCATCCTCTACCTCTTGCCAAGTAGTAGAGTGTGTTTCCTTCACAAGTTTTTGGACTTGGTGAAGGTGGAGCTTGATCTAGCGATGCTTCGACGTAGATCATCTTCGGCATGGACATCGACGACCTAGCTCGCTTATTCTCCGATGAAGTCGACGCTAGAGCCCGGATTCTTTTTGGACAGCGGAGAGGACTTCGTTGCGGAGCTATGGAGGTGGTGCACCGGATCTACAAAGGTTGTATATCCGTATTCTCATAGTTAAGTGTTAACTAGTTTATGTTTTCGCCTAAACATCTAGCCGACGATCCGTAGTCGGGTTTCTCGGCACCGTTAAAATTTTAATTTGGCATGGTATATGCCTTGTGAGACCTCCTTGGGGTGCCTAGGAACCCTACAGTGGTATCAGAGCCTAGCTAGAGCCTTAGGCGAAGTCTAGACGCGATTTGAAGTCCGATCGATCGAAAATCCGAACCCAAAATAGCTCTCTGTACTTTTTCTAAAATCGTGGATTTTTCCAAATTAAAAATTGCTAAAAAATTCAGCAGGGAAATATATGAGTTACGGCGCAAAATTGGACCCATGATTCATCCAACAGAGCGCGGAACCGCGGCAGTAGCCCAGCTTCTGCGGCTGTTCCGCGGCTAGGTGATGACGTCACCTTCCAATTGTTGCACAGTAATTCCTATTTTAATATGCTGATTTTTCTGGGAATTTTTAATATTTTTTCAAGAGTTGAATTTTCTGCAGTTGTTTTGGGGATTCGGTGTTTCGATCGGGGTATCAAATTTTGTCTATTTGGTTTTCCGGATAAATTTTAGAATATGTTAAAAAGTTCGACCGGATATAAATACCCAATTTTTCACCTGTCGGGAAATTTCCAAGTGTTGGATTTTCCATAGTTTAACGACGTTCTAAGTAGTGCAAGTAATGCGATGGTCCCTCTAGAAGACAACAAACCTTAACTCGATTATGTGACCGTCTTGAACTGCCCTTTGAACCTTCGGGTTTGGGGCAGTACGGCGTGCCACATGTGAGGCGTTGGCTTGACCCTTCTACGGCTGGACCGTTGGTACTGAGGCACGAACTGAATGTTGTTAGACTTGTTTCATGTGATGAGCTGTTTCGGGAAAACTTGGGTGTTCGATTGTTCGATCGGAAAGTTTAACATTTTCTATTTATCTGGAATGTGATACAATAATTGGAATTCACAAGTAGTAATGAGATAACTGAATGAATGTTATAAACATAGCAGTTTAGTCTCACTTGATCGGTTGCCACGGAATTTTGATGTGATCAAAAGTCCGTCGCAATCACGTAGCGTACGCGGATACTCGCCTGGTAAACTTAATAGACAGCCTCACTCCATAGCCCCGACCAAGTGACTGTAGGAGAACCCCGTCGCCGAAAGCATCCGTTCGGGTGCTCGCGGTAGCGGTGTTCTGCCTTGGTGCACTTCGTCGACGGTATCAGGGGTGCGGCCGCCTACTAAAGTTTGCGACGAGCATTCGATCAGGATGTCGGGAATCTTGTGGAATTGCCCGACTTGATATTGAAAAGTGTTTTCGATTTTGAGACTAAAATGCGGGGTTTATAATTGTTAGGCATGTGATGTCTAAGGTATTCATTTGATTAGGCATGCGATGTCTATGCAGATTGCGGATTCCAACTGTTGTAGTTTTACACTTTCTTTTCTGTGACCGTAAGTGTAATATGTGATATCGCCGGTTTCGTTGCTATATGTCAACGACAATTGGGATGCGCATATTTACTTACGTTGATGACATGTGATGTTATGTGTTGCTGGATATGTTATATTGGATCGTCGTGTTTGAATAGCCGGGGGTTTTTATGTGAGATGAGTGTTTTTCATTTTCATTCATGTAAAAACTTGTATGTAATATTCTTTTATTGGGGCACTTCCAGGTTGCGGAAGTTGTCACCCTTTGTATATTATTTACTTTTCCGCACTAGGATAGACCCAAGAAGGAGGGCACAAGTAACCGGGTTCTGGAGTCCAGTGGGAGACCAACTCGAGGAGTCGAGTCCGGGTCTCCTAACTCCAGAATTGGTAGGGTTGCTTGCCGCTCTCGTAGGGGTCTAGGGGTGTGGGTTTGGCTATTCATCACGACCGTGGAATCCGTGTTTTATACTGGCTCGTATTGAAAACACGGACGTCCTAGTATATCCAATATTTCATATGATTCTTCTGCTGCGATATCTGTGATGTGATCATGTGATGTTCTGTGATAGATACAGTATATAGTATATATGAAATATTATATAGATGTTACTTATGTTTTACACCCGCGCTAGCCCTGCCCCGCTCTGCCGTTAGTTACCTAACCTAACGGTGCACGAGGGGACATCGAGGCGAATGTGGATGGCATAAGTGTACGTCGTATTTATCTGTGATGTTTAGGTACTTAATTGATGGGACTTCATTAATGAGATTAATGAAAATAAAAGAAACCTAAGATGTTGTAGAATCGAATTTCAAAATAAAACAGGTAGCTATAGTTCTTGCTTTGCACAGAGGTATATGTAATATATCCTGCACCTTATTCGATGAGGAAAGGACCGAGATCCCTTCACCGGGAGTGACTCCTTTAGCAACAACTGGCAGATGCTACACACTCGGTTTGTCTTTTGATTGCTTTTAAGTGTTTTTGCTTTGCACAGTGATATATGTGATATATCCCGCACCTCATTCGACGAGGAAAGGACCGACGATCCCTTCACCGGGAGTGACTCCTTTAGCAAAAATTAGAAAAGCCTCAAAAACACTCCATTTTAAAATTCATTCGATCCTACAACGATATCAAGTTCATTACGCAATATGTTTTCAGAAAAACCTGTCGTAGCCCTCCGTCATTTCAGATAAGTCCTATTCAGTATTCATGCTACGTTTGTTGACCTCTGTCAAGGCGTAGTGTGCGGTAGCTGATTAGTGCTTATCTGTATAAGCATATGATGTGATTGATTTAGGGTAGTCGTGCGACCTTGTTGACCACTGTCAAGGGCCATGCGGGTGGGTTTACTTCAATCAGGAAATGACGGGTTGAACTTGACTAGCAGCCTATGGTTTGTTGACCTCTGTCAAGGTCATAGGACGCTAGGGGCAAAACATTATCGGGAATTTCAAGTGTTGAAATTTGCAATGAGATTGCATACCTTCTATGAGATAGTTGGATCCCGATACCCGCTGCGAGTAAGAGTTACTCCTGGGAGAGTTTTATACATTACAATTAGCCGATCAAGTAGGTGTCTAGAAAGGTGTCAACGGGGTTACGCCTCTGGGAAAACGAGGTTTACATTAATTAGGTTCGTGCGAAAGCACGAGGGACCTCCCTCAAAGTACCGACACTGGCCTGGCTGAAAGATTGGCGAACTTGTAGTGTGTAATTAATCCCGGCTAGTCTTTCCTTTTAGGGTTTGAAGGAAGATTTGATAAAAAAGCAGTGGGAGCCATCCTGATTAGATAAAATAATAACCAATCTATTCTTGCAAGAGCGCACGCTGAGTGTTTTCTTCTCTCTCTCTCCATGTAGCGACCATATCACGCCTTAATCAAAAAAATAATACGGAATATTGACCGAACCCGCTTGTTATACTGAGCTGGGGAACGTTGGTCCCGCTCCAACTTATAAATGTTATAAGACAGAGCAGGAAATTGGGGAATACCAGATTTCCCGTGCCGCCCAAACGAAGAGAGTGCATGCTGATGCATCATCTCCGGGTGTGTTCATTACAGAGAACTGTTTCTCAGTAACCTTTACGTCCTGGGTATGTGATACCAGATCAGGATCCCAGATATGTAATCTGTTACATAAGGCTACAGAAAGGTAGAGAACTGAGAATGGGTGATAAGTTTCATGAGGAAGAAAACGTGGCAAGAGTTGCAGCCAAGTCTGTTGGTCACTGTCACCCTGTATTACAATACATTGATTCTGAACGAATGTTATTAGATACCGAACCTGATATACAAAATCATATCAGTCTCTTTATTAGTAAAGAAATGATAAAATTTTTTATTGTTGGATAATGTTTTGAACATTTCCTATATCAAAAGTTGATCGGTTCAGGCACGTTATTTAAAAGCATTAATGTTCTAAATCAAACCACAGTTCTTATTATACGGAACACACACAAGAGGAAGAGTTCAGAAATGAACGAATCCTTCTTGAGGCATTGTAGACTAGGTCATATCAATGCGACCCGACTGGCTGAAGTTACATTTAGATGCATATTTAAATTAGTTTGAATTTACATCTTGTGAAACTCGCCAGTCATGTCACAAAGGTAAGATGACCACAGCTCTGTTTATTGGAAACAGAGAAAGAGTTAGTAAACTCTTGGGATGATACATGTTGATGTATGTAAGGTCCCCTGTCTTCACATGCCAGGACAGGTTCTTTGTACTTCATTACATTCTCTGATAATCTCTCAAGATTCAGACATATGTTCCTGTTGAAACACAAGTCCGAACCTTTTGAGATATTCACGGAATATAAGTTAGAAGTAGAGAACCAAATACGGGTATAAGTATTATGTCCTTTGATGTGCTCAAGGAGGAGAATACTTGAGCATGGAATTCTTGGACTTTTCTAAAGGAGAATGTGATTCTCTCTCAGCATTACTCCTCCGTATACACCATAGCATGATGGTATATCGGGGCGGAGCAATCACACCCTATATGATAAGGTGTGCTCTATGATGAGTACTACTGAGTTACCTATTTCCTTTTTGGGAGTTATGCACTTATGAAGCTGAATACCTATTGAATAGGGTTCGAATCAAATCAGTTGCCTACCACTTCATATATGATATGGAAAGGGAAGAGCCCATATCTTAAGATGGTTAAGATTTGGGGTTGTCCGGCCTATGTCTGAAAGCAAAATCCGGACAAGCTCGAGGCAAGGTCTATAATGTAGAACTGGAAAGGTTCCAGCTATACAAACTGCGGCTGATGATTTGAAAGAACCAAAGGATTCGATAGTTACCAACGAAACTCAGCCTCTCCGCCGATCTAGTAGGGTTCCTCACCCACCTGAGAGATACTTCGTTTCTCTATGACAGTGGGAGCGAGAATGCATCATGAGATGATGACCCAACTAGTTTCGAGCTGGCCATCAGGAGTATGACTCTATAAGAATGGCTGGATGCTTATCGATCTGAGATGGAATCCTTATACACCAACAAAGTATGGACTTTGGTTGCTATATCTGAAGGGTTAAATCCCCATCAGGAGCAAGTATATCTTGAGAAGATTACTTGGTATAGATGGAAAAGTTGAGACTTTCAAAGCTTGACTTGTTAAGGTTTTCGTCATCGACCAGGCGTGGATAATGATGAAACCTTTTCAAGTAGCTATGCTTAAGTCCATCCAGATCCTACTTGCCACGGCTACATACCACGACTACGATATCTGGCGGTTGGGTGCCATGACTGCTTTTCTAAATATTGATTTAGAAGAGAACGTCTGTAAGTACACAGCCAGAGGGCTTCGTAAACAGTGGGAGCAGCGGAAACGTGAACAAGATGTTTTATGTGATAAAGCAGGCATCGCGGAGTTGGAACATCTGTTTTGATGAAGTAGTCAAAGAAGTTGACATCATCAAAATGGTAGATGAACCTTGTATAAACAAAAAGGTAGTAGGGAGTATGGTGACGATCCTCGTAGAGTACGTGGATGACATACTCTTGATAGGGAAGGAGTTTCCTATGCTACGCTCGGTCGATCTCCGCTCATCACCATGATTCTCCATATAGGATCAAAGTGATACCTCCTAAATCCTGGGTTTTTGGATCTATGAGATAGATCTAATTGGATGTTAGGACTCTCACTGGTAGTAGTGAGATGGTATCAATCGATCCTGAGGAGAATCACTGGAAGGGTTCCAGGGTGATAAAGACGACTGAATGTCAGTCACAGGCATTGTCTTTACCCTCAGTAAAGGGACGGTATGTTGGAAGAGTTCCAAGCTAGATACCGTGACATACTAGACGATAAAGGCATGATACATCGCTACTTAAGATGCTACCAAGGAGGATGTTTGGGTGTATATTGGTTCATGAGATGAACAACGTTCCAACCATTGTGAGACAATGGAGTAGTGGCTTATGCCAAGGAACGTCGGTCCCATCAGTGATCCAGACATATTCTAAGGCAGTATCACCTGATCATGGAGATGGTTGATCTCCAGGCAGATCGAGGTTTAGAGAGTAGACTCAGAGGACAACACAGCGGATCCACTCACAAAGGCCTGATCCCAGAGAGAGACACTTTTATGGGATGGTTGAGTATGAGATACTACAACCACTGCTATCAGATGGCCCTAGTGCAAGTGGGAGATTGTTAGTTATATGTATGCCCTAGAGGCCATTACTGTACATTGGATGTGCATTGTAGTGGATGCTAGGATATATATAGGGAGGACTTTCTTTCTCGACATGATAGTATGCTATCTGGTTGCTCTTTACCTTAACGTGTATACTGATTGTCTCTCTGTTACATGTTGGTAAAGCCCTTAGGATGTGTGCTTGACTACCTGGACTATGATGCGGATCATACTAGTGGGGACATGGTAGTCCATAAGTACATCCTTCAAAGTCCCTAGTCGTGGGTGTATCGAGACGGGGCATCGATATACCAGAGTAGACTAGCGTATACCTTCTCGACCCATACAGATGGGCGATGGATGATCCCATATCCATTGGTGTTTGACATTAGAGATGATATACGGGTGCTCAGTGGAGACTGGGTACACTGGACGGACTCGCCGAGAACTCCCAGATGGTATTATACCTCACGTCAGATGGCAGTTCTCTGGTGACACTGGTACAGAGTAGTCTGTTGACCCGAGATCGTCATAGAGTCTTGTGTGGTTCCCACTGTGCTTTGATTTCCATCTTACCACGTCCAAGAGGGCATGCAAAACGGTGGTTTTTGGGTACAGTCCCGAGTCACATGGAGGCAATGAGCGATAGGAGGGGATTCGTCTCTCCCGGTATAAGGGGTTGATGTTGCGCTGTCTTCGATTGGCTATAACAGGAAATCCCTGGCCAGGGTTGCTAAGATTTACTGGTAAGTGTTACCAGTAGTTTCTCGAATTGTTATAGACCTCATATCGACACGACTTATCGAGCTATTGGGGTCTGACGTTTACCACCCCTAGGCGAGATATGCGACATATCAGACGATCAGACCGGACTGTACGGTAGTGTTACTGGTTGGATTCACTGGAGTGTGAGCGGGCTTGCTCGTCGATCTTAAGATCGCTTAATACCCGGGTGGCCGTTACGTTTAGCAGACCGCTTGCGGCTTGTGGGTGCTTGATATGATCATCATCTGCTGCCGGCGTATTGACGAGTCTTTAGAGTCCTACACAGAGGTTTCCTGGCTCAAGCAAAACGAAATAGGAGCGCGTATGAGATATGTGCGGGACCGAGGATAATACCAGTATGTGATACTGTATTCGATTCTCGCGATGTGACATTGATCGGTTATATCCGATATAGCCGGGTTATTGGATCAAGTGTTGATTCGATAAGTTGTTACTAATGATACTAGTCTGTTATATGCGATATGACCGGATCGTTAAATCAAGTGTTGATTTAATGATTTAATGCATAATTATATATTTGATATATTACTTTGCATTAACTAGTATCGGTTCACTTTAAATGGATTTTCTTGCTCGGGTGTGCGCATTGCATATGCGATATGATTTTGTGCACATGCTTGTATCATGTTTGATGATACATGCCTTTTTAATTAAGTGTATAGAATTAAACCTTGGTTAATGGAATGGTTAGGGTTTGCTATTTGCTTATTCATTTTATTCATTTATTTATCTTTTTCTTATTGGAAAAAGGAAATGAAATGATAAAATGGTGGCATTTTCTTTTGAACATTCATGAAGCTTCATGATTGCTTTGACTTGATGACCATTTTGTTTTTAGCTTAACCCTAACCATTGCATCAAACCATGATTAGTTCTCTACACTTAACTATGGTCAAGTTATGATAAGAATTGATATTCTTTTATTTTTTAATTTGATCTTATCATATCATTTCTTCTTCTTCTTCCTTCAACTCAAGAAGAAAAACCTAGACTACATCAATGGTGGATTGATGATATGAGTGAGAAATCCAAATCTAAAGTCTACCCACTTCCTATTTATTCATCCTCTACCTCTTGCCAAGTAGTAGAGTGTGTTTCCTTCACAAGTTTTTGGACTTGGTGAAGGTAGAGCTTGATCTAGCGATGCTTCGACGTAGATCAACTTCGGCATGGACATCGACGACCTAGCTCGCTTATTCTCCGATGAAGTCGACGCTAGAGCCCGGATTCTTTTTGGACAGCGGAGAGGACTTCGTTGCAGAGCTATGGAGGTGGAGCCCCGGATCTACAAAGGTTGTATATCCGTATTCTCATAGTTAAGTGTTAACTAGTTTATGTTTTCGCCTAAACATCTAGCCGACGATCCGTAGTCGGGTTTCTCGGCACCGTTAAAATTTTAATTTGGCATGGTTGATGCCTTGTGAGACCTCCTTGGGGTGCCTAGGAACCCTACACTTGCACACCTTCCCGCTGCTCCCACTGTCTACGAAGCCCTCTGGCTGAGTCATGTACACGCACTCTTCTAAATCACCATTTAGAAAGGCGGTCTTAACATCCATTTGCCAGATTTCGTAGTCATGATATACAGCGATGGCAAGCTTGATCCGGATGGATTTAAGCATAGCCACTGGAGAAAAGGTCTCGTCATAGTCCACACCTGGTCTTTGACGAAAACCCTTTGTTACAAGTCTAGCTTTGAAAGTCTCCACTTTCCCATCTACACCAAGTTTCTTCTTGAAGATCCACTTGCTCCCGATGGGTTTTACCCCTTCAGGAGCAACTTCCAAACTCCATACTTTGTTGGTGTACATGGATTCCATCTCAGACCGCATAGCATCCAGCCATTTCACTGAGTCCCTACTCGTGATGGCCTGCTCGAAGCTAGTTGGGTCATCATCCTCCATAATGCAATCCTCGCTTCCACCGTCAATGAGAAAACCGTAGTATCTCTCAGGTGGACGAGAAACCATACTATATCGGTGGAGAGGCTGGGGTTCGTCGAGTTCTACTGAATCCTCTGGTTCTACCAAGTCTTCTGTTACAGTTTGTGTTGCTGGAACCTCTTCCAGTTCTATCTCAATGCTACTTGTCTGTTTCATAAGAAAACTCTTTTCTAAGAAAGTGGCATGTCGAGAAACAAACACTTTTTGTTCCTCGGAGTGGTAGAAGATATACCCTCGCGAATGTTTGGGATATCCAACAAACTTACATAGAACAGACCTTGCCTCGAGTTTGTCCAGTTTTTGTGTTTTAACATAGGCCGGACAACCCCATATCTGAATAAAATTAAGACATGGTCTCTTACCATTCCATATCTCATATGGAGTGGTAGGCACAGATTTGGTTGGAACTCTATTCAATAGATATGCAGCAGTCTCCAGTGCATATCCCCAGAAGGAAATAGGTAACTCAGCTGTACTCATCATAGAGCGCACCATATCTAATAGGGTGCGATTTCTCCGCTCCGATACACCGTTGTGCTGTGGTGTATAAGGAGGAGTAAGCTGAGAGAGAATCCCATTCTCTTTTAGATAATCTCTGAATTCGTTACTTAAGTATTCTCCTCCTCGATCAGATCGAAGGATCTTAATACTTTTGCCCGTTTGGTTCTCTACTTCTTGTTTTTATTCTCTAAATTTCTCAAAAGCTTCTGATTTGTGTTTCATCAGGAACACATATCCGAATCTAGAGAGATCGTCAGTGAATGTAATGAAGTACGCAGAACCATCCCTGGCATGTGTAGACATGGGACCGCATACATCACTATGTATCAGTCCCAAGAGTTCGGTAACTCTTTCTCCGTGTCCCGTAAACGGAGTTTTGGTCATCTTGCCTTTGAGACATGACTGGCAAGTGTCATAAGATGAAAATTCAAACGGATTTAAATATCCATCCTTATGCAACTTCGCTAGTCGTGTCGCATTGATGTGACCCAGTCTACAATGCCACAAGAAGGATTCGTTCAGTTCAGAACTCTTCCTCTTGTGTGTGTTTTGTAAATTGAGGACTGTATTTTGATTTAGAATGAATATGCCATTATGTAGCGAGCCTGATGCAATCAACTTTTGATCTAGGAATATGTTCATAACATTATCCTTTACTATAAAATTATATCCTTCTTTACTCAATAAAGAAACTGATATAATGTTGCACATCATGTTTGGTATATAATAGCACTCATTCAGAATTATAGTATCACCACTTGGTAATACTAGGTGATATTCGCCAACTGCTTTGGCTGCAACATTTGCACCGTTCCCTACTTGAACGGAATGATCACCTTTTCCCAGTTCTCTACCTTTTCGCAACCCATGTAACATCTTACATATGTGGGATCCTGATCCGGTATCTAATACCCAGGACGTAGGGTGAACTGAGAAACAGTTCTCAATGACAAACACACCCGAAGATGATGCATCAACATGCATGTTCTCTTTTTGGGTGGTGTGAGAATCCAGATATTCTCCTGTTTCCTATTCATTCTTATAACACTTATAAGATAGAACGGGTTCAACGTTCCCCTGCACAGTATAACATGCGGGTTCGGTCAATACATCCATATTATTATCTTCATTAGGGCATGAAATGGTCGCTACCTGGAGAGAGAGAGAAGAAAACACTTTAGCGTATGCTCGTGCAAGATCAGATTGATTATTATCTTATCTAATCAGGATGGCTCCCACTGCTTTTTATCAAATCTTCCTTCAAACCCTAAAAGGAAAGATTAGCCGGGATTAATTACACACTACAAGTTCGCCAATCTTTCAGCCAGGCCAGTGTCGGTACTTTGAGGGAGGTCCCCCGTGGTTTCGCACGAACCTAATTAATGTAAAGCTCGTTTTCCCAGAGGCGTAACCCCGTTGACACCTTTCTAGACACCTACTTGATCAGCTAATTGCAATGTGTAAAACTCTCCCAGGAGTAACTCTTACTCGCAGTGGGTATCGGGATCCAACTATCTCATAGAAGGTATGCAATCTCATTGCAAATTTCAACACTTGAAATTCCGGATAATATTTTGCCCCTAGCGTCCTATGACCTTGACGGAGGCCAAACAACCCATAGTCCGCTAGTCAAGTTCAACCCGTCATTTCCTGATTGAATTAAACCCACCCGCACGACCCTTGACGGAGGCCAAACAACGCCGTACGAATACCCTAATCCAATCGCATCATATGCTGGCAGATAAGCACTAGTTAGCTACCGTACACTACGCCTTGATGGAGGCCAAACTACCGTAGCACGAATACTAATTAGTACTTATCTGAAATGACGGAGGGCTACGCAGGTTTTTCTGAAAACCATGAGCGTAATGAACTTGATATCGTCGTAGAATCAAATGAAGTTTTAAAAATGGAATGACTTTGAGGCTTTTCTAGTTTTGCTAAAGGGGTCACTCCCGGTGAAGGGATCGTCGGCCCTTTCCTCGTCGAATGAGGTGCGGGATATATCATATATATCACTGTGCAAAGCAAAAACCCAAAAGCAGTCAAAAGCAAACTGAGTGTGTAGCATCTGCCAGTTATTGCTAAAGGAGTCACTCCCGGTGAAGGGATCTCGGTCCTTTCCTCATCGAATAAGGTGCAGGGTATATCATATACACCGCTGTGCAAAGCAAGAACTGTAGCTACCTGTTTTATTTTAAAATTCGATTCCACAACATCTTAGGTTTCTTATCTTTCATTAATCACATTAATGAAGTCCCATCATTTAAATACCTAAACATCACAGATAAATACGACGTACACTTATGCCATCCGCATTCGCCTCGATGTCCCCTCGTGCACCGTTAGGTTAGGTAACTAACGACAGAGCAGGGCAGGGCTAGTACGGGTGCAAAACATAAGTAACGTATATATAATATATCATATATACTATATACTGTATCTATCACAGAACATCACATGATCACATCACAGATATCGCAGCAGAAGAAACATATGAAATATTGGATATACTAGGACGTCCGTGTTTTCAATACGAGCCAGTATAAAACACGGATTCCACGGTCGTGATGAATAGCCAATCCCACACCCCTAGACCCCTACGAGAGCGGCAAGCAACCCTGCCAATTCTAGGGTTAGGAGACCCGGACTCGACTCCTCGAGTTGGTCTCCCACTGGACCCCAGAACCCGGTTACTTGTGCTCCCCTCCTTGGGTCTATCCTAATGCGGAAAAGTAAATAATATAGAAAAGGTGACAACTTCCGCAACCTGGAAGTGCCCCAAATAAAAGAATATTACATACAAGTTTTTACATGAATGAAAATGAAAAACACTCATCTCACATAAAACCCCCGGCTATTCAAACACGACAATCCAATATAACATATCCAGCAACACATAACATCACATGTCATCAACGTAAGTAAATATGTCCATCCCAATTGTCGTTAACATATAGCAACGAAACTGGCGATATCACATATTACACTTACGGTCACAGAAAAGAAAATGTAAAACTACAACAGTTGGAATCCGCAATCCATTTAGACATCACATGCCTAATCAAATGAAATACTTAGACATCACATGCCTAACAGTTATAAACCCCGCATTTTAGTCTCATTATCGAAAACTCTTTTCAATATCAAGTGAAACTAAACTGCTAGATTTATAACATTCATCCAGTTATCTCATAACTGTTTGTGAATTCCAATTATTGTATCCAATTCCGGATAAATAGAATATATCAAACTTTCCGATCGAACATTCGAACACCCAAGTTTTCCCGATACATCTCAACACATGAAATAAGTCTAACAACATTCAGTTCGTGCCTCAGTACCTACGGTCCAGCCGTAGAAGAGTCAAGCCAACGCCTCACATGTGGCACGCCGTACTGCCCCAAACCCGAAGGTTCAAAGGGCAGTTCAAGACGGTCACATAATCGAGTTAAGGTTTGTTGTCTTCTAGAGGGTCCATCGCGTTACTTGCACTACTTAGAACGTCGTTAAACTACGGAAAAATCCAACACTTGGAAATTTCCCGACAGGGGAAAAGTTGGGTATTTATATCCGGTCGGACTTTTTTAACATATTCAAAAATTATCCGGAAAAACACTTAGACAAGGTTCGATAATCCGATCGAAACATCGTTTCCCAATTTAACCCCAGAACACTCAACTTAAGAGCCAATTTAAAAATTCCCAGAAAACTCAGAATAATTAATCAAGAATTACTGTGCAAACACTTAGGGCTGACGTCACCAAAGAGCCGCGGAACCGCCGCAGAAGCTAGGCTTCTGCCGCGGTTCCGCCGCACAAAGTACTGTTCATAGGAAACTTTTTGCACCGTAATTCTTAGATTTCATTGCTGAATTTTTTAAGCATTTTTAATTGAAAAAAAACCACAAATTTGGAAAAAGTCCAGAGAGCATCATCGGGTTAGGGTTTCGGGTTCGTTCGGACTTCAAACTCCGTCTAGACTTCGCCTAAGGCTCTAGCTAGGCTCTGATACCACTGTAGGGTTCTTAGGCACACTATAGAGGTCTCACAAGGTATCAACCATGCCAATATAAAATTTTATGGGTGCCGAGAAACCCTAATACGGATCTTAGACTAGAATTCTAGGCGAAATACGAATCTAGTTAACACTTTAACTAAAGGAAGAGAGCTACAACCTTTGTAGATCCGGTTATCCACTTCCTTAGCTCCACGTGGGTGTCCTCTCACTGTCCATCATGAATCCCGAACTCATTCGTCGGCTTCATCGGAGAAACGGGCGGAATAGGTCGTCGGCTTCGTGTCAAAGACGATCTACGTCGAGGCATCACAAGTTCAAGCTCCGACTTCACAAAGTTGTGAAACTTGTGAAGAAAACACCTAAAACAACTTGGCAAGAGGTAGAGGGTGAAGAAATAGGAGGTGTGTTCACTTTAGATTTGGATTTCACTCACTTTTGCTCAAGTTGCCATTGATGGCATCAAGCTTTTCTCTTGAAGATGAAGATGAAGAAGCAAATAGAATAAGATAAGTATTATCAAAAAAGAATAATAAAATCAAATACTTATCATGTTCTAACCTAGGTTAAGTGTAGAGAATAAACCATGGTCACTTGGATGGGTTAGGGTTAAGCATGATGATAAGAATGGTTACAAAAGTCAAAGCTTCATGAAGCTTCAACTTAAAACAAAAAAGGCCACCATTCTTATCTTAATCCTTTTCAAATAAATAAATAAATAAATAAATGAAAATGCAAAACCCTAATCAACACTTAACCATGGTTTAATTCTTTATACTTAACAACAAGATCATGTATCATCAAACATGATACAAATATGTGCTCAAAAGTATATCACATATACTTCTTGCACATCAAGTGAGAAAATCCATATAAAGTGAACCAATACTAGTTAATGCAATGTAGTATATCAAATATATAATTATACATTAAATCATTAAATCAACACTTGATTTAACGATCCGGTCATATCGCATATAACCGACTAGTATCCAATGTATCGGCTTATCGAATCAATGATTCGATAACTAGGTCATATCGAATATAACCAGTCGAAACATTTATCGCGAGAATGAAATGCGGTATCACATACACGCATTATTCTCGGTCCCGCACATATCTCATATGCGCTCCTATTTCGTTTCCTTGAGCCAGGAAACCTCTGTGTAGGACTCTAAAGACTCGTCAATACGCCGGTAGCAGATGATGATCATATCAAGCACCCACAAGCCGCAAGCGGTCTGCTAAACGTAACGGCCATCCGGGTATTGAGCGATCAGAAGATCGACGAGCTAGCCCACTTACACTCCTGTGAATCCAACCAGTAACACTTACCGTACAGTCCGGTCTGTTCGTCTGATACGTCGCATATCAAGTCTAGGGGTGGTAAACGTCTGACCCCAATAACCGATAAGTCGTGCCGATGTGAGGCTCATAACGGGTCGAGAAACTACTGGTAACACTTACCAGCAAATCTCTGATTAGCCCTGGCCAGGGACTTCCCTGTTACGGCCAATCGAGCACAGCGCAACATCAACTCCCAATACCGGGAGAGACGAAACCCCTCCTATCGCTCATTGCCTCCATGTGACTCGGGACTGTACCCAAAGACCACCGTTTTGCACGCCCTCATGGACGTGGTAAGGTGGAGATCAAAGCACAGTGGGAATCACACAAGACTCTATGACGATCTCGGGTCTACAGACTAACCTGCACAAGTGTCACCTGAGAACTGCCATCTGACGTGAGGTATAATACCATCTGGGAGTTCTCGGCAAGTCCGTCCAGTGTACCCAGTCTCCACTGAGCACCCGTATACCATCTCTGATGTCAAACACCAATGGATATGGGATCATCCATCGCCCATCTCATGGGTCGAGAGGCGTATATGCTAGTCTACTCTGGTATATCGATGCCCCGTCTCGATACACCCACGACTAGGGAGCTTGAAGGATGTAGTTATGGACTACCATCTCCCCACTAGTATGATCTGCATCATAGTCCAGGTAGTCAAGTACACATCCTAAGGGCTTTACCAACATGTAACTATAAGACAGTTTAAGGAGACAAGTGTACATGTTAAGATAAAGAGTAACCAGATAGCATACTATCATATCGAGCAAGAAAGTCATCTCTATATATGTCCAAGCATCCAATATAATATACATCATCTGTACAATACTGGCCTCTAGGTCATACATATAACTAACAGCCACCTGATGCACCGACACAGGCACATGGGCTTACACTTGGGTTAGATATTTACCCTAGACATGGTTAGAGATTGCTGGTTTTATATTTGAAGATTATATATATATTGATCGTATGACCTAGGATTGCGTCATACATGCGATTTTCTGTTCGTAGATCTTTTTCTATTCATGAGTTGGCAACTCACCACCGTTGTGCCCCAGTTTCTTGCAGGTGTTGCCGTAGGGTTTTGTTACGGCTTTGCGGGCACAGTTTCTTTCAGGTGACTTGCTAGTAGGTGGGTTATTTGCATCATACCCATCATTATACATTGTATATTATATTCAGTTGTATCTAGAAGTTTCATCAACCAAACTTGTACTTATTTGAGATAGAGACCAGTGATGCATATTCTTTCGACCTTAGAGTCGCGTGTTATATTTCTATGGGTTTCTTGCTGGTTGAGTTCATTTCTATTGTGATCCTCGCCTTTAGGCGTTGTATATTATGTTGCATACAGGTTGATTTGATATGGTTCTTCCTACTCTTTACTACTTTTCTTGGTTTGGATTTCTGGGTTCGGCTTACATAGAGTACGTACGCCTCGAGACGTTCGTAGTCTAAGTGCAGGTCATGTTCCGTACTTTCGGGTCGTGACAAAGTTGGTATCAGAGCGTTAGGTTTTACCTTTGGAGTATAGGATGACCCTTGGTTGATGGAATAGGTGACTAAAGTAGAGTGACGTACCGTGGTATGTCCGCGGCATATTTACGATACTCCACTCCACTTAAGAACCCTTAGGATGTACACTTCCTTGTCCAGTATCATATTCCTTCCTGATCTAGCTTCATTGGTACCAGTTATGGTTTTGCTTCCACGATTACGGGCAGTGAGAGCTACGGCTAAGAGTTGCGGTCAGCATGAGCTCGTTACGAACGAGGACTGACCAGAGCATAATTCCGGCGACACACGATTGCAGAGATGTGTCTTTTGATTGTGTTTTTGCGCCACGAGCGTTGGATGGATCGCTGTATGAGATTACTCGGACGTGCGGATTTGCACCAGAGGATTGAGCCACTGACAGAGGCCAGCCAGATTTTGATGAGCGTTGGTGTATTGCTTACTCATGATGATTGAGGCACCGTCCAGCGTGCAGACGAGTGAGCCAGTTATTGCCGAGAACGACGGGATATGGCCCCAGATGTTGGAGCTATTGCAGTACGAGATCGTACTAGAGATATTAGAAGGTTGCTAGTCACAAAGGGTGAATGACTAGGACATGTGGATTGTTCGCTACCCCGATCAAATAGATTGATTCTAGCTAGAGACGACTTCATGCGGAGACGTTGAGAGTCGACAGAGACGATCGAATGTCAGAAACCTATTATCCCAAGTTTAAAGTATTCGGAAAGACATGCAGGAAATTCTATGGTCCCTTTAGAAGAATGAAACCCTAACTCTGTTGGAGATAGTGCCCTCAGAGTCAATTATTAGGTCACAGGTACGTGATTGTACTGATTGAGGGAGGACCTATCCCGGTAGGACAGTCTTACTCGAGATGATAGTATGCTATCTGGTTTACCTTTATCATCGTGTACTGTTTTAGGTGACCTGACACGTCGCTATTACACGTTGATAGAGCCCCTAGGTTTCTTGCTTGACCACCAGCAGTATGAGGGCGATCATATAAGTGAGAGCTGGGGGTCTACAAGCATATCCTTAAAAGGTCCCTAGTCGTGGGAGTTTCGAGACCGGGCATCGATACTCCATTAGTAGACTAGTGTATACAGTCGAGACCCCGACGAGGGGCGGTGGCCGGTCTCACAAGCCACTGGTGTCAGTTGGATCACCTAAGATGTATACAGGTGCTCATTGGGTTATGAGTACACCGGACAGGACTCGCCGGGAACATGCTAGTTGGTCATATACCAGACGTCAGATGGCAGTTCCCTGGTGACATGTGTGCAGGTTAGTTCATCGACCTGGGGATCGTCATTTGTCTCGTGTGAGTTCCCACTGTACTTTGATTACTACCCTACCACGGCTCAAAGGAGTCGTGCAAACAGGTTTTAGTTGGGTACAGTCCCGAGCCACATGGAGGCAGTGAGCGTATCTTCAGGGGTTCGTCTCTCCCGGTATTGGGGGTGAGGTCGTGCTGTGTCTAGGAGAGCAATTACACAAAGTCCTTGGCCAAGGCAAGGAGATTTACTGGTAGGTATTCCAGTAGTATCTCAGGGTGTTCTGGGCTACACTCCGACACGACTTGTACCGCTTTTGGGGGTCTGACTTTTACCAACCCCCTAGGCCCGCCATGCGATACTCATAGACGAACGGACCGGACTGCACGGATATTGTCACTGACAGGCTCAGTAGGGTGTCAGGCTGAGTTCGCTCGCAGACGTCCCTTTTGGTCAATACCTGGTAGCCCGTTATGTATTGGCTTATATACCTCTAACGTGCTAGTGGTTAAATCCACAACCAAGGTGTTGATGAGTCTTTAGAGTCCCCCACATTTCAGTTACTCAGCTTTCGGGCGAAAGGTTGTAGAGGCCGTATGGAGATATGGCAGGGTCCGATCAGATACGTGCGGTATTGCACGGATCAGGATCGGACAGTTTGTACTATAGGCCGTATGGTTATATGGCAGGGTTCGATCAGATACGTGCGGTATTGCACGGATCAGGATCGAACAGATATTACTGGCCGGCTTTGGTATAAGCCGGATCCTAGTATAGTACAGTGTAGAGTTTGTCTCATTGCATTTGTATTTCGGTCGAAATACAGATGCGGGTGTGTATGCACAGTATCGGGGTTTTCCCGTAATTTATTACGGGACCAGTTTTCTGGAGTTGCCAGTTTGCTTTCCGTTTCGGCCAATTTCCTTTGTTCCGTTCATTGGCCGAAGATTGGTGGAGGAGGGCTTATTTGCATTGTTGCAAATAAGTATTTGTGGAGGGGGTATTTGCTTATTGTTGTATCATGATAGCACCATCCTTTGACTTGATTTCTTCATGATGACTTGACTTCACAACCTCATCATGGCTTGACTTATGTATGATGATGGAGGGACATGATGGTTGATGATGATGAGGGGTGAGGTTGGTGGAGTGTTAGTTTACACTTGTGATCATATTCTTTCATGATTGGTTTTTGGATGCTTGGGATTATTGTTATGGTTGCACCACTCCTTCCTTGGCTCTCTCTCTCTCATTCTCTCCACTCTTGAAGTCATGGCCGGCCCAAGCTCTTTGGGGCTGTCCAAATTTTTGAAGTGGGAAAAATGTTGTTCATTTCATGCACCAAAGTTCTCCTAGCTCCTCCATATACTTCTTGTATCAATCCCTCCACCAAAGGCAATTCCTACAACCCCAAATGAGATCTCTACACTACATTCTACAGCGAATCTTGGGCACGTCGAGTAGCCGGCTTCGTGCCCGAGTTGCCTCGGCATTGAGGTGGGAGCCCGTAAACATAGTAGGCGATGTGGTGCACTTCCGGCGACGAGGAGGAGACAGGACTTTCCGCAGGAGATCGGGACCATGACGAGAAGACCGGAGGACTTGGATCGTCGGTATATCTCTAACCCATCTTCTTGTTAGCTTAGACTAGTTAGTGGTTCGATCCCGGTTATAGTGCGCGGTGGTGCCGGTTTGCTAAGTCCGCAAAATTTAAGTTATTCACCGCTTCCGCATTCCGGCGTCGGATTGACGGCCGGGGCGCCGCCGTGCACTTACAGTGGTATCAGAGCCTCGCCGTTAACTTAGTCTAACTTTGTGTAATGTGTTTGCATTTCCGATCGATCAAAAAGTTCCAAAACTGCATTTTAGTTCGCATCAGTTTCTGTTGAAAATTTTTGGTCTCGAAAATTTTTTCAGGTTATAAAATATTGATGTACTGGAAAATCTAAGAGTTCTGTAAAAATTTGACGAAGTAACTCCACAGTTGGAGCGCGGAACCGCCGCGAAAACCACCTTTGTGCGGCCCTTCCGCCGCTCACTATACACATCACTTCACCATTTTTTTACAGAGGCCTTCTGGGCTTAAAATATGGGCTTTGGAATATTAAAGTTGGGCCAATTGTTTCTGTGAGTGCTACAGTTTTCTTTGGGGCCCACTTGTTAATTGTTTGATCAATCGGAAATTTTTTAAACACATTTTTCACAGTATTTACATTATATCTGCGACCGTGAATGTCACTCGATCGGTAAATCCGGTCTAACTGCTATAGCCCGGTTAGACGGATTTGCGAACGTGACTTTCACGTTGATGTTCTATGTATTTGCTGTGATGTTGAGGATCGGTCGTGGGGGATAGCCTGGATGCAATGCTAGTACAGTTTTGTTGTATTATGTACATTTGATATTGCGGGGCGAGCGTCCGACATGTGGACTGCCGTCACTGCCTGATTGTATTATTATTTTGGGGAACGACCTGGTTGCGGTCGATGTACCCGTTGTATGTATATTTTACTTTCTGTACTAGGATTGTCCCGCGGAGGGGTGCACGGATAGCCGGGTTCTGGAGGGCAACAAGCCCGCATCTCATGGCATTGAGACGGAGGGGGCTTCACTCTAGGATTGGCGGGCTATTCGCCGCACTCGTAGGGGGTACAGGTTGACCCAGGAGGGGTGCCCAAGTTGCCGGATTCCGTGAAGTGCTGGGTGGTCCATTCACGGGGCTGAAGGGGGCTGCCTCGCTTCAGGTTTTGGCGGGTGACTTGCCGTGCCCGTAGGGGTCAAGGATTTCATTGCACAGGCTATCCACACGACCAGGGGAACGTCGGGTTTCAGTAGTGGCTCTGTGAAACCCGGGGATCCCAGATATCTGTATTGTTTCTGTGATGCTGTTCATTCTCTGTGATGTTGCATTTCTTTCACGCCTTGAGCGAAATATAATATATTGGTATATATATTAGTAGATGTCGTATATGTTTTGCATCCGCGCTAGTCCAGTCCCCGCTCTGTCGTTAGTAAGCTAACCTAACGGGTAATGACGGGACCCAGTGGCGAATGCGGATGGCATATACGTACATCAGTATATTTTCGTTCTTTTTGGTGTGATCAATTGATGGGACTGCATTGATTCGGATCAATGCAAGTTTAAAAACAAACCTTATCTGATGTTGTTGGAACACTTTTCAAAAAGCTGTTATTGCAAGGACGTTTACTTTTGTTTTGCATCGTGGTATTCATTGGAATATCCTGCTCCTCAGTCGACGAGGCAAGGGCCGAGATCCCTTCACCGGGAGTGACCCCTTGGACAGAATTTTGCGTCAGGGCATTAACTTCACTATAGCCGATTACTTTTGCTTTGCACGTTGGTATTCAGTTGGAATATCCTGCACCCCATTCTATGGGGAAAGAGCCGAGATCCCTTCACCGGGAGTGACCTCTTTAGCAACGGTTTTCGTCACTATATTTTCAAAAAGCTATCCGTTCCTTCGACGATATCAAGTTCATTACGTTAAAGGTTTTCGCCAGAAACCATTCGTAGCCCTCCGTCATTTCAGTTAAATATTCGGTAGTATTCAAGCTATGTATTTTGACCTCACGCCAAGGCATAGTGATTGGTAGCTGCCGGGTATTTATCTGTTGCATAGATAGATGCGTTGGTTTGGGACAGTCGTACTACTATTTTGGCCTACGTCAAGGGTATGTACGGGTGGGTTCAAATTAACCTGGATGATGATGGGCAGAACTTGACATGTGACTTATGATATTTTGACCTCACGCCAAGGTCATAAGAGCATGGGGCAAAAATCACATCGGGAGTTTCAAAAGAACTGAAACTTGCCAGATATGCGCATACCTTCTGGAGTGTGATAGCGTGAGCGGATTCCGTCACGTTATCATGCAATGATAGTTGGATCCCGATTCCCACTGATGAGTTAGTTTACTCCTCGGGTAATCCCGACTAATTCTTCTTTCAGGTTTGGAGGAGAATTTGAGGTACAGTGGGAGGTTTCCAGATTAGATAAATTGGTGACCATTCTGATCTAGGTTAGAGTGCACGCTGAGTGTTTCTTTTCTCTCTCTCTTTGGCAGCGACCATTGACCCGACCCTAAGACTTTGACTCAGTGACCAAGTTGACCGAACCTTCTTAAACACCGGCTTTTGGATTGTCAGAGTTGCAAACCTCATTGCCACTCCTACTTTTACCCTTTTCTCCAGGACACCCCGTTTTACTACGAACGTCCACTTCCATTGGACAAAACCATCGTATGGTTAGATACGAACTCGAAAGAATTTATTCGAGGATGGTTTCCGGTTCTGGAGAAAACGGATAGGATTATTCAGTTGTCTTTTTCTTTTACCCTCTCTCAGGTTACGAGTACTCCTTGGTTTAGGGGTAGTACACCTATTACGCAAATTGGATTGTCTTCTTCCAAACCTTAGGCTGGTGCCGACCGGTAGGGAATGAAGAAAACCAATTAGCATAACGATGGTGTGCAGAAGGTATTAAGTTCAGACAAAGCAAGGGATTAGTAAGAGGGCAAAGTAAATTGCAACAGATATTCACGACCAAGCCAAGTATTCCTTCGTCAATCCTAAATCACCTTTGTATTTCTCCAGGACACTCCGTATCACTACGAAGATCCACAGTTTATTTGGATACTCCATCGTATGGTTATATACGAACTCGAAAGGAACTTGTTCCAGTTCGGGGATGGATTCTGGTCCAGGAGAAATAGGAATAAGGTTTATTCGGTTGTCTTTTATCTTCACCCTCTCTCATTGCGAGTGTTCCTAGAATTGGGACAGTACACCCATTATGCTTATTGGATAGTCTTCTTCCAAACCATAGGCTGGTGCCGAACGGTAGGGAAGGAAGAAAACCATTTGGCCTAAAGAGGTGTACAGAAGGTAAAGACTAAAGACATAAGAAGGGATTTGGAGAGGTGGCAAAGGATTATACGGTTACAGTCGTGAATCTGGAAGAGGCATTACTAGGAATACCAGAATACCCCATCGGAACATTTCAATGTTTCAGTTTCACTGTGTAATGTTAAAGGAAAACTGATTTCCCGATTAGATACTTACTCCAGGGTATGTATTTACCAGGTACGATTCTCACATCTGTATGGTTTTACAGATGATGAGTGGGAGTAAGTTATTGGGAATTGGGTGATTATCCTCATTATATAGGGATTCGTTGTAATCGGTGATATTTGAGGAAATCACCTGGGCTGTTTGCCGGTTGGCAAATATTTGGTTTTGAATATCCGCAGTTATGCACCAATTTCAAATTGATATATCTGTACGTCTATTTTCATAGAGTGAGATATACCTTTCTGAAATTATGTCTACGACATTTACCTATATCAGTGGATGGTTAGGTAAGGAGCATTAAACAGCGGTGTAATTCTTCTTAACCATAAGTACAGTTTTCAACCTACGACACACAGTGAATGAGTTATCAGACTCAAGGGACTTATACAGAGTATTGTATGTTGTCCACGGTCCATCAGGACAAAGGGGTTGGTCCTCGTACTATATTCGGTTTACTTATGACTTCTCTAGTTTTTAGACAGGTGTTTCGCGGAAACACAGGGTCTGAATTTGGAGAAGTTATATGTATTTGAATAGAGTAGAGAACCAGGTATAGCAAGTATCGGGATTCTTCAAAGAGATCGAAGATGTAGATACTTGTGTATGGTGTTCAGTTGATAGTAATGATTAAGAGAAATTGTTTCTCTTTCAGGTTACTCATAATTGGAAGTATTCCTAAGTTGTGTAACGCTGATCTGGCCTCCTTCCATTTAGTTGACATGCACTTGAGACAGTTGCATGATTTGGATCTGGTTCAATTAAATCAGTGCCTCTGGTCCTATATGGGATATAGAACAGTTCATATCTTAACGATGTTAAGGTACGGGGAGTTGTCCGGTTTATGATTAAAACCAGACACTGGACAACTCAAGGCACGTTTCTGTAATGGCTGTTTGTGGGTTGACCCAGGCTATGACGAGGGTTGACTTTCTACCATCTGGATGAACAATAGCGATATTGTTCTAGACTCGCCACAGTTTTAATAAAAATGGATTTTTTCAGAAAACAGTAGTGGGAGTATGGTAGAACTGGAAGTGATTCCAGAACCACAAACGATTACTGAAGATTTGATAAGGAACCTAAAGATTCAATCTGGATTGACATTCCATTGGCCACTCCGCAGATAAAGTGGGTAACTTCAGGCACCCGAGAGGTACTCAGGTAGCCTCAAGGACGGTGACAGGGAAGTTCTTGTTTACCCACACTTGCCATTGTTGTTGTTCCAGGTTGCGAGACCCGGCAGGAGGATGAGTATAGCGTCGTTCTAAACTAGTTTTAGAAGTACACGTCTATATGACTCTGGCAGAGGGTTGTCGTAGTCAGTGGGAGCAGCGGAAGCATTGGTGGACATCAGGCTTATATCTATTTATAGACTAAAGCAGATGTAGCGGAGATAGATCATCTATTTCTGACGTGACAGTCATGGGTTTGACTTCATCAGAATAGGGGATGGATCTGTTGAGAAGGTAGTAGGGTGTGATATCCTGGTATTTGGATGATATACACAGAGTAGGAAAGGAAACTCCTACACTACGATCGGTTATACTTTGGTCGTCACACAGTTGTTTCTCCACAATGGAAATGGATTTTATATCAGACATACTGGTTACTAGATCTATGGTCTTAGATCTAGATTTGGGTGGTTTCCCAATCAGGGTACTTGACAGCATTCTAAGAGTATTTAGGATGGACGACTCCTGGCACGGTAGTGTACCTGCAGGTAATGGAGTCACCCTCTCCAAAGGTGTCTTACAGACTAAAGGGGAGAGGGACGGGCATGATTGGCAGCTCACTTGCTCAGGCAATTGAGTCAATCGTGAGATGTCAAGTACCACACCAGATGTTGTTCTTGCACTAGATGCAATAAATTGACATTAATCCAATCCTGGAGAAACAGTCGGAAGCAGTTTTAGAACATAAGTGGATGTTCTAGGGAGATGATAACGACAGCCTCATGTGGGAGACAGTTATCATTCCAGGCTTCCAAGGTGACATGGACGACAAGGAGGTTGTCAGAGTTACAGTTTTCCTTCTGTTGAGGGGCAGTATTTTGGACAGGTGATCCAAGGCAATACTGAGGGTGGCTTGGCGCAGGATACTGATTAAGTTCAGTTGACGATACAGTCTAAGAAGTTTGGATTTGGAGTTCATTTATGAGCTATGTCCCATCAGACATCCAGGCACATTCTAAGACAGGTATTGCTCATTTCGGGAGATGGGTTTCTCCGCGAACTTGAGATATAGAGAGACATAGAAAGAAACAACTGAGCGGATCCACTCACTAAGGCTATTCCTCGAACGCAATAGTTCCGCAAACGAGCTTTGTGAGACTGACTAGTAGAGGAGTTGGATGTTCGGTATCACACGGGCTGTGAGTATGCGACATCGCAATAATTAGCCTTGAGTGCAAGTGGGAGATTGTTGGAGATAGTGCCCTCAGAGTCAATTATTAGGTCACAGGTACGTGATTGTAATGATTGAGGGAGGACCTATCCCGGTAGGACAGTCTTACTCGAGATGATAGTATGCTATCTGGTTTACCTTTATCATCGTGTACTGTTTTAGGTGACCTGACACGTCGCTATTACACGTTGATAGAGCCCCTAGGTTTCTTGCTTGACCACCAGCAGTATGAGGGCGATCATATAAGTGAGAGCTGGGGGTCTACAAGCATATCCTTAAAAGGTCCCTAGTCGTGGGAGTTTCGAGACCGGGCATCGATACTCCATTAGTAGACTAGTGTATACAGTCGAGACCCCGACGAGGGGCGGTGGCCGGTCTCACAAGCCACTGGTGTCAGTTGGATCACCTAAGATGTATACAGGTGCTCATTGGGTTATGAGTACACCGGACAGGACTCGCCGGGAACATGCTAGTTGGTCATATACCAGACGTCAGATGGCAGTTCCCTGGTGACATGTGTGCAGGTTAGTTCATCGACCTGGGGATCGTCATTTGTCTCGTGTGAGTTCCCACTGTACTTTGATTACTACCCTACCACGGCTCAAAGGAGTCGTGCAAACAGGTTTTAGTTGGGTACAGTCCCGAGCCACATGGAGGCAGTGAGCGTATCTTCAGGGGTTCGTCTCTCCCGGTATTGGGGGTGAGATCGTGCTGTGTCTAGGAGAGCCATTACACAAAGTCCTTGGCCAAGGCAAGGAGATTTACTGGTAGGTATTCCAGTAGTATCTCAGGGTGTTCTGGGCTACACTCCGACACGACTTGTACCGCTTTTGGGGGTCTGACTTTTACCAACCCCCTAGGCCCGCCATGCGATACTCATAGACGAACGGACCGGACTGCACGGATATTGTCACTGACAGGCTCAGTAGGGTGTCAGGCTGAGTTCGCTCGCAGACGTCCCTTTTGGTCAATACCTGGTAGCCCGTTATGTATTGGCTTATATACCTCTAACGTGCTAATGGTTAAATCCACAACCAAGGTGTTGATGAGTCTTTAGAGTCCCCCACATTTCAGTTACTCAGCTTTCGGGTGAAAGGTTGTAGAGGCCGTATGGAGATATGGCAGGGTCCGATCAGATACGTGCGGTATTGCACGGATCAGGATCGGACAGTTTGTACTATAGGCCGTATGGTTATATGGCAGGGTTCGATCAGATACGTGCGGTATTGCACGGATCAGGATCGAACAGATATTACTGGCCGGCTTTGGTATAAGCCGGATCCTAGTATAGTACAGTGTAGAGTTTGTCTCATTGCATTTGTATTTCGGTCGAAATACAGATGCGGGTGTGTATGCACAGTATCGGGGTTTTTCCGTAATTTATTACGGGACCAGTTTTCTGGAGTTGCCAGTTTGCTTTCCGTTTCGGCCAATTTCCTTTGTTCCGTTCATTGGCCGAAGATTGGTGGAGGAGGGCTTATTTGCATTGTTGCAAATAAGTATTTGTGGAGGGGGTATTTGCTTATTGTTGTATCATGATAGCACCATCCTTTGACTTGATTTCTTCATGATGACTTGACTTCACAACCTCATCATGGCTTGACTTATGTATGATGATGGAGGGACATGATGGTTGATGATGATGAGGGGTGAGGTTGGTGGAGTGTTAGTTTACACTTGTGATCATATTCTTTCATGATTGGTTTTTGGATGCTTGGGATTATTGTTATGGTTGCACCACTCCTTCCTTGGCTCTCTCTCTCTCATTCTCTCCACTCTTGAAGTCATGGCCGGCCCAAGCTCTTTGGGGCTGTCCAAATTTTTGAAGTGGGAAAAATGTTGTTTATTTCATGCACCAAAGTTCTCCTAGCTCCTCCATATACTTCTTGTATCAATCCCTCCACCAAAGGCAATTCCTACAACCCCAAATGAGATCTCTACACTACATTCTACAGTGAATCTTGGGCACGTCGAGTAGCCGGCTTCGTGCCCGAGTTGCCTCGGCATTGAGGTGGGAGCCCGTAAACATAGTAGGCGATGTGGTGCACTTCCGGCGACGAGGAGGAGACAGGACTTTCCGCAGGAGATCGGGACCATGACGAGAAGACCGGAGGACTTGGATCGTCGGTATATCTCTAACCCATCTTCTTGTTAGCTTAGACTAGTTAGTGGTTCGATCCCGGTTATAGTGCGCGGTGGTGCCGGTTTGCTAAGTCCGCAAAATTTAAGTTATTCACCGCTTCCGCATTCCGGCGTCGGATTGACGGCCGGGGCGCCGCCGTGCACTTACAAACTCGACTTAATGACCGTATGAAAGCCTTTGAACCTTAACGTTTGCGGCAGTTCTGCGGCGCCATTAGTGAGGCTTGGTTTTGCCCTTCTACGGCTTGACCACCGATGCTGAGGTATGTACTCGATACTATTATATTGTACCCAAGATGTTGAGCTCTTGGGGGATTATGAGGTTTTGATGACTCGATCGGATGGCTCGACTTAATTCGGATGCTAGATGGTGAGATGCATTTCTTGGGAGACTCCAGATACGAAGATAGCCGTTGGAGCTCAGTCCATGCAGAAACGACGAGACGAGTCCGAAGCAGTCGACATTAGAGAAAAGTGGAGTAAGAGGTTCGTACCAGATCGGGATGAGACGACGTTCCACTCTGCCGACACCAGAGATGCGATGCGCATACCGAGGCATTGTAACTGGATATAACTTTTAGAAGGAGTTGCGATGAGTATGCAGCCGTTCCGGAACAAAAAGAAGATATAGTAAAGGACGATGACTTCCGGACAGTTGGCAGAGATGAGACTGGAAGAGACATTGAGTAGGATTCCTTCCAGGACACTGCTGCAATGATACTTGCACCCTGGATCAGATGTGCCATGCACATTCAGAGAGCCAGAGGCCGACGCCAGTGACATGCTGCCTTACGAGTGGTCGCGATTATTGACCCAGAGATGACTAGAGAAGTGCCAAAACGGAATCGTCCCCGTTAGCACACCTGAAAGGGGCGATGAGCCGATGGATCGTGAGATTGATAACCTACAGGGAAGACGAGGACCTTTCTGGAATGAATTACGAGAAGACTTGGACCCAGGAGTGGTCATGATACGCACCCCAGCAGGCCAGAGTTCAGAATCGTCGACGAGACGTCCTTCGAGTGACTACGACAGTTGGCCTGAGATTCTTGGAGGATGCGCTTGAGCGGGACTATTCCGGCATACTTGATTTCGATGTTTTGGGCGAGTTATTCGTATGATTTGATTTTGATGATTGAGTATTTACGATTTTGCACAGTTGTTGCACTTGATATCGTTTTCGTGCCTTGGTTCCAGATGTTTACGATTTTATGGATTTTAGACATTTGAGTTGATTTTGTGCGTATGCACGCATACGATTTGATTTTTGCACTCGGTATAGTTCACATATGCTTGCAGTGCAGTGACATGTATTTTGTGCACTTGGATGCACTGGATTTCGATTCGATGGTGATGCTCGATATTTGTTTTGTGCACTTTATGCACTGACTGGATTTGGTGCGTGTTCGGCGCTTGATATTGGGTTTTCATGATGGATGCACCGGAATTGGATTTTTAGCGCATGTTGGGCGCAGGTTATGAGATGCGATTTGGTGCACACCAGATGCACTAAATCGAGATTTTTCGTGCATATCAGATGCACCTGATTTTGCGGTCAGGCACACACGTTGCCTATGTCCGATGTTGCGTGCACAACCGTTGCACCTTGATGTTGTTTGTGCACATGTGTGGGTTTTGATTTCCGTGCGCACCGGACACACAGGGTTTTCATATGCACTTTTGGGACTGATTTTCTTATGGAGCAGTACATATTTTGTGTTGATGTGATTTGTTTTCGTATTGAGCAGGACTGGTCAGATGACAGTGCCTGGATATACTTTGTATGCACTGATAGATTTCAAAGGGATTTCCAATAGCGAGCTATAGTCTCATTATTTACATACGTGTCCGATACGACACGAAACGTTTAAAACGAGAAAACCCTTCTAAATTATTTTCAAAACGGCGGATCGTACATACTAAACAAAAATATATATACGTATATGGCTATTTTCTTATAGAGACGTCCGCCATTGTGCAGTGTTATGCGCATTGTACATCGACTTTAAAGAAATTTGGCACGCATTCCCTTCAGATACTTACATATACGGATTTGGCGTTTACGTGCATAGTTCTGATTTATAGCATATCGGTTTTGCCTTGGATTTGGCATTCGTGTTTTCACCTTGACTCCGATGATTGCGGAATGCTTGACGGAGTTTGATTTCGAGTTATCTGCTCGTTACTCGTGCGCATGTATTGCACTATGATGCATTCTATGGATTGATAATTTCGGAGCCCCGTTGGCTTGGACTTTTTATTGAAATGTTTTGGAATTTGGAGGTTCAAATTTAAATTCGGGGACCGAATTTCTTTAAGGGGGGAAGACTGTAACATTTCGAAACAATAAAATATTATTTTTGGGAATTTTCATAATTTAATATAAATTTTTAATGAAAATTTTAATAATCGGTATAATTAAATACCGATAAATGGTGAAAATTCTGGAGGAAAATATGGAAATTCTAAATTTGGGCATTTTATGTAAATTTTACAGTTTTTATGATGGATTATATGCTATTTTAATGTTATACACGATTAAAAATCACTAATTTGGGTTTTTGGCTTTTTGTGCAAAAATGTGCACATAACATTTCTACACTAGTTACACTTGTTTCTTGTTTTGGTCATGGTAGCCTAGGGTTGGACCATATTTAGATGACCATGGTGTGTTGAACCATTTGATTAGGTTAATTGGCTTAATTAAGGGTTTTAGCTTGGTTAAGAATTGGTTAGGATTAGGGTGACTTGTGTAGGGAGAGAGTGAGCCATGATGGCTTGTGGGTGCTAACATGTTCCAAGAGAGAGAGAGAGGGAGATGGTTAGGGTGTGCTATGACCCATCCCATTTCATAACCCCTTGTGCTCTTTACTCCCTCTCACACATCAGCCAATAAACATCAACAACTTCAGCAACAGCTGAAGAAAACATCAGCTGCTAATACACAAATTCAGCCCCATTTTCTGCCAACATATCAGCCACAAAACAGCCCTAAAATTCAGCTGAAACAATACCATCAGCCATCATCACCCCACTAGCTATCCTACACCAGCTCCTAAACCCCTTGGCCCAATACCTATACACTCACATCAACCAACATATACAACATCAGCCCCACTTTTATCCCATCAGCATATTCAGCCCTCTACATCAGCCACCTACAACAGCTACAGCAGCTGCAGCCACCACCCTAGCACCATAGCCTAAAACCTACAACCCAAATCCCTCACACCAGCAGCTACTTCAGCCCCCTACACCTGCTGCTTCAGCAGCCGCCCCAGCCTTAAAAATCACATCTGCAGCATCATTTCAGTTGCAACTGCAGCTGAGGCAACCCATCGGCCCCAATTCCAGCATCAGCTCAGCACAAAGCAGCCCAATTTCCAGCACATCAGCAACTTCATCCATCATGCTCCAACCGACACAACACATACCAGCCTTTAACACCATAGCTTATCACCACAAACCAATACCCAACCTGAACCAACAACAGCAGTGGCTGCTGCACACAGCTAAAGGGATAAGCAAAAGAAATTTGCAAGCAGCAGCAGCTGAAACCAACAGCAACCGCAACCCAACACCATAAACACACCAACACCACTACATCCACATCATCCCAGCACTGCATCAGCACACAAAAAACAGCAGCAGCAGCAGCAGCCTGAGCAGCAACAACCTCAGTCACCAGCGATAACCCAGCCACAAACTATTACTGTAGCACTTCAGCAGCACCAACCCACTCCTCCACCTTCCCTCCTCCTTCGTTCTAGGATTTTCGTGAGGTATAATCTTGCAACCCAACTCCTATCTTGTTAAGATTTGGATAATTTGCTGAAGTTACTGTTATATCCATAATCTAGTGCTAGTTTAGGGATTTTGAGTGAGATTTGGGAAAGAGATGGTATCGAATGTTAGTATAGTCTTATTGGGTGTGTGTGAGGCCAGTTTATCCAAGAAACCCCAGATTTCTAGTTAGAATACCAGATTTGCTATACTTGGCGTATTTAGCGTTTTTGTTGACTTATAGACCTTTCAGAGACCTGCGTTCACCCGGGACCTACTAGAGTAAAATTGACTTGGCAGTGAGCTGTGCAGGCACCCTGGAACCACTACCTAAAGCCCTAGCCATCATCTCAAAACCCCGGCCGCAGTTTTATTCCCCCAGGCCGCAATTTGCGGCCAGACCAGGGTGAAACCCCCTCGTTTTGCGTGCACATCCCTATATCATGTAAACTTGACCCCCAGTATGTCTAGTTTTGACTGTTTCCTGTCAGGGTAAAATCTGGGTTGAATTTCATGAGTTGGCGTATGATTTACGACTCGTTTTCATATGGATTTTGATATTCGATGATTCGTATCTGTCGGGTGGCGTTTGGACGTCAACGACAGTGGTGATTGGCTGTGTTTGCACACAAGGTCACAGGTTTTTACCTATAGGCGTAGCGTGCACCATTTTGGTTTCCGACATGGTTTTCATGTGTTTTAGCGTGTGATATCCTTGTAGGTACCCCACGTTGCTTCGAAGCGTTGGAGATGAAAATGGTGACATCTGCACCGGCACACATAAGAAAGGTGTGTAGATTTATATCTACGGGGAGAAGTCGGGTGGATGGCGTATAGCACCCCCGCAGTCCGAGGTGATGTATACGGATGCGTATACACACCTACAGTATATTATATGTTGTTTGGGAAATTATTTGATTTTTAGGATGGATAAGTGGTGTGTTGGATGATTTAGTGTCGCGAACCCTAGGTAGTGGGTGCACTACACATACATATACACACATACATACTTGCATACCTCCTTGTTCATATGTGGTTTTGGGATTCTATATAGAAATGTGTTCACATGGGTTTGGGATTATGTGCTCACATACGGATTTGAGGATGATACATGGGACTGATATGAGTCGAGAAGCTTGATCTGAGATTATGATATCGGTGATATGACATGTTATGACGGTAAAATTCATGATTAAGATACGTCTTGATACTTTAGGGGATTTTGGGAATGATGGTGCCATAGTAATAGTGACATATATATTATGTGGTCGACATGTGATTATGTTATGAGATATGATATGATATGATATGACAGGATACTTGTGATAGGCCGCCTTGGGCGATGTATACTCTTGTGACGATATGTGATGATAATTTCGATTTATACTAGACTGTCGATCAGTAGTCAGATCTTAATTATAGTGATGATGTTATCATGGCACTAGACATAGGTCAGTACCCAGATTATGATATTTGATACGAGAATACTTGATGAATAATATGACAAATGTGATATTGACCCGTACCCAGATTTGGGGATGCCGTATGACGGATTTACGTACGAGCTATAAATTGATGTTTGATCCGCCCTCTTGACTTGTGGATAACCGATTATAGGGATATGGTATCGGATGTGATATTATCGAGGCGGGATCACCGACTATATATATATGTATATATATGTATCTACTCAGAGTTTAGGCGGTTTCCCTTACCTACTGTTAGCTTTAGCTCAGCCTTTAGTTGGTGTAGCTATAGGATTCTTATGACATTAGATGCAGTTCAGCCATCATTGTGTTAGTATTCAGCTCCCATACTTTATCATTGTTGCTCTGCATCGCATACTGTTATGATTCATATTTCATTATTGATATCCTGCTGTTAGGACACCAGCACCATTACCGATGATGCGTATGTACCACGTACACTAATTTGCCGGCTCACACACATCTTCATCTGTAATTGCCATGTCACGAACACTTAGAAAATATTATTGCTTGATTTAGCTTGCTAGCTGTAGGGTGTTTTTTGTCACCCCATTGAGATGGGAATACGCGCACGCATCTCAGGCGTACTATAGATTCCCCCTGCCTAGGGTAGGCTGGGGTTTAATGATTGTGGGGATCCGAATCTCCGGCAGCCGCCGACAAAGCTGCCGTTAATTACCCCTCGCCTTTGGGGCAAGGGAACCTCCGATTAACGGGTTAAACTGGTCATGCAAACTCAATGTGCAGTGTACGTGTGTTCTGTTCTGAGAGGGGGGGTTTGGATATATCGGGAGCCACGCAGAGATTTTACGGGGTCCCGCTACCCGGATAGCGGGCTGGGGGTCAAGGGGGCTAGCAGCCCCCTTGCGGGGTGCGGGACAGCGTCCCGTTAGAAATTTTTTTCTAACAGGGACAGTGTCGTGGAGTACGTGTGTGTATAAATTTGTATACATATGTATATATGTATGTATGTACACAAAAAGAGGGGGAAAAGGCATCCACGTGTCGGCACGTGTGCGCTTAGGTGCTGTGCGCTCAGGCGCAAGCGTGCCACGTGTCGGCACGTGGGCGCTTTGCGTATGAGCGCTGCGCGCAGGAGCGCAAGCGCGCCCGCCACGTGTCGGCACATGGGCGCTTTACGCATGAGCGCTGCGCGCTGGAGCGCAAGCGCACGCGCGCCACGTGTCGGTACGTGGGCGCTTTGCGCATGAGCGCTGCGCGCTGGAGCGCTTTGCGCATGAGCGCTGCGTGCTGGAGCGCAAGCGCGCGCGCCACGTGTCGGCACGTGGGCGCTTTGCGCATGAGCGCTGCGCGCTGGAGCGCAAGCGCGCGCGCCACGTGTCGGCACGTGGGCGCTTGCGCTCGCGCGTAGTGCGCTGGAGCGTAAATGCGCCACGTGTCGGCACGTAGGTGCTTTGCGCTCGAGCGCTAGCGCGCCGGCAAGGAAAAGATGGCTTTTAGCCCCAGAAACCGTGGAGTTAAACTCCTGAAAAAAGGAAAATGTCTTGGTTGGGGAAATGGGTTCTTCTTCTTCCTCCTCTGTTGGCTGGCTCAAGAGACGTGAGATCTAAAAATCTCTTCTTTTTGAGATCTAATGATAGATCCAAGGTCCCCTTTGTGGGTTTTGTGGTGAAAAACTAATTTGTTCTATAAAAAGAAGAGTAAAACTCTTGATTTAATTCAAGAGAAAGAAGAGGGTTTTGGAACCTTGAAGAAGAAGAAAAAGATCTCAGATCTGGAAAATTTTTAGAGAGAGAAAAAAAGTTATTTGGATATTTCATTATCTTTGCCTTTATAGGCTACACACTTTACACATAGCCCCTTAGGCTTCACAAAATGGCATTTTGCCTATCCCATGGCTCATGTGCCATTTCTTTTTGCACATAAACCATGGGCTTTACAAAAAATTGGCTTTATGCCTACTTTTCTTACATTTGTCCATAAAATAAAAATAAAAGAAACACAACAAAATTGTTTATTACAAAATTTTTATCTTGGTGCGGTGGGAGGCCGGCCGCTTCATGTTCGGGCTCGACCCGGGCGTGTGCCACTGGATCTGTGCTTGGGCCCACTTGGCTTGGGGTTGACTTTGATTTTGACTTGGTCAACCGGGGTATAAATTTTTACCCCAACAAATTGCCCCCTATCAATAAATGCACACCACATATGTAGGTCGTGTGCATGAAATTGATGGATCTTCTTTCACGTGGAGGCGACTTGATTCGGTTCCCACCTTTCGGGAAACTGGCACTGCCCTTTTTAGGACATGGACGGTCGATGCGGCCCTTTTTGCGACTTAGACGGTCAATGCTGCCCTTTTAGCGACGTGGACGGTCGGTTCTGCCCTTTTTGCGACTTGGACGGTCGGTTCTGCCCTTTTTGCGACGTGGACGGTCGATGCTGCCCTTTTTGCGACTTGGACGGTCGATGCTGCCCTTTTAGCGACTTGGACGGTCGGTGCTGCCCTTTTAGTGACTTGGACGGTCGGTTCTGCCCTTTTTGCGACGTGGACGGTCGATGCTGCCCTTTTTGTGACTTGGACGGTCGATGCTGCCCTTTTTGCGACTTGGACGGTCGATGCTTGATTTGACTTGCTCTGCTTCTTGCAGTGTCAGGGGTAGACTTGACTTGCTCCGCTTCTTGCGGTGTCGAGATTGGATTCTGACTTGCTCCGCTTTTTGCGGTGTCGGAATGAAAGTTGACTTGTTGATTTTGATTTAGGTTGACATCAGCATCCCTATACTGGAATATGGTACCAGGAGCGAATCATCATCTGTCATTTAGAGGATTTTGGGATTTTGGTTTTTGTTTGGCATCTGCATTGCTGCACTGGTATAATGCCAGGAGCAACTCATCATTTGCCCCGAGAGGATTTGGGATTTTATTTTATTTTATTTTTTTGGGACTTTGACTGTGGTCTCACAAGTAGGACTTGGGAGAGGTTGGGATTGTTTTACGCCCGTGGATTGTATACGGTTTTGCAGGATGTATGATCCAGACCGTAGGGCCGGAAAAATTTCAGGGCTTTGTTGGCGTCTGCATCGCTGTACTGGAATGTGGTACCAGGAGCGACTCATCATTCGTCGTTGGGGTATAGGATTTAGAATTTGGTTGGCGTCTGCATCGCTACACTGGAATAATGCCATGAGCGACTCATCATTCGCCACTTTGGGGTTGGGTACTTGGAATTTGGATCTTGTTTGGCATCAGCATTGCTGCACTAGAATAATGCCAGGAGCAACTCATCATTTGCCTTGGGAGGACTTGGGATTTGGGTTTTTGGTCGGCATCAGCACCGCTAACACTGAAGCGAAATGCCAGGAGCGACTCATCATTTGCCGTTGCCCGTTGAGGAACGATGGCTTAGGAGATAGGTTTGGGTCCCTATCACCTAAGGCTTTTCAATTTTATGGGCCGTGAGGGTCCCATAAAGCATTTTCCCCCTACGAGTCGTAAGGATCCCGCAGGTGTATTTTCTCCTTAGGAATCGTGAGGATTCCTAAGTGTGTTGCTCCATTGTGAGTCGTAAGGATCTCACGCAGGGGTTTTCTCCTCACAAGGTCGAGAGGACTTTGCGAGTGTATTTCATCTCTTTTCACGAGTTTGCACCCTTTCGGGCTTTCACAGACTCGCCGGTAGTCCTGCTGTTTTTTACTCACGGAGCCCTTTCGGGTTTTCATCCGTGCCCGTTTTGCTTGTGGACATACCGTTTATTTCTTCTTCTCCTTTTTTTTTCTTTCTTTTTCTTTTTTTTTGCCGCTGGTGGGACTTTAAAAGTAGTCCCACCGGCAGGATTTGGGAGAAATAGGGGTTATTTACGCCCGTGGATTGTATACGGTTTTGCAGGATGTCTGATCCAGACCGTAGGGCTGATCTGCTCAATTCGCCTGCGACTTGGAGCATTCATGTGTAGTATTTCTTGAGATATCGGCCATTGATGGGTGGCATGGGCCTTTCTCCCTCGGCACTTATTAGTTGGTTGGATCCTCCGTCGAACACTTTCTCGATGACGTATGGTCCTTCCCAGTTCGGCTCGAATTTTCCCTTGGCATGTCGATTGGGGATGATCGGTCTTTTGAGGACCAACACCAATTCACCTTTCTTGAAAGCGCGGAGACGGGTTATCTTGTCATAGGCCCGTGACATTTGGGCTCGGTATACCTCCAGATTTTGCTGCACCGCGAGCCTCTTTTCTTCGAGGGCATCGAGTTCCTCAAGTCGAAGGAGCACGTTTTCTTCCTCCGTCAACTCATGTTGGACGGCCATTCTTAAGCTTGGAACTTCAACTTCGAGGGGGAGGACCGCCTCCACTCCGAAGAGCAATGAGTATGGAGTGGACTGAGTTGGAGTACGGTGTGTGGTACGATATGCCCACAACGCCTCGTGAAGTTTGAGATTCCAGTCTCTCTTGTTGGCTGAAGCGTTTTTCCTCAGGAGCTTGCATAGAGTCTTATTGAAGGCTTCGGCTAGCCCATTGGCTCTTGGATTATAGATGGAGGAATATCTCCAGTCTGTCTTGTGCTGAGTAGCGAACCTTGAGACATCGAAGCTCTTGAAAGAAGGCCCGTTGTCAGAAATGATTCTTCTTGGTGTACCGAAGCGGTATAGAATATTATGCTGGAAGAATGTCAGAATATCCTTTGTCTTGACTTCTTTTAGCGGGACAGCTTCAGCCCATCTGGAGAAGTAATCTGTCGCGGCCAGTATGAACCGATGGCCTTTGGATGATGGAGGATCAATTGGGCCAACAATGTCGGTGCCCCAGACTTCGAAGGGCCACGACGCCACCGTAGGATGCAATGGATTGGGATGCTTGTGAATAAAATCACCGTGAATTTGGCAGATATAACATTTCTTTGCATGCTCTCCGCAATCCCGTATCATGGTGGGCCAGTAATACCCAAGCCGTTTAATTTGCAGTCGCATCTTAGGGCCAGATTGGTGAGCACCGCAAACGCCTGAGTGAACTTCTTTCATGACTTTTTGGGCTTCGGCCGATGACAGGCACCTGAGCCAGAGTTGGTCATATGACCTGCGGTATAACGTGTCATTTACAAACACGTATCGGAGAGCTCTTTTCTTCAGCTGAATCCTCGCAGATTTTTCTTCGGGCAGCTTTTCGTATCGGAGGTACTCTATGAAGGGTTCTCTCCAATCGGGCTCATTTTGGATAATCGAAGTTTCTTCGGCAGGACTGCTCTTCTGTTCCGCGCTTTCCTCTTCTCGTAGAGAGACTGGGGGTAGAATTTGTCGGCTCCTGACTGTGATCAGAATTTGGTCCATGTCAGGATCAGCCAGCTCCTTGGCTAGGCGAGCGAGTATGTCGGCTTTTCCGTTCAATGCTCTGGGGATTCTCATTAGTTCAATGTGAGTGAACCGTTTCATGAGTTCCACCACTCGGCCTCTGTACCGAGCTAACTCGGGTTTGTATATCTTATAATCGCCGCTTACTTGGTTGACGACAAGCTGGGAGTCACCGTAAACCCGTAGCCGACGGATTTCCATTTCTATGGCGAGTTCCAAACCAGCTATCAGGGCTTCATACTCAGCTTCGTTGTTCGTTCGAGGCTCGGTGAGAGCGAAAGAACGCCGTAGGGTTCCCATTGATGGTGTGATAAACACCAATCCTATCCCTGCTTTTATCTCCGGGACGCTTGATTTACTGGAGGTCCTTATTGATGAGGCTCCATCGAAGTAGAGCTCCCAACATGGCTCATCTTCCTCGAGGTGCAGCACTTGTTCGTTGGGTAACTCACAATTTAGTGGCGACCCTTCTGGTATGGGATGAGCAGCGAGAAAGTCTGCAAGAGCTTGCCCTTTTACTGCTTTCTGAGGAGTGTAAACTATGTCAAACTCAAGTAGCATAACAGCCCATCTTGCCATTCTGCCGGCTAGGCTCGCTCTGGTCATCAAGTGTTTGAGCGGGTCGACCTTGGAGATCAGCATAACCTGATGAGCGAGCAGATAGTGCCTCAGTTTCTTCACAGCAAATATCAGAGCCAGACATTGCTTTTCGATTGGGGAATAGTTGTGTTCCGCCCCGACTAGAGTTCGACTGAGGTAGTAGAGGACATTTTCTTTTCCCTCCTCGTTATTCTGGGCAAGGAGCGCACCGAGTGACTCATCCAGCGCGGCAGTGTAGAGAATCAGCGGTTTATTTGGAATGGGAGCGGCCAGCACTGGAGGGTGCAACAAGTACTGTTTGATGCTTTCGAACGCTGCTTGACATTCAGCATCCCAGATAAAAGGAGCTCCTTTCTTCATGAGCTTCGAGAAGGGCCTACATCTCCCCGATAAATTGAGATAAATCTCCGTATATAAGCAAGCTCTCCTTGAAAAGACCTTAGCAGCGTCAGACTCTTCGGAGGGGGCATCTCCATGATGGCCTTTATCTTTGATGGGTCAACTTCGATCCCTCAATGCCGGACTATAAAACCCAGGAATTTTCCCGATGACACTCCAAAAGCACATTTCAGAGGATTCATCTTCAGATCGTATTCCCTCAGTCTGGTGAGAACGGTTCTAAGATCTTGGATGTGGTCAGCCTTGGCTTTAGTTTTGACGACCAGATCATCAACATAGCATTCGACGACTTTATGGATTAGGTCATCAAAGATATTAGTCATTGCCCTTTGATATGTAGCACCTGCGTTCTTCAGTCCGAACGGCATTACCTTGTAGCAATATATTCCAATCGGGGTTCGAAATGCTGTGTGTTTCTCATCCTCAGGCGACATCTTGATCTGATTATATCCAGACGAGCCATCTATAAAGGTGAACAGCTCGTAATTTGAGGTGTCATCGACCATCATTTCCATGACCGGTAGCGGGAAGTCGTCTTTAGGACATACCTTGTTGAGGTCCCTGAAATCGACACAAACTCGGATCTGCCCATTTTTCTTCTTCACTGGGACTATGCATGCGATCCAGTCCGCATATTTCTCTCCCTGATGAAGCCGGCGTCGATGAGCTTCTTGGTTTCCTCGATGACTTTTTCTTCTAGTTCCCTTCTCCTTCTTCGAGGGGCTTGTTTCACTGGCTTAGCATCAGGAGATATAGCCATATATGCACAGCCACTTCAGGGGAAAGGCCTGGCATTTCTTTGTATTTCCACGCGAAGTAGTCGACGAACTCATGCAGTAGGGCAATTATCTGTGCTTTCATTTCCTCTGACAAGAGCGAGCTGATGTAGGTCGGCCTTGGATTATCGGGCGTTCCTAAGTCAATCTCGGTTAGCTCGTCAAAGGTTGCTTGTCCACCATCTTCGAGCTCTTGAGGAGCTTCTTCTGGCTCGGTTATCTTGTCATCATCATTTGATCTTTCGCTGGCCTCACCAACATGGATCATGTAGCACGCTTTGGAATCAGGTTGAATGTTCCCTATGCCCCGTCTATCTGGAATTCGTCCATCGATGAGCGCTCGGACCTGGGGTGGATGCCATAGCCCTTCGTAAAACTTTGCTTCAGACTCCGTTTGATATAACCGGCATTCGCACTTTTTGAAGTATTCCCGCATCTCGGGCGCATAGTATCTAGGATTGAGGACGGCTCTTATGCCTCTCTCATAGGGAAGGCACGTGACAGAAAGATCGTCCGGATGCACAACGGGGGCTGACCCGTAAAACAGGATGCCCTTTTTTCTATTTTTCCTCCCGAGGACGTAGAAAGTTTTCAGCTGGTCCACGGTGGAGACTGACAACGCATCGAGCTCTTTGCACATCTGGTCCGGCACCCTTGTGATGGCTAGGGACCCTTCTGCGACTTCGAAGGTCTCTCGTAGTTTCGCTTGCTGCAGAGGGGTCCAATCTGCACAGCTGTTGCACGGCAGGTCCTCTTCTTCTGACTCTTCAGTGTCACTGCCAAGATGAGGGCGGACTTTGCTGCTAGATGGACCTTCAGTAACAGATTCGTCCGTATCGCTGCCGAAACGAGGACGGGTTTTACGAAGGGACGAGCTTCCAGCGTCGGACTCATCAGTGTCGCTACCGAAATGTGGGCGCACTTGGGCGTTTTTACTTTTGAAAGTGACAACCGGCGCAGATTTGCTTTTAGGTCTTAGGGCCGGTCTATCTTCAGTCAGTTGTGGCTTAGCATTTTGGTGGTTCATAAAGTACCGAGAATCTTCATAGCGGACTTCATGCACACCGAACGGCTGGATGTCTCCGTCAATGCGTCTTTCTTCGCCATTTTTAGTATACTTCATACATTGATGGAGAGTTGACGGAATGATGCCGTAATCGTGGAGCCACGGTCGCCCCAAGAGAATCTTATAAGACGTGTCGGCGTCGATCACGTATATCTTAGCTTCAGTTGGCAGATCCCCGAATTTGATTGGCAGAGCTATGGACCCCAGAACTTGCTGGCAATTTTGGTTGAAGCCTTGAATGACAATCCTTTCCCTTGACAGGTGTCGGACGTCCATTGACAAACTCTTCAGCGTCCGCAAGTTCATGATGTTCACTGAGGACCCCGGATCAATCAATATGCGATTAATTCGATATCCGTCGCTGTACCCGGCCACGTAAAGCGGCCGATTATGCTCAGCCGTTCCCAGTCGCAAGTCTTCATCCTTAAATGTGACTGCGGCGGCATGCAAAGCGTGCTGGGCTTCTTTCATATTAATTTCCGCAAAGTGAGCCTGATACCGCTCGGGGTTTTGCAGAGCGTAAATAAGAACATCTCTAAGCTCCTTAGATAGGACCAAGGCGTCGTAGATGCTCAGGAGAGACGGAAGCCTTCGAAGGTGAGCCAAGACATTATAGTCTACTGGGGAAGGACTCGAGTTTTCATCAGCTTGTTCTCCGCCATCTTCATCATTAGCCATCTGTTTTCCCTTTCCTTTTGGGGCATTGCCCTGATTTGGCGGCAGAGCCCTGCCACTTCTGAGCTGTATTTGATTGGCCTTTGTGGTGAGCTCCTCGTCCTCTTCGGGAAAACAGAGCTCATCCTCAGAGTCGCTGCCAAGATGGATGGCGTAGCAGGTCACTACTGGGATCTCTTCATTGGAGTCTTCTTCTAACTCCCCCAGAATTTCAGCCGCTTGTACAGGGAAGAACTCCTTCAATTGAATCAATGTTCTTTCCCTTTGTTCATATTCTTCGAGGGAATCGATATATTTTTGAATGGTCGATCTTCCTGCAGACTCTTTTTCACGCCGAGCTGCACTTTTCTTCTTCTTGAGCTTCTTGGATTTTGAGCCTGATGGAGCCGCATTGGCAGCTGGACCGGTAGGCTTCTTCTGCCCTTCCCATTCCGTCCTGGGTTCTTTCCGAAGTAGCTTTATCATCTTCTTCGTCTTATTAGATATGTGCGTACTCCACGGAGGCCGCGATGAGTCCGTTTCATTTCTCAGGGCAGCGGGTTCGGCTGTCTGCTCCCAGAAAGCTTCAGTTTCTGTCTGTATAAAGTTGGTGGTTGCAACTTGATTGTTCACCAACACACTTTTGGACAGTTCGATCTCTCCAGCCTTGTACTGCTACTCGACCCAATCTTTGAAGATATAGCAATCCTCGATCGCATGGCTCACTACTCGGTGGTACGGGCAATACAGATGATTGTCGGTCATTTTTGCTTCTTGGGGTCTTTTCGACTCCGGCAATTGGAGGCCGTTGTTCAAGGCATCTTTAAATATCTCGCGGACTTTGTCCCTCCTGAAAGAGTAAATCTTGTTCTTTTTCTCCTCTAGGGAAGGCCCATCTCCTCCCAACAATGGCTTTCGAGACCGGTTAGTTTTGGATTCGGCCGCCCTTCGCTTTTCTTCATTGTCGGACGCATTGAAGACATTGGTACTGCTGGAACTCCCGCTTCTACGGCTGTCGTCCCGCTTGCTTTTCCAAGTTTTGTCTCTCTGAGAGTCCGGCGGGGACTCTTGCTTCGAGCGTTCCAGCATTTGGACTTTCTTGGTTAGCTCTTGAAACGTCTTGAGGCCTGCTGTACACAAGAATGGGACCATCCAATTGCTGAGGTTCCCAATGAGAAGGCTGATGGACTGGTCCTGCTCCAGCGGCGGTTCGCACTTGACCGTGAGATTACGCCATCGGGCAATAAAGTCGGTGTTGCTTTCATTCTTCCCCGGCTTGGTCCTCACAAGGTCGGCAATGGAGATTTTATCACTGACACTCATGAACCTTTGCCGAAACAGGGACTCCATTTGGGCAAAGGTAATGACGGACCCGTCCGGTATACTCGCATACCAGTCGAAGGCGACGCCGGTCAGGCTATTGACAAACTGACGAAGAAGGAGCGCGTCATTGCCCCCTGTATTTCCGCACGATGCTTTGAAGTGGGCGACGTGCTAATTTGCATTCCCCGTTCCATCAAATCTTCCGAACTTAGGAATAACGTAGCCGCTTGGGAACTCAATCAGATCGTACTGCGCGGGATATGGCCGCCCACTACTGCCGATTTCTTTCTGAGCTTCAGCTTCGGCCACCAATGTTTTAACCTTGCTGGTGACCAAATCCATTATCCGATCCTGTGTTAGCGGGATAGTATTATCTGGGGACAAGGCGTCCCCAGAAGCGGAATGTGGCCGGCTTTCATGCGGCTCGACCAGTCTTGGTCCCAAAGGAACAGGCATTGGCTGCCTCGGATTGTCATCACCCGGCTGATTAGTAGTGGCTTGTGCTTGGTTGGGAGGCGCTCGAGCGATTTGAGCCGTAAGCTGCATCACCACGTTCGTTAAGTCATCAATCTTCGAATAGAGCTTGGCCATCTCTTTATCTTTGCTCCTGAGCTGTTTTTGAAGCTCTTGAAGCAGCTCTTGCTCCGCTGTCCTGGGGCGGAAAGTCGGCTCCTCCTCGCTGTCCGAGCTTGACTCTTCATGGACCGAGGGGTCTTTCTGCCTATCATCCTCATCGAGAGGGTTTTCTTCATCCAGCGGGGGCGGCTGTTCTTGAGCGGCGGCGACCACATTCAGGCTAGATTGGGCTTGGGATGTGGTGGCCCCATCCTTGCTTTTGCTGCGAAGGTTGTCGCTGGGGCGGCCGCCCGCCATATATACCGTATGGATGATGTATCCGGCCGTCTTTCTATCATTGGAAGCTGATTTCACGGATTGCTGTCTTCACCCCCTTGCTTCGGTAGCTGGTAATCGATTGAAGACGGCTGGCCTAACCAGGTTCTTGAACGGTGATGGCGCTTCTTTTCTGGATTTGCCCCGCTGCTTTCATGCGGCACAGAGCGCCTGATAGACTCTTGAAGAGACAGTGTCATACCTTTTCTGTTGGGGCCGGGACACGTCTCTTTGTAACATTGTTCGGATCGCTGTCTTCTTAATTCTGGCGGTCATGGCATTTTTCTGAACCCACTTCAGAGGCTCGAAGGAATTGCTGATTCTCACGTCCGACTGAGCTGTCGTCGCGGGGCAGCCCTGCACTTGGAACTTCACACGATTCCATTTGGCTGAAGCCTTGGCCCTCTTGTTGGCTCGATACCTGAGCCGCTTCTGCCTTAACTTTTCTGTTCTAAGCACCTGGCAGACTTCAGCTCTTTGGGAAGACGTCGCAGACCGGGCGATGGAGGGCCTTGGAGATACGCTCGATTGTGCATTTGTTGGAGCAATCGCCTGAGCTCGTCCGCAACATTAGATGTTGCCCTTTGTACCAGAGTTCTTGCCCCCCGCTGGAGCACCAGAGAATCGTTCACACGCTGTCTTGAGTTTCGGTTGTGGTGCCTTGGCGATCACGACATTCGGCCTCCTGCCCCTTGGGACCGGCTTGGCCACCTGTTTCGCTGGGATTTCCACCAGATGAGCGCTTCCGGCAGGGTAGATGATGACGGAGCCAAACTGGCGGGGCGGTTCTTCCCACTGTCGACTGAGGCTTGCGGGGAGAACCACACGAGCGTTGATCTTGACCACGTACGGAATCGGGGTCACGTTGGAAGCTGAATTCGTCTGGGGAGACATTGTTGTCGAAGGTTGATTGCTGCTCGGAAGAAAAAAACATCATTTCAGTATAGGCAATTGATATGTATATTGATTGAGTTCACATAAACGTTTTAACCCGAAATATAGGAGGAGAGATTGGTCCCACCGGGCGTGCCAGAATCTGTAGGGTGTTTTTTGTCACCCCATTGAGATGGGAATACGCGCACGCGTCTCAGGCGTACTACAGATTCCCCCTGCCTAGGGTAGGCTGGGGTTTAATGATTGTGGGGATCCGAATCTCCGGCAGCCGCGGACTAAGCTGCCGTTAATTACCCCTCGCCTTTGGGGCGAGAGAACCTCCGATTAACGGGTTAAACAGGTCATGCAAACTCAATGTGCAGTGTACGTGTGTTCTGTTCTGAAAGTGGGGGTTTGGATATATCGGGAGCCACGCAGAGTTTTTACGGGGGTCCCGCTACCAGGATAGTGGGCTGGGGGTCAAGGGGGCTCGCAGCCCCCTTGCGGGGTGCGGGGTAGCGCCCCGTTAGAAATTTTTTTCTAACAGGGACAGTGTCGTGGAGTACGTGTGTGTATAAATTTGTGTACATATGTATATATGTATGTATGTACACAAAAAGAGGGGGAAAAGGCATCCACGTGTCGGCACGTGTGCGCTTAGGTGCTGTGCGCTCAGGCGCAAGCGTGCCACGTGTCGGCACGTGGGCGCTTTGCGCATGAGCGCTGCGCGCAGGAGCGCAAGCGCGCGCGCCACGTGTCGGCACGTGGGCGCTTTGCTCATGAGCGCTGCGCGCTGGAGCGCAAGCGCGCGCGCGCCACGTGTCGGCACGTGGGCGCTTTGCGCATGAGCGCTGCGTGCTGGAGCGCAAGCACGCGCGCCACGTGTCGGCACGTGGGCGCTTTACGCATGAGCGCTGCGCGCTGGAGCGCAAGCGCGCGCGCAACGTGTCGGCACCTGGGCGCTTTGCGCTCGCGCGCAATGCGCTGGAGCGCAAATGCGCCACGTGTCGGCACGTAGGTGCTTTGCGCTCGAGCGCTAGCGCGCTGGCAAGGAAAAGATGGCTTTTAGCCCCAGAAACCGTGGAGTTAAACTCCTGAAAAATGGAAAATGTCTTGGTTGGGGAAATGGGTTCTTCTTCTTCCTCCTCTGTTGGCTGGCTCAAGAGATGTGAGATCTAAAAATCTCTTCTTTTTGAGATCTAATGATAGATCCAAGTTCCCCTTTGTGGGTTTTGTGGTGAAAAACTAATTTGTTCTATAAAAAGAAGAGTAAAACTCTTGATTTAATTCAAGAGAAAGAAGAGGGTTTTGGAACCTTGAAGAAGAAGAAAAAGATCTCAGATCGGGAAAATTTTTAGAGAGAGAAAAAAAGTTATTTGGATATTTCATTATCTTTGCCTTTATAGGCTACACACTTTACACATAGCCCCTTAGGCTTCACAAAATGGCATTTTGCCTATCCCATGGCTCATATGCCATTTTTTTGCACATAAACCATGGGCTTTCCAAAAAATTGGCTTTATGCCTACTTTTCTTACATTTGTCCATAAAATAAAAATAAAAGAAATACAACAAAATTGTTTATTACAAAATTTTTATCTTGGCGCGGTGGGAGGCCGGCCGCTTCATGTTCGGGCTCGACCCGGGCGTGTGCCCACTGGATCTGGGCTTGGGCCCACTTGGCTTGGGGTTGACTTTGATTTTGACTTGGTCAACCGGGGTGTAAATTTTTACCCCAACACTAGCTAGTGGTGACATGATATTAGTATGCTTGCCTTATATGTTAGCTTGACATTGTAGCTATCACTTGTCACTTCATGCGTACTGTTATTCATTATATGCTGCATTCATGGATTCTCATGCATATATTCATGATTTCATATGCTATGGATGATTTGGATTCGGGTTTCCATGAGATTTTCTGGATTTGGAGGAAAACCGCAAAACATACATAAAAACTTCTTTCTCTTTTTAATAAAAATGCAGTTTTTCCATGATGTATGAGTCGTCCACCATGAGTTTTGCTGATGGATTTCGAGACCCGATTCGAGGAGGCGAATGAACCGTTTCGGGTACATGGTGGGCCCGGTGCGGTAGCCCGGGGCAAGAAGATCGCAGGATATGGCGTTGAGCCTGGCTGCGGAGCACGACCGACCGGTGATATTACCCGACACGTCGGATATCCGGAGGATACCGTCGTAGTCATGAGATGGATGGTAGGGGCCGATCTGGACTGACGGCGCCCTGGATATTATGATTGAGATTTGAGATATTGAGGTACAGAGATTGTGATACAGAGATATCGAGATATTGAGATTTATGTTTTGTGCCGATGCTAGGCACTGTTTTATGCTGATTTCATTATGATACCTCATTTTAAAATACGGAAATCTCACAAATTTATGAAAGCGGTTTCTTCAGTACATGCATTCTGTTTCATGCATTCATACATCATTCATATGATATATTGCCACCTGATGCACCGACACAGGTACATAGGCTTACACTTGGGTTAGATATTTACCCTAGACATGGTTAGAGATTACTGGTTATATATTTGAGGATTATATATATATTGATCGTATGACCTAGGATTGCGTCATACATGCGATTTTCTGTTCGTAGATCTTTTTCTATTCACGAGTTGGAAACTCACCCCCGTTGTGCCCCAGTTTCTTGCAGGTGTTGCCGTACTGGTTTTTGTTACGGCTTTGCGGGCACAGTTTCTTTCAGGTGACTTGCTAGTAGGTGGGTATTTGCATCATACCCATCATTATACATTGTATATTATATTCAATTGTATCTAGAAGTTCAATCAACCAAACTTGTACTTATTTGAGATAGAGACCAGTGATGCATATTCTTTCGACCTTAGAGTCGCGTGTTATATTTCTATGGGTTTCTTGCTGGTTGAGTTCATTTCTATTGTGATCCTTGCCTTTAGGCGTTGTATATTATGTTGCATACAGGTTGATTTGATATGGTTCTTCCTACTCTCTACTACTTTTCTTGGTTTGGATTTCTGGGTTCGGCTTACTTAGAGTACGTACGCCTCGAGACGTTCGTAGTCTAAGTGCCGGTCATGTTCCGTACTTTCGGATCGTGACATCTTCACAAGGTTCATGACCAAGTGAAGATGGAGCTTGAGTTTGAGTCGCCTCGACGTAGATCATCTTCGGCATCGAAGTCAATGACCTAGCCCGCTCGTTTCTCTGACGAAACCATCGCTACAGTCCGGGATCCGATGATCGCAGCGGACAGACGTCATCACAGAGCTAAAGCGGTGGAGGATCGGATCTACAAAGGTTGTAGTCACTTTCACTTTCTAGTAAAGTTGTTTACTTGTATAGTTTTTGCCTAATCTCTAGTTAACGATCTAGTTTAGGGTTTCTCGGCACCGGAAAATTTTAATTTGGCATGGTTGATGCCTTGTGGAACCACTTGAGTATGCTTAGGAACTACACCTTGTATATACAAAAAGGTAGTAGGGAGTATGGTGATGATCCTCGTAGAATACGTGGATGACATACTCTTGATAGGGAAGTAGTTTCCTATGCTACGCTTGGTCAATCTCCGCTTATCACAAGGATTCTCCATATAGGATCAAAGTGATACCTACTAAATCCTGGGTTTTGAATCTATGGGATAGATCTAATTGGATGTTAGGACACTCACTAGTTGTAGTGAGATAGTATCAATAGATCCTAGGGAGAATCACAGGAAAGGTTCCAGAGTGATAAGGATGACAGAGTGTCAGTCATAGGCACTGTCTTTACCCTCAGTAAAGGGACGGTATGTTGGAAGAGTTCTAAGCTAGATACTGTGGCATACTAGACGATAAAGGCTGGATACATCGCTACCAAAGATAGTACCAAAGAGGCGGTCTAGGTGTATATTAGTTCATGAGATGAACTTCGTTCCTTCCATTGTGTGACAATGGAGTTGTGGCTTATGCCTAGGAACATCCGTCCCATCAGTGATCCAGACATATTCTTAGGCAGTATCACCTGATCGTGGAGATGGTTGATCTCCAGGGGATCGAGGTTAGGAGAGTAGACTCAGAGGACAACACGGCGGATCCACTCACAGAGGCCTTTTCCCAGAGAGAGGCTTTTATGGGATGGTTGAGTATGAGATACTACAACCACTGCTATCAGATGGCCCTAGTGCAAGTGGGAGATTGTTAGTTATATGTATGCCCTAGAGGCCATTACTATACATAGGATGTATATTGTAGTGGATGTTTGGACTTATATAGGGATGATTTTCTTGCTCGATATGATAGTATGCTATCTGGTTATTCTTTACCTTAACGTGTACACTGATTGTCTCTCTATTACATGTTGGTAAAGCCCTTAGGATGTGTACTTGACTACGTGGACTATGATGCAGATCATACTAGTGATGACGTGGTAGTCCATAAGTACATCCTTCAAAGTCCCTAGTCGTGGGTATATCGAGACGGGGCATCGATATACCAAAGTAGACTAGCGTGTAGCTTCTCGACCCATATAGATGGGTGATGGATGATCCCATATCCATTGGTGTTTGACATCAGAGATGATATACGGGTGCTCAGTGGAGACTGGGTACACTGGACGGACTCGTCGAGAACTCCCAGATGGTATTATACCTTACGTCAGATGGCAGTTCTCTGGTGACACTGGTACAGGTTAGTCTGTATACCCGAGATCGTCATAGAGTCTTGTGTGATTCCCACTGTGCTTTGATTTCCACCTTACCACATCCAAGAGGGCGTGCAAAACGGTGGTTTTTGGGTACAGTCCCGAGTCACATGGAGGCAATGAGCGATAGGAGGGGTTTCGTCTCTCTCGGTATAGGGAGTTGATGTTGCGCTGTGCTCGATTGGCTATAACAGGAAGTCCTTGGCCAAGGCTGCTTTAGGGATTTATTGGTAAGTGTTACCAGTAGTTTCTCGACCCGTTATGAGATTCATATCGACACGACCTATCGAGTTATTGGGGTCTGACGTTTACCACCCCTAGACAAGATATGCGACATATCAGACGAACAGACCGGACTGTACGGTAAGTGTTACTGGTTGGATTCACAGGAGTGTGAGCGGGCTTGCTCGTTGATCTTTTGATCGCTCAATACCCGGGTGGCCGTTACGTTTAGCAGACCGCTTGCGGCTTGTGGGTGTTTGATATGATCATCGCCTACTGCCGGCGTATTGACGAGTCTCTAGAGTCCTACACAGGGGTTTCCTGGCTCAAGCGAAACGAAATAGGAGCGCATATGGGATATGTGCGGGACCGAGAATAATACCAGTATGTGATACTGTATTCTATTCTCATGATTTGTGACATTAATCGGTTGTATGCGATATAGCCGGGTTATCGGATCAAGTGTTGATTCGATAAGTTGTTACTATTGTTATTAGTCGGTTATATGCAATATGACCGGATCGTTAAATCAAGTGTTGATTTAATGATTTAATGTATAATTATATATTTGATATATTACTTTACATTAACTAGTATTGGTTCACTTAAGATTGATTTTCTCACTTGAATGTGCACATTGTTTATATGTGATATATGCAAGTGTACAAGTTTGTATCATGCTTGAAGATACATACAAGTTGTGTGTATGAGAACTAAACCAAATTAAGGTTAAATTAGGGTTTACTATTTTCCTAGCAAATAACAAAAGAAATGAGAGTTTGGTCAAAGTTATCAAGCTTCATGAAGCTTGATAAACATTGACAAAGTCAACTCTTTTGTCATTTGTTTAGGATATTAGTTAACCCAACCTTTAACCTAATACTTTGGTTAATTCTCTACATGAGTTAAGCATGAGGGCTTAACTCAACCATGGTGCCATAACTAAATGGATAAGTTTCATTTGGATATTTTTATTCTATTGATTCTTTTCTTCTTCTTCTTCATCATCAAGCTCCACAAAAGCTTGCTAGCTCCAATGGTGCCATGAGAAAAAGAGTGAGAAAACCAATTCTAAAGTGAACCCACTTCCTATTTCTTCATCCTCTACTACTTTCCATGTAGTATAGGGTGTTCTCTTCACAAAGTTTTTGACCAAGTGAAGGAATAGCTTGAGTTTGAGTCTCCCCGACGTAGATCATCTTCGGCCTCGAAGTCAACGACCTAGCCCGATTATTCCTCCGATGAAACCATCACTAGAGTCCAGGATTCCGATGATCGTAGCGGAGGGACGTCAACACGGAGCTAAAGAAGTGGAGGACCGGATCTACAAATGTTGTAATCCCATTCACTTGATAGTAAAGTTGTTTGCTAGCTTAAAGTTTCGCCTATCCTCTAGTTAACGATCTATATTAGGGTTTCTCCGCAACTAAATTTTAGAATTTGGCATGGTTGATGCCTTGTGGAACCTCTTGAGAGTGCCTAGTAACCCTACAGACCACTATCTACCGGGGATTGTATTTGAGCTCGGTGGATATCCGGAGGATACCGACCGGAGTTGAGAGATGGTACGGGCCGTTCCGGACCGACGGAGCACGTGGGCCGATCCGGACTGACAGAGCCCTATTTATATATGAGGATTTACGTGACGATGCTGGGCACAGGTTTCATGATGTTTTCGAGTGTCGATGCTGGACACTCAGGTTCCAAGATTTTGATGTGTCGCGAAGGACACACGTTGATTTATATCTTCATACTTCCATGCATATGCTTTATGATATATACATGCATGATGTTTTGTGTCATTGGTCAACACGTGGACGAGATCCACATGCATATAGTTGACATTGATTCATATTGATTACATTGATCATACCTCATATTTATGATATTTTGCTACCTGAGGCGCTGACACGAGCACTTGGTACTACACTTATGTATAGATGTTTACCCTTGCCACCTTACCATGCTTCAGATTTTATCATAATGAGGATATATACTACTGATCGTATTGACCTAGGATTGAGTCATACATACGATTTCTGCTCTACGATGTTTTCTACTCACGAGTTGGCAACTCACCCCCGTTGTGCCACAGTTTCTTGCAGGTTTTTCCGTACAGGTTTCATTGCGGCTTTCTGGCACACTACTTCCATGCTAGGTGATTGCTTTGGTAGGTGGGTTCACTCGCATCGTGACCACCATTGTATATTATTTTCATTGTTGTATCTAGTAAAATTCCATCAACCAGACTTGTATTTTATTTCAGACTTAGAAAACCAGTTGTGTATCATTTCGACCATAGAGTCGCGCGTAGTAGTATTATGGTTTTTCTTGATGATTTCGAGTTTCTTTTTAAGTCTTGATCCTTGCCCTTCGGCGTTCTATATTATATTGCTTGCGTGGTTATGACCGTCGATTGACGAAGAGCTAGCTCCCGTTTGGGGATGCCTTTTATCGTTCATGTATATATTTATCATGTTGTACCCCGTTCGGGGCCAGTATTTATTAAAGAAACTCTGCCGAAAATTTCAGAAAAGATTTGATGTTTTAAACACGCATAATTCGGCATTATGCTATTAAAATCACTTTGTTTAAAACAAGTTTTCCCTCATTTATTATTTAAAATGGTTTTAAAATCATTTTCTTTGAAACAAGTTTTTCCTTATTTATTATTTAAAATGGTTTTAGATTTCTGGGCTTTTGGCTTACTTGAATTAGATGGGGTCCTATAGACTTCATATGATTCAAGGGTCAGTCACGTGTTATTTCGGGTCGTGACAGAAACCGGGTTTTAAAACAATGCATACTTTCTTGAAATAATACCACGGTTCTAAAATCTCGAAATTACATGAAATCCATAACTCAATGCATAAATCCATGCAATATGATATATGCGACATTAAACCATAATATGAGCATAAAAAGGAAAACCGCTCTATTAAATGAATCCAGTTTTAAAATATATTATGCGGTTCCCAATTCTCCAAAATCAAGCCAGCATCATCTATGGAAGTACAAATATGTATATACGCAAGTATGGATGTACAATATATATGTACACAGGTATGGATGTACAATATGTATGTACGCACGTATGGATGTACACTATGTACGCAAGTATGGATGTACAATATGTATGTACGCAGGCATGGATGTAGAAATATGTATGTACGCGAGTATGGATGTACAATATGTATGTACGCAGGTATGGATGTACAAATATGTATGTATGCAGGTATGGATGTACACTATGTATGTACGCACGTATGGATGTACAATATGTACGTACGCACGTATGGATGTACAATATGTATGTACCCAAGTATGGATGTACAATATGTATGTACACACGTATGGATGTACACTTTGTATGTATGCAAGTATGGATGTACAATATGTATGTACGCCGGCATGGATGTACAAATATGTATGTACGCAGGTATGGATGTACAAATATGTATGTATGCAAGCATGGATGTACAATATCTATGTACGCAAGTATGGATGTACAAATATGTATGTACGCAGGTATGGATGTACAATATGTATGTACGCAGGTATGGATGTACAATATGTATGTACGGACGTATGGATGTGCACTATGTATGTACGCAAGTATGGATGTACACTATGAATGTACGCAAGTATGGGTGTACACTATGTATGTACGCAAGAATGGATGTACAATATGTATGTACGCAAGCATGGATGTACAAATATGTATATACGCAAGCATGGATGTACAATATGTATGTACGCAGGCATGGATGTACAATATGTATGTGCGCAGGTATAGATGTACAAATATGTATGTATGCAAGTATGGATATACAATATGTGTGTACGCAAGTATGTCATATGCACAATGGAACGATAATTCACGTGTCAATGTCGATAACAATAAAATACTGTATATGTGTATAGGCATGTCATGGCAATTACCGACGGTGTGGGTGTAGCATACAAATTAGTGCTCGTGCAACATGAACCGTCAGCAATAGTGCACTGTCCACTAGGTATTAAATCAAGCATATAAATATAATGGTATGTAATGATGCTCATCCACAATCAATATATACGAATATAAACATGCGGCCATACTAGTTATATCAAGCCCTGACGCAAAAAGCCATACGGGCGATTTCCCCGTAGATGTTTAATCTACTTACCGGTGATCTCGAGCTAAGTATATTCGACCACCTGCTTCCCCTTCTTCGCGCATCCGATGTCCCCGCCTGAGATCTTAAAATCATACAACAACAACATAATAAGTGCACATTAGAAACCTAACGATAACACTCTCCAACAACGGCAAAACAAACCGACTCCCACAAGTTCCCAAGTGTTCTCTTAGCGGGCTAAATGCGTGCAGCAACTTCCTAGACCATCCATACGGCTACACATCGAACAAAACACCTAAACAATTAACGGATAATCAACAACGCTTGTTGCCGAAACGCTTGAATTTTAGCTAAAAGGTCCCAGATTTTGCTACATAAAGAATTGGTGGAAGTTGCAAGTTCCACGAGACTGCAAACATCCCTAGAGACCCCACGACCAAAACACAACCACCCAGTCACCAGTCTGGCCGCAAATTTTGACCAGAACTAATATATTTGCGGCCAAGTTTCATGGGAATGGGCTCTGGTTTCTATGGTGGGTTCTAGGTCTCTAAACTAGGTCTCTGTGATGGCCTCCAACAACTTACTGGTTTGAGAGAAGATTCACTCGAGGCACAAATCCTCACCAAAATACGATATTTTCACAAAAACTAAAATTTTATGGTTCTAAACTGAAACTAATTAGCAACACAACATATTAACTACCTAATTAACAGTAGAGAGTCATTACCTAACCAAACTTACTCCAAAACCCTTGCTTTCCATACCCCAAGTGATTCTAGTGGCTTGATCATGGCTTGAGAAGGGGTTTGATGGAGTTTCGTGGAGGTTTGGGTGGGTTTAACTTTGGTTTAGTGTAGAACAAGAGGGGTTTCAGTTTAGGAAGTGAGGGTAAGATGAATGGAGAAGAAAAATATGAGAGTGAAAACAAATGAGAGTGAGAGTGAGGGGATGACGGTGTATGCCTGAGGGTGAGGGGTGTGGGAATGATGGGTGAGCTTAGCACAAGCCATGCCTCCCTCCCCTCTCTCCTCATTAAATGCATGGCATGCTTGCCATGCCCCATCATGCCCTCTCTCTCTCTCTTCTTCTCCCTCAAGTCAACCTAATATAAAACCCTTTTTTAATTTAAAATTTGAAAACTAATTCATATGATTGAATACATATAACTTAATTAAAATGGGTTTAAGGTGCCATGGGTACTAAAGCATGGTTAACCCCCCAATTAAGCCTAGGTTAACATGCAGATGTGTGTGCAAGCCAGAAATAAACACTAATAAAATATTCATTAATTTTTATAAAATATTTGAAAATTATTTTGGTAAACTTTTTACTAAAAACCCTCATTATCGTTTAATTAACACTAATCGCAAATCTATGGTGTTACAATCTTCCGCCCTTAAAGAAATTCGTCCCCGAATTTAAAAATCTTACTGTGCGTACCTTCAAAGAGATGAGGGAATTTCTTCCGCATCTCGCTCTCGGCCTCCTAAGTGATCTCTTCACCATTCGGGCTACGCCAAAGAACCTTCACAGATGGCAAGACCTTTGACCGAAGTTTCTGTTGGATATAGTGCCCTCAAAGTCAATTATTGGATCGCAGGTACGTGATTGCAATGATTGAGAAAGGACCTATACCGATATGAAAGTCTTACTCGAGATGATAGTATGCTATCTGGTTTGACTTTATCATCGTATACATGCTTTAGTTCACTATTGAATGATGATAGAGCCCATAGGTTCTTGCTTGACTGCCAGCAGTATGATGGCGATCATATATGTGGGAGCTGGGGTCTATAAGCACATCCTTAAAGTGTCCCTAGTCGTGGGAGTTTCGAGACAGGGCATCGATATTCCAGAGTAGACTAGTGTATACAGTCGAGACCACGACGAGGGGCGGTGGCCGGTCTCACAAGCCACTGGTGTCAGTTGGATCACCTAAGATGTATACAGGTGCTCATTTGGTTCTGAGTACACCGGACTGGACTCGCCGGGAACATGCTAGTTGGTATTATACATATCGTCAGATAGCAGTTCCCTGGTGACATGTGTACAGGTTAGTTCATCGACCTGAGGTCGTCATTTGCCTTGTGTGAGTTTCCACTGTGCTTTGATTTCTACCCTACCACGACCCAAAGGAGTCGTGCAAACAGGTCTTTTTTGGGTACAGTCCCAAGCCACATGGAGGCAAGTGAGCGGATCGGCAGGGGATTCATCTCTCCCGGTATTAAGGGTGAGATCGCGCTGTGTCTAGGAGAGCCATTACACAAAGCCCTCGGCCGAGGCAGGAGATTTACGGGTAGGTACTCCAGTAGTATCTCAGGGTGTTCTGGGCTACTCTCTGACACGACTTATACCGCTATTGGGGGTCTGAAGTTACCAGCCCCCTAGGCCGATATGCGATACTCATTGATGAATGTACCAGACTGTTTGTATATTGTTACTGTTAGGCTCAGTAGGGTTTCTGGATGAGTTCGCTCGTCAGCTTCCCTTCCATTCAATAGATAGGCAACCGTTACGTACAGCTCGTACCTCTGACGTGCTAGTGGTTATACCCAGTGCCAGTGTGTTGATGAGTCATTAGAGTCCCCCACAGAAAGTTTCCCATGTTCGGGCGAAATGTTGTAGAGGCCGTATGGTTTTATAGCAGTGTTCGGAAAATGCACGGCGTTTACGCACGTGTCATATTTCAGGCAGATAATACTGGTCGGCTTTGGTTTAAGCCGGATCCGAGTATTATACTGTGTAGATATAATATCTTTGTCTCAGATGCATTTGTATTCGGTCGTAATACAAATGCGGGTATGTTTATACTGATACGGGGTTATCCTGAAAATCGTTTCAGGATCGATTTTGGAAGTTGCCAGTTTCCGGTTTTGTATCACCCGTATTTAACATTCGGTTAAATACGGATTTATCTTTTCGTCACTTGGGTGAGTCATGAGGTGAGTCGTGTTTCTAGAAGGTTCTAGAATGGTGACTAGGTTCATGAATCATTCACTTGCATTAATTGAATGGATGACTAGATTAATGACTGATTCTTGCATTTAATGTTATGCAAGGTGTCATTAGTGATTCATCTTTCCTTTAATGAATTGATAAGGATTCATGCTTGTGGTCACCTTCTCCCTCCTACACTCACCTCCCCCTTCTCCTTAAGTGGCCGGCCCCTCTTCACAAATTTTATGGTTGTTGATTGAAAAAGATATAAGTTTTAGTGCATAGAAATTAGATACGATCCATATCTCATTTCCATTCGATCCAAAAGGCAACTTCATTAACCGTTCGTCCACGGCTTTAGACGTAACGAGACAAAGTGTTCTACTCATTCTCTACAACATCTTGGTCATCTCGTTTAGCAAACTTAATGACCGAGTTGCCTCGGTTCAGATGCGGGAGCCCGTTTAAAGATCCGTCGACGTGGTGCCACATGGACGAGAAGACTGGAGATCGAGGAGATTGGAGCAGCCGCAACAAAGCATGGGATGATGGTTGAAGACTGAAGGACTCGAATCGTTCGGTATAACTCTTCTACCCACTTTGTAGTTTGTTAGTTTAGTTTTAATGGTAGATCCAGGTTATAGTACGCGATAGCGCCTGTTGTAAAAAGTTTTTGTTCTGCATTTGGCATCTGTTAGACGGCCGGAGCGCTACCGTGGACTTACAGTGGTATCAGAGCCTCACCATTAAGCTTTACTAACTTGTGCTAACACGTTTAAAATATCGATCGAATGGATTTTCGAAAACTACATTTTTTTCAGTTCACATTTTCTGACGATTTTAAACAGTGTCTAAAAATTATTTTACATATCACAGAAAACTAAGCAGGCATTTCTAAGCATACTGGAAAAATTTGGACACGTGATCCCACAATACCACAGCGGATCCGCGGTCAAACCTAGGGTTTGACCACGGAACCGCGGCTCTTTAGTTGGAACAGTGCACCAACTTTTTCCAGAGAGCTTCTTTTTAGAAATTGTGGCTTCTTTTTAGAAATTGTGGTTTTTGGTATATATCTTTTGGGCCCAGATTTTGTTACTGTACAGCAGATGTACGTGGGACCCACTTCGGGAAATTTAGTCGATCGAAATTTTAAACTTGTTAGTTTACAGTATTTAAATTATATCTCTGACCGGGAATGTCATTTGATCGTTAAACCGCGTCTGATTGCTATAGTTCTTTTAGACGGGTTTGCGAACGTGACATTCCCGTTGATGTTCTGTGTTGTGCTGTGATGTTGCTGATATGTCGTGGTGGATAGCAGTGTGCAATAGTTGTGTGGTTTGAATTTATTTGTACATTTGATATTGCGGGGCGAGCGTCCAACATGTTGACTGCCGTCACTGCCTGTTTGTATAATATTCATTTTGGGACACGACCGGGCTGAGGTCGATGTACCCGTTGTACATATTTTTATTTCTGTACTAGGTTTATCCCGCGAAGGAGTGCACGGATAGCCGGGTTCTAGAGGGCAACGGGTCCGTATCTCATGGCTTTGAGAGGCAAAGGGACCTCACTCTAGAATTGGCAGACTATTCGCCGCACTCGTAGGGGGTACAGGTTGACCCAAGGAGGGATGCTCAATTTACCGGATTCCGTGAAGTGCCGGGTGTTCCATTCACTATGCTGTGGGGACTACCTCGCTTCAGGTTTTGGCGGGTAACTTGCCGCACCCGTAGGGGTCTAGGTTTCATTGCACAGGCTATCCACACGACCAGGGGAACGTCAGGTTTCAGCAGCGGCTCTGTGAAACCCGGGGATCCCAGATTATCTGTTTTGTTCTGTGATGCTTATTACTTTTCTGTAATGTTGCATATTATCACGCCTGGAGCGATTATTGTATATTGGTATATATACTATTAGATGTTGTATATGTTTCACACCCGCACTAGTCCATCCCCCGCTATGTCGTTAGTTAAGTAACCTAACGGGTGATGACGGGACCCAGTGACTAATGCGGATGGCATATACGCACATTTTATTTTCCTTCTTTTCTGGTGTGATTGATTGATGGGACTGCGTTGATTCTAATCAATGCAAAGTAAAACAAACCTATATTTGATGTTGTTGGAACAAATTTTAAAAGGTGTTATTACAAAAATGTTTCTTTTTGTTTTGCATAGCGGTATTCAGTTGGAATATCCTGCGCCTCATTCCTCGAGGCAACGGCCGAGATCCCTTCACCGGGAGTGACACCTTGGGCAAAAGTTTACGTCAGGGTAGTAACTTAACTATAGTCGATTACAAGTTGCTTTGCATAGCGATATTCAGTTTAGAATATCCTGCACCTCATTCCACGAGGAAAGAGCCGAGATCCCTTCACCGGGAGTGACCTCTTAAGCAAAAGGTTTTCGTCACAATATTTTTATAAAAAGCTATCAGGTTCCTTCAACAAGATCAAGTTCATTACGTTAAAAGTTTTTCGCCAAAAACCAGCCATAGCCCTCCGTCATTTCTTATGAATGGTCAGTAGTATTCAGGTTATGTTTGTTGACCTTCGTCAAGGCATAGTGCTTGGTAGCTGCTGGGGTATTCATTTGTAGCATAGATAGATGTGTTGGTTTAGGACAGTCGTATAGCCTTGTTGACCTTCGTCAAGGGCTTGTACGGGTGGGTTCAAATTAACCTGGATAATGACGGGTAGAACTTGACATGTGACTTATGATTTGTTGATCTTCGTCAAGGTCATAAGAGCATGAGGCAAAAATCACATCGGGAGTTTCTAAAGAAACTGAAACTTGCCAGGCATGGGCATATCTTCTGGAGTGTGATAACTTGAGTGGCTTCCATCAAGTTATCATGCGATGATAGTTGGATCCCGATTCTCACTGATGAGTTGGTTTACTCTTCGGGTGATCCCGACTAATTCTTCTTTCAGGTTTGGAGGAGAATTTGAGATTACAGTGGGAGGTTTCCTGATTAGATAAAGTGATAACCATTCTGATCTAGGTTAGATTGCACGCAGAGTGTTTCTTTTCTCTCTCTCTTTGGCAGTGACCTTTGACCGACCTTAGACTATGACACAGTGACCAAGTTGACCGAACCTTCTTAAAATACTGGCTTTTGGATTGTCCGAGTTGCATAAGTCATTACCTCTCCTTCTTTTACCCTTTGAATTTCTCAGAACACCCCGTATTACTACGGATATCCACTTCCATTGGATAGATCCATCGTATGGTTATATACGAACTCGAAGGGACTTCTTCGAGGATGGATCCAGGTTCAGGAGAAATAGAATTGGTTTATTCCGTTGTCTTTTATTATCACCTTCTCTCAGGTTGCGAGGGCTCCTTAGTTTAGGAGGGTACACCTATTACGCTTATTGGATAGTCTTATTCCAAACCATAGGCAGGTGTCGAAAGGTAGGGAATGAAGAAAACCAATTAGCCTAAGTAGGGTGTGCAGAAGGTAATAAGTAAAGACAAAATAAAGGGATTAGAATGAGGGTAAAGTAAATTGCGACTGCTATCATTCACGACCAAACCGCGTACTTCATCGCCATTCCTATTTCACCTTTGCTTTTTCACAGTTCGGGAGAAATAGAATAAGTTATTATTTAGTTGTCTTTTATCATCACCTTCTTTCAAGTTGCGAGTTCTCCTAGGATTAGGAGAGTACACCCATTATGCTTACTGGATATTCTTCTTCCAAACCATAGGCTGGTGCCGAACGGTAGGGAAGGAAGAAAACCATTTAGCATAACGTTGGTGTACAGAAGGTAATGAATAAAGACAAATAAAGGGATTTGGAGAGATGGCAATGAAATATACGATTAAAGTCATGAATTGGATTATGGAAGAGGCATTACTAAGAATACCAGAATACCCCTACAAAACATTTTCATGTTTCAGTACATTGTTAAAGGAAAACTGATTTCCCGATTAGTTACTTACTCCAGGGTATGCATTTACCAGGTTTCATTCTCATATCTGTATGGTTGTACAGATGATGAGCGGGAGTAAGTTATTGGGAATTAGGTGATTATCCTCATTATATCGGGATTCGTTGTAATTGGTGATATTTGAGGAAATCGCCTGGGTACAGTTTTCAACCTACGATGCACAGGTTTTGAGTTATTCAACTCAGCAGACTTATACAGAGAATTGTATGTTGTCCAGTGTCCGTCAGGACAAAGGGGCAGGTCCTCGTACTATGTTCTGTTTACTTGTAACTTCTCTAGTTTTTAGACAACTGTTTCATAGAAATACAATGTCTAAGTTATGAGAAGTTGTGGGTATAAGAATAAAGTAGAGAACCAGGTATCGCAAGTATCGGGATTCTTCAAAGAGATCGAAGATGTAGATTCTTGTGATTGGTATTCAGATGATAGTAATGGTTTTGAGAAACTTGTTTCTCTTTCGGGTTACTCATAATTTGATGGATTCCTAAGTTGAGTAATGCTGATTAACCTTTCTCCATTAAGTAGATATGCACTGGAGACAGCTGCATGATTTGAATCTGTTTCCAATTAAATTAGTGCATCTGTTTCTATATTGGATATAGAATAGTTCATATCTTAACGATGTTAAGGTAAGGGGAGTTGTCCTGCTTATGCTTAAAACCAGATACTGGATAAATCAAGGCATGTTTCTGTAATGGCAGTTTGTGGGTTGACCCGGGCTATGTCGAGGGTTGATTTTTCTACCATTTGGAAGATCAATAGTGATATTGTTCTTGACTCGCCACAGTTTTAGTAAAATGGATTTTTTCAGAATAAAATAGTGGGAGTATGGTAGAACTGGAAGAGATTCCAGAACCGTAAACGATTACGGAAAATTTAATAGGACCTATATATTCAATCAGGTTTGACATTCCAATAGCCACTCCGCAGATATGGTGGGTAACCTCAGACACCCGAGAGGTACTCCGGTAGCCTCAAGGACGGTGACAGGGAAGTTCTTGTTTACCCAGACTTGACACTACTGTTGTTCCAGGTTATGAGACCCGGCAGGAGGTTAAGTATAGCGTCGTTCTAAACTAGCGTTAGAAGTGCACGTATATATTATTCTGCTAGAGGGTTGTTGTGGTCAGTGGGAGCAGCGGAAGCATAGTGGGCAAATAGCTTATGTCTATTTATAGACAAAAGCAAATATAGCGGAGATAGATCATCTAATTTTGGATGTAACAGTCATGGCTTTGATGTCATCAGAATAGGCGATGGATCTGTTAAAAAGGTAGTAGAGTGTGATGTCCTGGTATTTGGATGACATACACAGAGTAGGAAGTAAAATTCCTATACTACGATCGGTTGTACTTTGGTTGTCACACAGTTGTTTCTCCACAAAGGATATGGATATAATATCAGACATTCTGGTTTCTAAATCTATGGTTTTAGATCAAGATTTGGATAGTTTCCCAATATGGGTACTTTGACAGTATTCTAATAGTATTCTAGAATAGATGACTCTTGGCATGGTGGTGTACCTGCAGGTGATGGAGTCACCCTCTCTAAAGATGTCTTAGAGACTAAAGGAGAGAGGGATGTGCATGATTGGCAGATCACTTGCTTAGGCAATTGAGTCAATCATGATATGTCAAGTACCACACCAGATATTGTTTTTGCACTAGATGCGATAAGTTTATATTAATCCAATCCTGGAGAAACATAAGGAAGCAGTTTTAGAACATAAGTGCATGTTCTACGGATTTGATGACGGTAGCCTCATTCGGGAGACGGTTATCATTCCAGGCTTCAAAGGTGACATGGATGACAGAGTGATTGTCAGAGTTATAGCTTTCCCTCTAACGAGGGACAGTATTATGGACAGGTGGTCCAAGAGGATACTGTGGGGGGTATGGTGCTGGATACTGATTAGGTTCAGTTATCGATACAGTCTAAGAAGTTTGGATTTGGAGTTCATTTATGAATTAGGTCCCATCAGATATCCAGACATATTCTAAGACAGGTATTGTTCAATTCGGGAGATGGTTTTCTCCGCGAACTTGAGATTAAGAGAGACAAAGAAGGAAACATCAGGGCGGATCCACTCAATAAGGCTATTTCTCGAACACAATAGTTTTACAAACGGGATTTATGAAACTGATTAGTAGAGGAGTTGGATGTTCGGTATCACACGGGCTGTGAGTATGCGACATCGCAATAATTAGCGTTAAGTGCAAGTGGGAGATTGTTGGATATAGTGCCCTCAAAGTAAATTATTGGATCGCAGGTACGTGATTGCAATGATTGAGACAGGACCTATACCGATATGAAAGTCTTGCTCGAGTTGATAGTATGCTATCTGGTTTGACTTTATCATCGTATACATGCTTTAGTTCACTATTGCATGATGATAGAGCCCATAGGATTCTTGCTTGACTGCCAGCAGTATGATGGCGATCATATACGCGGGAGTTGGGGTCTATAAGCGCATCCTTAAAGTGTCCCTAGTCGTGGGAGTTTGGAGACAGGGCATCGATACTCCAGAGTAGACTAGTGTATACAGTCGAGACCCCAACGAGGGGCAGTGGCCGGTCTCACAAGCCACTGGTGTCATTTGGATCACCTAAGATGTATACAGGTGCTCATTTGGTTATGAGTACACCGGACTGGACTCGCCGGGAACATGCTAGTTGGTATTAAACAAATCGTCAGATAGCAGTTCCCTGGTGACATGTGTACAGGTTAGTTCATCGACCTGTGGTCGTCATTTTCCTTGTGTGAGTTCCTTCTGTGCTTTGATTTTTACCCTACCACGGCTCAAAGGAGTCGTGCAAACAGGTCTTTTTTGGGTACAGTCCCGAGCCACATGGAGGCAAGTGAGCGGATCGGCAGGGGATTCGTCTCTCCCGGTATTGGGGGTGAGATCGCGCTGTGTCTAGGAGAGCCATTACACAAAGCCCTCGACCGAGGTAGGAGATTTACTGGTAGGTACTCCAGTAGTATCTCAGGGTGTTCTAGGCTACTCTCTGACACGACTTATACCGCTATTGGGGGTCTGACGTTACCAGCCCCCTAGGCCGATATGCGATACTCATAGACGAATGGACCGGACTGTATATATATTGTCACTGTTAGGCTCAGTAGGGTTTCTGGATGAGTTCGCTCGTCAGCTTCCCTTCCAATCAATACATAGGCAACCGTTACGTACAGCTCGTACCTCTGATGTGCTAGTGGTTATACCTAGTGCCAGTGTGTTGATGAGTCATTAGAGTCCCCCACAGACAGTTTCCCAAGTTCGGGCGAAACGTTATAGAGGCCGTATGGTTTTATGGCAGGGTTCGGAAAATGCACGGGCGCTTACCCACGTGTCATATTTCGGGCAGATAATACTGGTCGGCTTTGGTTTAAGCCGGATCCGAGTATTATACTGTGTAGATATAATATCTTTGTCTCAGATGCATTTGTATTCGGTCGTAATACAAATGCGGGTATGTTTATACTGATACGGCGTTTTCCTGAAATTCGTTTCAGGATCGCTTTTGGAAGTTGCCAGTTTCCAGTTTTCTATCACCCGTATTTAACATTCGGTTAAATGCGGATTTATCTTTTCGTCACTTGGGTGAGTCATGAGGTGAGTCGTGTTTCTAGAAGGTTCTAGAATGGTGACTAGGTTCATGAATCATTCACTTGCATTCATTGAATGGATGACTAGATTAATGACTCATTCTTGCATTTAATGTTATGCAAGGTGTCATTAGTGATTCATCTTTCCTTTAATGAAGTGATAAGGATTCATGCTTGTGGTCACCTTCCCCCTCCTACACTCACCTCCCCCCTCTCCTTAAGTGGCCGGCCCCTCTTCACAAATTTTATGGTTGTTGATTGAAAAAGATATAAGTTTTGGTGCATAGAAATTAGATACGATCCATATCTCATTTCCATTCGATCCAAAAGGCAACTCATTAACCGTTCATCCACGGCTTTGGACGTAACGAGACAAAGTGTTCTACTCATTCTCTACAACATCTTGGTCATTTCTTTTAGCAAACTTGACGACCGAGTTGCCTCGGTTCAGAGGCGGGAGCCCGTTTAAAGTTCCGTCGACGTGGTGCCACCTGGACGAGAAGACTGGAGATTGAGGAGATCGGAGCAGCCGCAACAAAGCGTGGGATGATGGTTGAAGACCGAAGGACTCAGATCGTTCGGTATAACTCTTCTACCGACTTTGTAGTTTGTTAGTTTAGTTTTATTGGTAGATCCGGGTTATAGCATGCGATAGCGCCAGTTGTAAAAAGTTTTTGTTCCGCATTTGGCATCTGTTAGACGGCCGGGGCGCTACCATGGACTTACAGTTTCGTCACCCGCCGATCCAATATCACTACTGGCTGCTCGGTGAACGAAAGATCCCGCTCTAGCTGAATGGTCTGGTGCATAATCATGTGAGAAGGGTCATGAAGGTATATGCGAAGTATCGACACATGGAATGCGGGGTGAACATCCGGAAAGCTGGGTGGAAGAGCCAAACGATAGGCAATGGTACCAACTCGCTCAAGGATCTCAAAAGGACCTACAAATCTGGGACTGAGTTTTTCTTTCTTCCCAAATCTCATCACGCCCATCATCGGAGAAATCCGTAGGAATACATGATCCCCAACTGCGAACTCGAGTCTGCGACGACGACGATCGGCATAAGACTTCTGTCCACACTGGGCTGCTCTCATCCTATCCTGAATCAGCTGGATCTTCTCCGTAGTCTCTTGAACTAGCTGGGGTCTTAAAATCCTGCTCTCGCCGAGTTCGGTCCAACAGACTGGCGATAGACACTTCCTACGATACAAAGCCTCAAAAGGTGCCATCTGGATCGTCTCCTGATAACTGTTATTGTAGGAGAACTCAAACAATGGCAAGCGACGATCCCAACTGCCGCCAAAATTAAGCATGCACGCACGAAGCATATCCTCTAGAGTCTGTATAGACCGCTCTGACTGACCAACGGTCTGCGGATGGAAAGCGGTGCTAAAGCTTAAACGGGTACCCAAGACTTCCTGAAGCTTCTGCCAAAGACGGCTAGTGAACTGGGTGCCTTTATCGGATACGATGCATAAAGGAACTGTAAGGCTTCGCCAGCGCCCCAGCCATCAATCCGAGGCCAAACGCGGAACAAAAACTTTGAAAACTGGAGCTAACTTATACCTAAAACCCGGATCGTGCCATTAACCCTATACTAGTAAACTTGTAAAGTGGAGTTTAAGAGATTATACCAATCGATCTGTGTTCTTCGGTCTTCAATTTCTGTCCCAAGCTCGTCGCGGCTTCCTCAATCATGTTCGCCCTCCGGTCTCCCTCCTCGAAGACGATCCACATTGAGGATTAGTAATACGGGCACCCGCCTCAAAACCGAGGCAACTCGGGCATCCAGTTTGCTAGCCTAGATACCCAAGATGAAGTAGAGATAGTGTGTGAATACTTTGTCTCAAAGGACCCAAGAATTTAGGTGGAGGTGAATGAAGTTGCCATGGAGATGTGAAGAATGTGAGCGTATGAAGAATTGGCAGTGAAGGAAAAATGGCCGAGCACATGAAGAATTTGGCAGTGAGGAAATTGGGCTTGGCCATGAAAATGTTCACTGTGGATTTTTATTTGAGTGTTGTAGTGTGTGTCTTTTGTAATGAGCAATACAAAAATTAATCCATCACCAATTAAACCCAGCACACTCAAATATCCTACCCCCTATCATCAATGCTCACCAACTCCACAAATATCACAATAATATCCTAACCAAAACAAACACATTAAATGCACCATGAATCATCACCCACCACAAGCCACCTCACACACAATGCCACACCAAAAACCCACAAAATTCCTACTGGCCCATGCCCACGAAAATGCTCACAGGGAATCCCCACGAAACTTTGCCTAGCCCAAAAGTTTTCCATGCAAATTAAAATTTCCATGCAAACTAAAATACTCACAATTTCTGACGTGTGTCGGATCACGTCAAGATGTTACCTTCCGTTAATCTGCTGATGGCGGCTATGGATGGCTGAGATTGGATCTGGAGGCTGGCTCCTGAAGCGTGTGGATCTCAATGGGTTTGAGGTTGTTTGGGACGAGCTACCTGCAAGGAAGTCCCAGAGTGGTTGTACGACCGTGGACCCTCCGAAGGTCAAGTTAGAGAGGAAATCCGAGCAGAGTAACGCCTTAGTGGAGTAAAAAATGGCTTATTTGAACCGTCTGAAGGAGGGGTTTATATAGCGGTGGCAGCAGGCAGGCAGGAACGAGAATCATGCCGGCCGTTACGCTCCCGACGTCACGCCCGCATGATGGGTGGGATCCCGCATTAATGGTGAGACAGACTCGTTAATGGGGGATCGTGATGGCGTGGAACGTGGGATGTGTCCGGCGGATATCTCGTGCATGGCGAGATTCGCGGGATGGCGGTTGCGCCTGTGAGCGGTGCCGTTGGTCGGTCGATGAGACCGAGGAAGATGACCTCTGCGGGAGAGCTCACGGACGAGCGGGAGAAGCGAGGTATCTTGGTTCTGCGGTAGCCCGGAGACGAGCTGGGAGGCCAAGGAGGCCAATTGTGGAGGGGGCTCGGAGGTGAGCCGGTGCTTGTTTGTAGGACGGGCATAGGAGTGGTCTGGTCGGCCACTGGAGGTCCTTTCTTGTGAGCTTTGGGACACATCATCTGCCAAGTGTCATGATCTGGGAGATCACCGATATCGAGCATCATCATTATCCCCCCACTCTCGTCCCGACCAGCTGACGGGTCGGGTCAAGAGTGGTCTGCCGGTTCACCCGCGGCGAGCTCCTTTTCGAAGATATCGCCGGGGCATGTTCCCGGGTAATCTATTGTATTTTCTGGATGATGCCAGCGAATCAGGGGTGAGATCTTTGCATTAAGGAGGGTGCGCCGAATCGGACGTACGTCCACTGAAGCGACAACCCACGTGTCGGGCGATGGTTGGCTGAGGCGATGGGCCGTAGACTTCTGGCGTCTTATGGGATATGGCCAATGCGCATGCGACGGGTGGAGCGATCGTGGCCGTCGAATGCACTGAACCGTTTTGGCGGGAGTTGACTGGCGCCATAGGATATGTATGCTGGCTGATATAAACAGAGGTGGGGTCCGCTTCAGGGCTCATATCTCTTTATAATTTCCCTTCCTTGATCTTGTAAGCTAGGCGCTCTCCTCATTAGGTCGGATCTCTGCGTTTTCTCTCCCGAGGCTTTCTCTCTACCAGGTTAGATGTCTTACTTTTCTCTTTCTTCTTCTTCTTCTCGATCGGAGTCCTCCTAGGGAGTTACGGTCAGATCCTCTTCCCGGGGTCGCCCGATAGGTGCGGTTCCCAGAGTGGAGGCCACGGTTGTGCCTGGCGTGTCGTCCACGGTGAGGTACGAGGAAGAGCTCGCCACCATTCAGACTCGTTTCCATATTCCTCCCGGCTACACGTTGCGTTTGGCCGGGGAAGGGGAGAGGGCAGATCAGGTACGGGGCAAGGAGATTGCCCTGTATTTAGAAGCCTTTTGGGCCAGAATGCACCTGCCCTTCTGCCCCGAGATTGTTAGAGCGCTGAATCATTTCGGGTTTAGCTCCGGGCCAGCTAGTGCCGAACGCCTGGAGGATTCTCCTCGGGTGTTAGGTCCACGTTACCTCTCCCGGTACTTTCGGGGTTGCGGAAACGGTAAATCAAAAATTTTTCTATGCTTTGTAACATGGACCGTAAAAGCCGGATCTTTGCTAAACTATAAACTAGCAACCTAACAAGAGATGTATCTACTCGGTTAGGGGTTATACCTCAACTTGAACTCCTTCTCTTCTTGTTGTTGTTCTTCTTTGATGTTCTACTCTTCTTGTTGTTCTTCTCATTGCTTGCTCAATGGTTGATCCGGACTTCGGTCACCTCCGCGGCCTCCTTGAGTCGAAGACGATCCACCCGAGAGATGTACACCGAGCTCCACCTCAAGCCGAGGTAACTAGGGCAAGGAGATAGCTAATCTTGAAGCCCTAGGTTGTGTAGAGAAGATGTATGGATGTGTTTGTCAAGTAGAAACCTTTTTCTCTCAACACATGAGATCAAAGGAGAAATCAAGAGGAGGAAGAAGAAGGAGGTTTTCTTGCAACCATGGAGCTTCTCATTTCAAGAGAGAGAAAGAGAATAATATTATGATCAAAAGAAAAGAGCCATGGTTGCAAATAATGCAAAACAACATCATTACCAATTCCATCAAGATAAAGTTGATGGCTACAATTGAAATGACCATTATCATAATCCAAAAGAAAAAGGAAAAGAAAAGAAGAGTGTGGAAACCTCTTGAAAGTCAATGGTCAACCCGGTCAACCGGTCAACAAAGTCAAGAGGGGTCAACGGGGTCAAATGGTCAATGCAATTAGCCATCATAAGATTATCACTAATAGGATTAGTAAATGATGTTCGCGGCTCATAATGGTTTTGACCAAACGAACTGTCAAAACCCTAATGAGCCTGCCACATAATGGTTTTGGCCGAACCAACTGCCAAAACCCTAATGAGGCACCTCCACCTTCATCGCTCCAGAAAACTATGCATACACACCTGCATCTGTATTCCGTAGAATGCGGATGCACAAAAGACAAAACAAATCCATCCATGCAATACTAGGATCCGGCTTAAACCAAAGCCCACTAGTATTGCCTGCCCGAACACCACACGCACACAAGTGTACGTAAGTGATCGCAGCCCTGCCGTAAAACCATACGGCCTCTACACGTTTCGCTCAGTGCAGGGAAACTCTATGTGTGGGACTCTAAAGACTCGACACTACGCTGGCAGTGGGTTTAACCACAGACCGCAAGCGGCACTAGCTGTACGTAACGGTCCCCAGGTAGATGTCGATAAGAAGGCCGATGAGGTAAACCCATCCGAACTCCTACTGAGTCTGTATGTGACAATCTTCGTACAGTCCGGTCTGTTCGTCTGATACATCGCATGGCGGGCCTAGGGGGGCGGTAAACGTCAGTCCCCTAATAGCGGTACAAGTCGTGTCGGAGTGAAGCCCAATACACCCTGAGATAACACTGGAAACCTACCAGTATATCTCGCTTGCCCTGGCCAGGGACTACTCGTGTAATGGCTCTCCTAGACACAGCGCGATGTCAACCCCCAATACCGGGAGAGACGAATCCTGTCTAACCATCACTGCCTCCAAGTGCTTCGGGACTGCTCCCAACTACTACCTGTTTGCACGACTCAGTAGAGCCGTGGTAGGGTGGCAATCAAAGAACAGTGGGAACACACTCGAGGCGAAGTGACAGTGTCAAGTCAGCGGACTAAGCTGTACTCATGTCACCTGGGAACTGATAACTGACGATAGGTATAATACCAACCATCAGTTCCCGACGAGTCCTGTCCAGTGTACTCGTAACCTAACGAGCACCCGCATACTATCTCAAGTACGACGTACTGACGGCTGTGGGACAGACCGTCTCCCGTGCTGGGATGAGAAGCGCATACGCTAGTCTACTCTGGAGTATCGATGCCCTATCTCGATACTCCTACGACTAGGGACGTGTATAAGGATGTGCTTGTAGATTACCCAGCCCCCACGAGTGTGATCGCCATCACAACGCCGGTAATCAAGCAAAGATCCTAAGGGCTCTACTAATGCGTATAGGTGATATAATAAATAAACACACATGTACACATTAAAGCAGAGACAAACCAAGTAGCATACTACTATATTGAGCAAGATTGTCTGTACAACTGTGAATATCCCAAGCTTCCATCAAGTAATATACATACTAGTATGATACAGTAATGGCCTCTAGGGCATATACACCAACAATCTCCCACTTGAACTAAGGCCATGTACTGGCGTATCGAAGACCTATCATCTCGATCGGCCGCTCGAACTGAGTCTGGGGTAAAGCCTTCGTGAATGGGTCCACAGTGTTGTCCTTTGTGTCCACTCTCCGCACCTCGATCTCCTGTCGATCAATGATCTCCCTGATCAGGTGATACCGCCTTAAGATGTGCCTGGATTTCTGATGGGACCTTGGTTCCTTCGCTAAAGCTATAGCCCCATTGTTATCGCAATACAAAGGTATTGGGTCAACAATGGACGGAACCACCTGAAGTTCACTAATGAACTTCTTAATCCAGACCGCCTCTTTTGCGGCATCGCTTGCAGCAATGTATTCAGCCTCCATCGTCGAGTCTGCGACGGTATCCTGCTTGGAACTCCTCCAACATACCGCCCCTCCGTTGAGGGTAAACACAAAACCCGAGACGGACTTGCTGTCATCTTTGTCACTCTGGAAGCTTGAATCGGTAAAGGACTCGACCCTGAGGTCTCCATTACCGTAAACCAGGAACATCTCCTTAGTCCTTCTCAGGTACTTAAGAATGTTCTTCACTGCTGTCCAGTGGTCCTCCCCTGGGTCTGACTGATACCGGCTTACCGTGCTCAACGCGTAAGCTACTTCTGGTCTTGTACATAGCATCGCATACATTATAGATCCTACCGCCGAAGCGTAGGGTATAGTGCTCATGCGAACCCTCTCCTCGTCAGTCTTAGGAGACATCTTCTTGGAGAGGGTAATTCCGTGCAATGCGGGTATGTTACCGCGCTTGGAATCCTCCATACTAAATCTCTTTAGTACGGTCTCTATGTACCTGGACTGCGAAAGTCCCAATAGTCTCTTGGATCTATCTCTATAGATCTTGATCCCCAGAATGTACGAGGCATCACCCAGGTCCTTCATGGAGAACCTTTGTGACAAAAACAGCTTGACCGATTGTAGCATAGGAATGTCATTTCCTATCAAAAGAATGTCGTCCACGTACAAGACTAGGAATACGACAGTTCGTCCTACAATCTTCTTATATACACAGGGTTCATCTTCGTTCTTGATGAAATCAAATTCCTTGATTGCCTCATCAAAACAGATGTTCCAGCTCCGCGATGCCTGCTTTAATCCATAAATGGATTTAAGCAACTTGCACACCTTTCCGCTGCTCCCACTGTCTACGAAACCTTCTGGTTGATCCATGTAAACGCACTCTTCCAAACAACCGTTTAGGAAAGCCGTTTTAACATCCATCTGCCAGATCTCATAGTCATGAAAGGCAGCAATGGCAAGTAGGATCCGAATGGATTTGAGCATAGCCACCGGAGAAAAAGTTTCGTCATAGTCCAAACCAGGTCTTTGACGGAAACCTTTTGCAACGAGTCTAGCTTTATAGGTTTCCACCTGCCCATCTACACCAAGTTTCCTTTTGTAGATCCATTTGCATCCAACGGGTTTTACCCCAGGTGGAGCAATATCCAAGGTCCACACTTTATTGGCGTACATGGACTCCATTTCGGATTGCATTGCTTCCTGCCACTTATCAGAGTCCCTACTGATAATGGCCTGCCTGAAACTGGTAGGGTCATCTTCTTCCAAGATGCAATCCTCTCGATCCCCGTCTATGAGAAAACCGTAGTATCTCTCGGGTGGATGAGAAATCCTACCAGATCTGCGGAGTGGCTGAGGTTCGTCTGGGGTTATTGAATCTAGTGGTTCCTCCAAATTTTCAGTTACATTTTGTGGTCGCTGAATTTCTTCCAGTTCTACCGAACTCCCACTAGTTTCTTTTGCAAGAAACTCCCTTTCTAAGAAGGTAGCGTGGCGAGATACAAACACCTTCTGTTCCTCAGTGTGGTAGAACAGATATCCTAGTGAGTCTTTAGGATATCCCATAAATTTACAAAGAACTGACCGTGCCTCTAACTTGTCCGGTTTCTGTGTTTTCACATAGGCCGGACAACCCCATATCTTAATAAACTTAAGAAATGGTTTCTTACTGCTCCATATCTCATACGGAGTTTTAGGCACTGATTTGGACGGAACTTGATTCAAAAGGTATGCCGCTGTCTGAAGCGCATGTCCCCAGAATGAAAGAGGCAACTCAGCACTACTCATCATGGACCGAACCATATCCAATAGGGTACGATTCCTCCGCTCCGAAACACCGTTGTGCTATGGTGTATAAGGAGGAGTAAGCTGAGAGAGAATACCATTCTCTTTTAAGTAATCTAGGAATTCCGTGCTTAAGTACTCCCCTCCTCTATCAGACCGGAGGATCTTGATACTTTTGCCAATCTGGTTCTCTACTTCCTTTCTGAATTCCTTGAATTTCTCAAAAGCTTCAGATTTGTGTTTCATCAGATACACATATCCGAACCTAGAGAGATCGTCAGTGAATGTGATGAAGTACGAGAACCCACCCCTTGCATGTATAGACATCGGACCACACACATCACTGTGTATGAGTCCCAAGAGCTCTCTTGCTCTTTCTCCATGTCCGGTGAACGGAGATTTGGTCATCTTCCCTTTGAGACAAGACTGACAAGTTTCATAAGATGAAAACTCGAACGTATTCAAGAGTCCATCTTTATGCAACTTACTCAGTCTTTTCTCTCCGATATGACCAAGCCTACAATGCCACAAGTAGGATTCATTCGTATCTGAATTCTTCCTCTTGCATGTGTTTTGTATATTGAGAACAGTATTCTGATTTAGAACGTAGATACCATTACACAGTGTACCCTCTGCAACCAGTACCTTATGAAGGTAAATGTTCATGATATTCTTTTCAAGAACAAAGTCATATCCATCTTTATCGAGTAAAGAAACTGATATTATGTTGCAAACCATGGAGGGTACATAGTAGCAATCGTTCAAAATCAAAGTCTTGCCATTTGGCAATACTAGGTGATATTCACCGACGGCTGCCGCATTAACTTGTGCTCCGTTCGCTACTCTGAGCGACATATCACCCGGTGCAACTATCCTACTTTTTCTCAGTCCTTGCAATAAATTACAGATATGAGATCCTGATCCGGTATCAAGTACCCAGGAGGTAGGGCTGACCGTAAAACAGTTCTCAATTACAAGAACACCTGAAGTAGATGCAAAACCATGCTTCTTCTTCAACTGGGTATCCTGGAAATCCATACTTCCCCTTTTCCCAATCTCATACTCATGACTGTTGTCACAAGTTAGAGCTGAACCAACTTTCCCCAGTCCCGAATAAGAATTCGGATCGGTCAAGCGATACATTTTATTATCTTGATTAGGGCATGAAAAGGTTGCTGCCTGGAGAGAGAGAAAAGAAACACTCAGCGTATGCTCTTGCAAGATTAGATTGGTTTATTAATTTATCTAACCAGGATGTCTACCACTGTTTACTCAAATTCTTCTTAAAACCTTTTAAAAGAAGAACTAGCCGGGTTTTAATTCACGTCACAATACTTGCTTAACCTTTCAGCCAGGCTAGTGTTGGTACTTCGAGGGAGGTTTTCCAACGCTTTCGCGAAGTTCCTTAATTAAATAACCTCTTTTCCCTGGGGGCGTAACCCCGCTAACACCTTTCTAGACACCTACTAGGTTTATAGCATTGATCGTTAAGTGAAATAATCTCCCGAGAGTAATCCAACTCATCAGTGGGATCGGGATCCAACCATCATTGTGTGATGACCTAGATGGAATCCACTCTAGTCACCACACTCCAGAAGGTATGCTAAATCTGCAAGTTTCAGTACTTTTGAAACTCCCGATGTGGTTTTTGCCCCTAGGACCCAAGTGACCTTGACGAATAATCAACAAATCAAAAGGTCCTAGTCAAGTTCAACCCGTCGTTATCCAGGATTGCATTAGACCCGCCCGCATGATCCTTGACGAATAATCAACAAAATCATGCGACCGTCCTAACCAATCGCATCAATCAGTGCAACAGAGAATTATTACTTAGCTACCGTTCACTGTGTCTTGACGAATAATCAACAAACGCAGCACGAATACTAAGTATTAATTATCCGAAACGACGGAGGGCTACGGCTGGGTTTTTGGCGAAAAACCCGTTAACGTAATGAACTTGATATCGTTGAAGGAACCCGATTGCACCTTTTTGAAAAATACAGTGGCGAAAACTTTTGCTAAAGAGGTCACTCCCTGTGAAGGGATCTCGGCTCTTTCCTCGTCGAGTGAGGTGCTGGGCATTCGTAAGAAGAATACCTCGATGCAAAGCAAGAATAATCGACTATAGTGAAGTTATTACCCTGACGCAAAGTTTTGTCCAAGGGGTCACTCCCGGTGAAGGGATCTCGGCCCTTGCCTCGTCGACTGAGGTGCTGGGCATTCATAACCGAATACAGCGATGCAAAACAAAAGGATGAACGTCCTTGTAATAACAGCTTTTTGAAAAACTTGTTCCAACAACGTCTTTTAGGTTTATTTTCTTGCATTAGTTCTTTTAATGCGTCCCATCATTTAAATCCTACCATTGCAGAAAACAACCAAAATATGACGTACGCTTATGCCATTCGCATTCGCCACGGGGCCCCGACATCACCCGTTAGGTTACTTAACTAACGACAGAGCGGGGGCTGGGCTAGCGCGGCTGTAAAACATAAGCAACGCCTAAATAGTTATTATATATAGCAATATAGCAATGATAGCCAATCCAGATCACAGATGAACACTTTGGATATACTAGGAATCAGCAATTCGTTCGAGCCTGCAACGAAAAACGGATTACACGGTCGCGATGAATAGCCAAAACCCCACCCAAGACCCCTACGGGTGCGGCAAACTACCCGCCAAGTACCCGAAGCGAAGCAACCTCCCTCAATGCCATGAGTAGGCCACTCGGCACTTCGAGCTACCCGGTAGTTTGTGCACCCCTCCATGGGTCTATCCTAGGAGCAAAAACAGTAAAAAGAATTATACAATGACGGCTACAACCCCGACCCGGTTGTGCGGCCAAACAAATAATATTACATCAATTTACAAATTTATTACATGAATGAAAGAAAAAGAAACTCTCATCTCACATCCACCCCGGCTATTCATCCGCGACAATCCAACGAGTTCATATACACAAACCATCAACAACAATCACAGATCACAATATGTATAACCCCGACTAATCGACATATAGCGATTAGCCGACGTTTAATACATAAGAACATCACAGATATAACCTTTATAGTCAAAGTATATTGAAGTTCGGAAAAATACGGAATTATAGGCCCCCAAAAACAAATTTCTATTCTGGAAAATCTGGGCACATATAATATATCTGAAAAATCCTAAAACCATGTCAGAAACAAACTGCACCAAAGACGACACAGTAACTCACCAAGTTGGCCGCGTTTCCGCGGCAATAGCTTGCTATTGCCGCGGAAGGGCGGCGCTTTGGTGGAGTTGCTGTCTCGTTTTTGGTGGGTTTCTTCTAAAAACCCTGAGATGATTTTTGGACTATAATAAATTTTGTTTTGACGAGAAAAAATTTTAACAGAAACTCAGGTTTTCATAACTTGGTTTTTTTCGATTTTTCCGTTTCGAACTTCGATACACTTCGCTACCAAGCTAGTTTATGTTTAGTTAGGCTCTGATACCACTGTTAGGTCCACGTTACCTCTCCCGGTACTTTCGGGGTTGCGGAAACGGTAAATCAAAAAAATTTCTAAGCTTTGTAACATGGACCGTAAAAGCCGGATCTTTGCTAAACTATAAACTAGCAACCTAACAAGAGATGTATCTACTCGGTTAGGGGTTATACCTCAACTTGAACTCCTTCTCTTCTTGTTGTTGTTCTTCTTTGATGTTCTACTCTTCTTGTTGTTCTTCTCATTGTTTGCTCAATGGTTGATCCGGACTTCGGTCACCTCCGCGGCCTCCTTGAGTCGAAGACGATCCACCCGAGAGATGTACACCGAGCTCCACCTCAAGCCGAGGTAACTAGGGCAAGGAGATAGCTAATCTAGAAGCCCTAGGTTTTGTAGAGAAGATGTATGGATGTGTTTGTCAAGTAGAAACATTTTTCTCTCAACACATGAGATCAAAGGAGAAATCAAGAGGAGGAAGAAGAAGGAGGTTTTCTTGCAACCATGGAGCTTCTCATTTCAAGAGAGAGAAAGAGAATAATATTATGATCAAAAGAAAAGAGCCATGGTTGCAAATAATGCAAAACAACATCATTACCAATTCCATCAAGATAAAGTTGATGGCTACAATTGAAATGACCATTATCATAATCCAAAAGAAAAAGGAAAAGAAAAGAAGAGTGTGGAAACCTCTTGAAAGTCAATGGTCAACCCGGTCAACCGGTCAACAAAGTCAAGAGGGGTCAACGGGGTCAAATGGTCAATGCAATTAGCCATCATAAGATTATCACTAATAGGATTAGTAAATGATGTTCGCGGCTCATAATGGTTTTGACCAAACGAACTCTCAAAACCCTAATGAGCCTGCCACATAATGGTTTTGGCCGAACCAACTGCCAAAACCCTAATGAGGCACCTCCACCTTCATCGCTCCAGAAAACTGTGCATACACACCTGCATCCGTATTCCGTAGAATGCGGATGCACAGAAGACAAAACAAATCCATCCATGCAATACTAGGATCCGGCTTAAACCAAAGCCCACTAGTATTGCCTGCCCGAACACCACACGCACATAAGTGTACGTAAGTGATCGCAGCCCTGCCGTAAAACCATACGGCCTCTACACGTTTCGCTCAGTGCAGGGAAACTCTCTGTGTGGGACTCTAAAGACTCGACACTACGCTGGCAGTGGGTTTAACCACAGACCGCAAGCGGCACTAGCTGTACGTAACGGTCCCCAGGTAGATGTCGATAAGAAGGCCGATGAGGTAAACCCATCCGAACTCCTACTGAGTCTGTATGTGACAATCTCCGTACAGTCCGGTCTGTTCGTCTGATACATCGCATGGCGGGCCTAGGGTGGCGGTAAACGTCAGTCCCCTAATAGCGGTACAAGTCGTGTCGGAGTGAAGCCCAATACACCCTGAGATAACACTGGAAACCTGCCAGTATATCTCGCTTGCCCTGGCCAGGGACTACTCGTGTAATGGCTCTCCTAGACACAGCGCGATGTCAACCCCCAATACCGGGAGAGACGAATCCTGTCTAACCATCACTGCCTCCAAGTGCTTCGGGACTGCTCCCAACTACTACCTGTTTGCACGACTTAGTAGAGCCGTGGTAGGGTGGCAATCAAAGAACAGTGGGAACACACTCGAGGCGAAGTGACAGTGTCAAGTCAGCGGACTAAGCTGTACTCATGTCACCTGGGAACTGATAACTGACGATAGGTATAATACCAACCATCAGTTCCCGACGAGTCCTGTCCAGTGTACTCGTAACCTAACGAGCACCCGCATACTATCTCAAGTACGACGTACTGACGGCTGTGGGACAGACCGTCTCCCGTGCTGGGATGAGAAGCGCATACGCTAGTCTACTCTGGAGTATCGATGCCCTATCTCGATACTCCCACGACTAGGGACGTGTATAAGGATGTGCTTGTAGATTACCCAGCCCCCACGAGTGTGATCGCCATCACAACGCCGGTAATCAAGCAAAGATCCTAAGGGCTCTACTAATGCGTATAGGTGATATAATAAATAAACACACATGTACACATTAAAGCAGAGACAAACCAAGTAGCATACTACTATATTGAGCAAGATTGTCTGTACAACTGTGAATATCCCAAGCTTCCATCAAGTAATATACATACTAGTATGATACAGTAATGGCCTCTAGGGCATATACACCAACATCGGGAACCTGGTCCATTTGAAGTTGCAGCTGATCCCTTTCAGTATGTCCACCCTTGCCTCCTCTCTCATTTACAAAGGTCACCCCGGCACTCACGTGGGCGACCCGAGATGGGATTACATTTCCTTTAGGAAACAACAGGGGAGTGCAGCCGGGTCGGGAGTCCTCGTCTTGCCTTCTTCCATCCATGATTGGAAGAAGAAGTTTTTCTTTATTGAGCCGCCAGAGGGTGAGGACTGGCCCGTGCCCACCCAGTGGTCAAGTTATAGGTGCCGGAGGGAAAGACAGTCCAACGATCCCAACGCGGTGCGAGTGGCGGAGTGGGAGCTCATTCCCTGGGCTGACGTGCTACTTTCTGAGCGGGCCCTTAGTTGGGCTGGGCTCAGCCCCGCCCAGTTCGTCGGTAAGTTAGGAGCTTGCAGGTGATCTGTTAGACTTGTGTTTACTTTCATTTCTACTTGTGTTGATGACTCCAGTGTACTTTGTCCTGTCCAGAACCCATAGACTTGAGCCAACTTCGAACGGTCATGCGCAAGCCGAAGAAGGGATCGAAGGCTGGAGGTGCCAGCTCTTCTCGTCCGACGTCGGTCCCAGCTCCCTCGGCAGCTGTCCCACCCTATCTTTCGAGTGCGGGCCATGCCCCGGAGCCCAGCCAGGCGCCGAGCCGAAAGCGGGTTTGGGGACAGGAGGCCCATGCTTCGGAGATGGAGACCGGCTCTCCGCCGTCGTCTCTCAAGAGGTTCCCCCGAACGGTTCCGAGGACCCCGGCCTCCCTGATCTTGGTGGACGAGGGGGACCTCCGCTTTGAGGTGCCATCGGGGCTCTCCGTCTCTGACAGCTTCTTGGCCGACATGGAGAAGTCGGCCGGGGGCAGGTCCCTCGGGGGACTCTCAAGCCGCAAATGGCGACCATCGCCCAAGAGACCGTGCAGGTTAGTGCTTGCACCTCATTCGATTTTTCACTCAGCGTTTCATCATTCGCGAGATTTGGTGCTCCCCTACTCTTTCTGACCCCCTTCTGATTTCTTCAGGTCCTCCAGCACGTCACCCTCGTCGTCCAGATGGAGGAAGAGGAAATTGCCCCGGCGATGTTAGTGTATATGCCCTAGGGGCCATTATTGTATCATACTAGCTTGTATATTACTTAAAGGAAGCTTGGGATATTCAAAGTTATATTAACAGTCTTGCTCAACATAGTAGTATGCTACTTGGTTTATATCTATCTTAATATGCGTATATGTTTCTTTTAATTTATCACGAATACATATTGATAGAGCCCTTAGGATCTTGCTTGACGACCAGCGTTGTGATGGCAGTCACACTAGTGGGGGCGGGGTAGTCTACAAGCACAGCCTTTTTCAGGTCCCTAGTCGTAGGATTATCGAGGCAGGGCATCGATACTCCGGAGTAGACTAGTGTGTACGCTTCTCATCCCAGCAGGGGAAATGGTATGTCCCACAGCCATTAGTACGTTGTATTGGAGATAGTATGCTTGTACTCGTTGGGTTACGGGTACACTGGACAGGACTCGCAGGGAACTGTTGGTTGGTATTATACCCGTCGTCAGTTAACAGTTCCCAGGTGACATGTACAGCATAGTCCGCAGACTTGACACTGCTGCTTCGTCTCGAATGTGTTCCTACTGTTCTTAGATTGCTACCCTACCACGGCTCAAATGAGTCGTGCAGACAGGTAGCTGTTGGGTGCAGTCCCGAAGAACTTGGAGGCAGTGGCGGTTAGATAGGATTCGTCTCTCCCGGTATTGGGAGTTGATATCGCGCTGTGTTTGGAGAGTCATTTCGCAAAGTCCCTGGCAAAGGCAAGCGAGATTTACTGGTAGGTTTTCCAGTAGCTTCTCAAGGTGTAATAGGCTTCACTCCAACATGACTTATACAGCTTTTAGGGGACTGACGCTTGCCGCCCCCTAGGCCCGATATGCGATAGTCTTAGACGAATAGACCAGACTTTATGGAGATTGTCACATCAAGCTCGGTAGGAGTTCGGATGGGTTTCCTCATCGGCCTTCTTATCGACATCTTCCTGGGGACCGTTACGTACAGCTAGTACCGCTTGCGGCCTGTGGTTAAACCCACTGCCAGGGTAGTGTCGAGTCTTTAGAATCCCACACAGAGAGTTTCCCTGCTTCAGGCGAAACGATATAGAGGTCGTATGGTTTTACGACAAGGTTCGGACACATACGTGTATTTATGCACGTACGATGTTCGGACAGATTATACTAGCGGGCTTTAGTTTAAGCCAGATTCTAGTATTGGATTATTGGATTTATACAGTCTCAGTATTTCCGTGTTTTTACGGATGGTAGGGGCATTCTCGTAATTAGTTGTAACACCTTAGGATGTGATCAGTGGCTAATTATACTTTAAGTATGCTTTTTAATGAAAAGTTTACCAAATTGATTTTCAAATAATTTATCAAATTTAATGAATATATTATTTGAATTTTTCTAAGCTTGCACACACATGTGCATGTAAACTAGGGTTAAAATTGGGGTTAGACCATGATTAGCAACCATGGTGGATTAACCCATTTTCCTTAAGCTAATTTAAAAATTGAATTTAAGTGTTTTGGGTTAATTGTTTTCTTTTTTTTAATGAGAAAGGATTTAAAATTTGGTTGACTTGGAGAGAGAGAGAGAGAGAGAGACAATGGGCATCATGGCATGAGCCCATGCTTGCATTAAATGAAGAGAGAGAGAGAGGGGTTGACACTTTGTGCACTTATTTCTTTTGCCTCTCATTTTCTTCTCACAACTCTCTTACTCACACACACACCCCATTCTCAGCAGCAGAAGAAGCAGCAGCAGCTCCAGCAGCAGCAGCTCCAGCAGCACCAGTATCAGCAACAGCTCCAGCAGCATCAGCAGCAGCACCAGCATCAGGAGCAGCTTCAAGCATCAGCAGCAACAGCAACATGCAGCACCTGCAGTAGCAAGCAGCAGCAGCAACATGCAGCACCTGCAGTAGCAAGCAGCAGCAGCACCATGCAGCACCTGCAGCAGCAAGCAGCAGCAACACCGCTTCTTCTCCTCCTTCTCCTGCTTCCTAGGATCTAGTGATGTTATATTTCTTAAGCCCAACTCCTTTTTGCTAAACTTGTGTGTTAAATAGCTTCGGTTAGTGTTAAATATGAGATTTAGTGGTTAAAATAGGGATTAGTGTGGACTTTTAGTTAAGAGATGTTTTTGGGGGTTAGCCTAGCCAAATTTAGTGTTATTAGGGCCACCTAAACCTAGCTTTAACCCAGATTTCACTACAATACCATAGGGTTTCAATTAGTGCAAAACTTAACGTTTTAAAGCAAACTTAGACCTTTCTGTGATCTGCTATAGACCCGGATATTTCAGATAAAATCTGAGTTAACTGTAGCCTACTTTTTAGACTCTGATCACACCACCAGAGGACGAGACCCCCTACCCAACTTTTGGCCGCCGATTTATTCTTTTTGGCTGCAAATTGCGGCCAGATGAGGGAGTTAGGTGTTAGGGTTTTGGCTAGAGGAGTCTGCTATATTTTTAGGTACTGTAGTATGTGCAATTTTGTAAGTTTTCACCTGTGTTAGAATCTGGGACGATATATCATTTTATCTATACGTTTAGTTTGCGCGATATGTGCGATACGCAAGTGGGTTCTGTGTTCCAGCGTGTCGCGACGTGTCGGGGTAGTTTTAGACGCGTATACACACGTTTTAGCGTATCAGACACGCGCGTTTAGTTCGCGACGCGAGTTTCTCATTTGATTTCGATATCGCGCTTTGCGAGATATTTGCTTATATGTGGATTCTTTGTATGAATTCTAGGTTTGCAGGCGGGTACGTCGGACGCCGCAAAGAAAGGGAAGCAAGTGGTCGGCTACGCTTAGCACGAGATCAGGTGAGTAAATTTAACATCTACGGGGAAATCGCCCGTATGGCGTTAAGCGTCAGGGCGTAATAGGATATTTTAGTTGTATGTGTTCATATATATACTATAGTAGCATACCATCTTGTTGCATATAGAATTGCTAGTATAGAACACTGCACTGTCACTAACGGTTCAAGCTGCACGAGCACTATTGGTATGTTACGCTCACACCGTTAGTGATTTCCATGACGCTCACATTATAGGATTGCTACGAATTATATATCGTCTTGATTTCCGCTTCATTGATGATTGTCATGACTTGCCGCATATTGGCATATATTGATATTCATTTTTCTGCATACCTTCATTGATATCTTCATACTTGCGCACATACACACTGTATATTCATACCAGTGCATACATATATTGATATCTTCATACTTGTGCACATGCACACTGTATATTCATACCAGTGCACATATATTGATATCTTCATATTTGCGCACATGCACACTGTATATTCATACCAGTGCATACATATATTGATATCTTCATACTTACGTGCTTGCACACTGTATATTCATACCAATGCATACATATATTGATATCTTCATACTTGCGCGCATGCATACTGTATATTCATACCAGTGCATACATATATTGATATTTTCATACTTGCGCACATGCACACTGTATATTCATACCAGTGCACACATATATTGATATTTTCATACTTGCGCACATGCACACTATATTTTCATAGTAGTGCTAAACTCATATTCGCGTATATATCCATTTGCACATCCATACCTACATACATACACATGTTACCTATATGGATGATATTGACTTGATTTCGAGAAAATAGGGACTGCATGAGATATTTTCAAAACTGGATTCTTTTAAAAGAGCGGTTTTCCCCTTTTTACTCTTAGTGTCATACGACACATTGCATGGATTTATGCATTGAGTTTGGATTTATGGGATTTCTGGATTTGAAAACCGTGGTATTATTTTAATAAAATACGCACTGTTTTAAAAACCCAGTTTCTCTTGATATGATATTTCAGTGCGTCAACCATGAGTTTTCTCGGTTCCTGTGCGCTTGTGTGAGTATGCCCGATTCAAGGAGTGGTAGGCACCGATTACACGTCCATGGTGGACCCGGTATGGTACCCCGGGGCAGGAAGACTCGTATTGTTAGACGGTGGGCCCGGCGGAGGGACTACTACCTACCGGTGATTGTTTGGACCTGATGGTTATCCAAAGGATACTGACCAGAGTCGATAGATGGATACGGGACGACACGTACTACCAGGGTCGAGGGCCGATTCCGTAGACGGAGCCCGTGGGCCGATCCGGACTGACGGAGCTCGATACTTGAGGATTTGCGTGTCGATGCTGGAAACGATTATTTTATGATATTTCGAGTGCCGATGTTGGGCACTCACGATCCTATGAGATTTTCAGGATTTGAGGGCCGATTAGAGTGACGGCGCCTGAGTTTTACTGGGATTTGGATGTATTGATGGACACCGGTTATTTTCCACGTTGACATTCCGTGTAGATGTTATTTATTCCTATGCTCAGCATTCAGTTTTATACGTCTCATCCTTTATCTGTAGTACCTGATAAAGTACACATGCTATGCACGATTATTGCATACCCTGCTCATCATATAGAGATGTATTAGATTGCACTTGTTGAATGATTATTGATCATCTAGCCCATCATATAGATGTTATCTGTTAGCAAAGGTTAAAATATCGCCGCACGTGTATACTCGCGATTACCTTTATATGTTATCTACTATTCACGAGTTGGCAACTCACCCCGTTGTGCCACAGTGTTTTCATGTTTCCCCTCGGAGTAGTCGCGGCAGGCTGCTTTCTTGTATCTTTTAATACAGATACTACTGCAGTTGGCGTGTGAGCACTTTTGCTGATAGGTGGGTTTTTGTGCGATATCTGTTTATTTTCCAGTTGTATACATCATTGTATCTAGTATTCTCCATCTACTACTTATGTATTGACTTAGAGACCAGTTGTGAGGACAATGTATATTATTTGTACTCTGATGTCGAGCTCGTTGTATGCCGACTTTATTTATGCAGTTTTATATTTCATGTTGTCTTCACTTGTTTTTACTCATTCTTCGCTTCGGAGTCGTATATTATCATTATAGTGATTGTTTCCGCCGTTGGGCGTAATTGCTCCCGTTTGGGATGCCCTATTCTTACTGTATATCATTTTACTCATATCTTGTCTTGTACCCGATTTCGGGGCTAGTTTTTATAAAGGAAATGCTGCCAAAATTTTTAAGAAAATAACTTGAACATTAAAGAATTTCACTAAGTTACTTATGGTTTTCTAAACGTTTTAACAAATGTTCCTATTAAATATTTTAACACTCAATACTTTTAATGGTTTTGATTTCTGGGTTTCGGCTTACTTAGTCGCGTTACGCCTGTAGACGTTACGTGGTTAAGTGCCGGTCACGGGCCAAACTTTGGGTCGTGACAAAGTTGGTATCAGAGCGTAGGTTTTACCTTCGGAGTGTAGGATGACCCTAGTATGATGGAGTAGGTAGCTGAAGCAGAGTGGCGTAGCGTGCGTATGTTCCACGGCATACTCACGACACGGTACGCCTAAGCGACCTTAGGACTTATTGATTGAAATTCCTTCATGATTGTATACATTCTTGTGATTCGATTTCCGTATCCTTATCGAATCCGACTTCTTTTCATCCATTATTCCGCCAAAGACTACGAGGGCGCAAAGAGCGGCCGCGAGAGCCGAGATTCTAGTTGACTCGTCTGAGACGAGGACTGATCCGGGCAGTACACCCGTCGTGCCAGAGCAGACTATTCCTCCTACGACTGATCAGATCTCTATGCTAGGGTCAGCATGCAGGAGATGCGCCAGATGATGGGGTCGTTAGTTGAGGCACTTCGAGCGCAGCGACCAGAGGTAGTTTCACCCGTCGCGGGGACCGCGATGGTAACTACAGCACAGACAGTTGCCTCTGCAGCCACAGAGGTTATTACTGTATCGCTATCAGAATTTATAAGGCTGAAGCCTCCGGTCTTCACAGGCACCGATGCAGCCGAGGACCCATAGTCTTTCATTGATAGGATGGCCTGGATATGTCGTTCACTTAGATGCTCAGATGCGAGATGGGTAGAGTTCGCTAGCTTTCGCCTGGAAGGTCTTGCGCAAAAATGGTGTAAATCGATTGAGAAGGGCAGAGCAGCAGGTCTTCCTCCTATGACCTGGACCGAGTTTGTGACGGTGTTTCTAGCCCGTTTCCTTCCCTAAAGTGTCAGGGATGCCCGAGCGCGCAGATTCGAGTCTTTACGTCAGACTCCAGAGATGACAGTGGCAGAGTACGATGTACTATTTACCGAGCTATCAATTTATGCCCCATACCTAGTGGCTACTGAGGAGATGCGAGTCAAGAGATTTATCCGAGGCTTGCTTACCCCACTGTTCCTTGCGATCAGCTCACAGCATTGCGAGACATATGCAGCAGCTGTAGACGCAACCCTATTAGTCGAGGAGCGCCTTATAGAGACTTCGGTAGTTCCAGGGCCGAAGAGAGTTCGTACTGATACAGCAGCACGGAGACTTCCATTCGGACGCCATGATAGACGTCGTACAGGTGGCAGAGACTCGAGGCGAGTTCAGATGTTTAGCTCTTATCCACAGGAGGGTCAGCAGTCGTCGCGTGGATGCTTTGGGTGTGGTAGTCACCGTCACCGCGTCAGAGATTGTACCGAGATACGCCGGAGGGAGGCAGTAGTACCGCATGTCACACTTCCACCTTCCCCACCCGAGAGGGTGTTGCCTATTGTACCTACTGTTGCTCCGCGTCAGACTCATGCACAGAGAGGCCGTGGTCACGGAGTGTTTGTTCCTAGAGGATGAGGTGGCCGAGGCAGAGGACAGCCAGCTGCCGGCAGAGTACAGCCAGTTGCTAGTAGCGGACCGCCAGTCGCAGGTAGAGGACAGGCATGGGTTTTCGTGTTAACGCATCAGGATGCGCAGGCGTCCAATGCGGTGGTTTCAGGTACCCTTTCTGTATGTTCTGTTGACGAACACGTGTTGTTTGATGCCAGATCGACGCACTCGTACGCTTCCATACAGTTCGTGCCGAGTTTGGGTAGAGAGTCCGGTTTGCTTGATTAGCCGCTTGTTTTGACCACTCCTGTGGGAGAGTCGTTTGTTACTAGACACGTGTTCCGATCCTGTGTTGTCCATATTGGCGAGAGAGAGTTTCCTGTCGACTTGATCCTTCTTGAGATGTTGGACTTCGACATTCTTTTGGGCATGGATTGGTTACCCACGTGCTATGCGTCTGTGGACTGTCGCGAGAAGACAGTTAGATTTTGTATTCCCGGCGAGTCTGCTTTTGTTGTGCAGGGGGACTGTTGTGCCACCCCTCACAGTTTGATTTCTTCTCTTCGCGCTGGACGGCTGTTGAGGAAGGGATGTCAGGGATTCCTAGCCTATGTTTGTGATACTAGAGCTACGGATGTTCCGTTGGACCAGATTCCGATTGTTTGTGAGTTCCCTGATGTTTTCACTGACGAGCTTCCTCGGCTGCCGCCTGAGCACGATATTGCTTTCTGTATTGATTTGATTCCCGGCACGGGGCCTATTTCTATACCGCCTTATCGGATGGCCCCGGCGGAGCATAGTTAGTTGAAGGGTCAGTTGCAAGATTTGCTGGATAAGGGACTTATTCGACCCAGTGTGTCTCCTTAGGGTGCCCCGGTCCTGTTTGTCAAGAAGAAGGACGGCAGTTTGCGTTTGTGTCTCGACTACCGCCAGCTGAACTTGGTTACCGTACGGAACAGATATCCTTTTCCACGCATCGACAACTTGTTCGACCAGCTTCAGGGGGCAGGATATTTTTTGAGGACCGACATGCGATCAGGATACCATCAGCTGTGGGTTCGACAGGAAGATATACCGAGGACAGCTTTCCGCACGCGCTACGACCATTTTGAGTTTTTGGTGATGTTGTTCGGACACACCAACGCCTCAGCAGCATTTATGGATTTGATGAACCGTATATTCAAGCTGTATCTTGACTTGTTCATCATCGTATTCATTGACGATATATTGGTGTATTCCCGGAGCCGAGAGGAGCACGAGCAGCACCTGTGGATCACACTGCAGACTTTGAGGGAGCAGCAGCTATTCGCAAAACTCTCTAAGTGTGCATTCTGGCTTGACAGTGTAGACTTCTTGGGTCATATGATTACACGAGATGGTATATGTGTGGACCCGAAGAAGATCGAGGCCGTTCAGCGTTGGCCCAGACCCATATCAGTTACAGAGATCCGCAGCTTTCTAGGACTGGCCGGCTATTACAGGCGATTTGTACAGGACATCTCCCGTCTTAGCGCACCTTTGACCGGGTTGACCCGGAAGGGAGTTCCTTTCGATTGGACGGAGGAGTGCGAGCATAGCTTTCAGCAGCTACGGACTTGTTTGACTACGGCGCCGGTGTTATCATTGCCATCAGGATCGGGCGGATTTATGGTCTATTGTGATGCTTCTCGAGTGGGGGTAGGGTGTGTATTGATGTAGCATGACAGGGTGATCGCGTATGCTTCACGGCAGTTGAATAAACATGAACAGAACTACCCCACTCACGATTTAGAGATGGCTGCAGTGGTCTTTGCACTGAAGATCTGGCGACATTACCTATACGGCCAGTCATGCCAAATATTCACTGATCACAAGAGCTTAAAGTATTTATTTCAGCAGCGAGACCTGAATCTTAGACAGCGCCGTTGGATGGAACTAGTAAAGGACTACGATTGCGAGATCTTGTATCACCCGGGCAAGGCGAATGTAGTGGCGGATGCTTTGAGCAGGAGGCCCGGGGTAGTCTATCTTGTTTGAGCGCAGTGCAGAGGCAGTCATCGGTATATTGGTAGATATTATGCGACAGCCGAGTGCAGTTCGTGTTCACGCCGATCGGGGGACATCTTGCGCATGTTCGTACACGCCCACAGTTGCTTGACCGTTTACATGAGGCACAATACAGCGATGACCTTTGTTCAGAGATCATAGCACAGAATGGACATGGCAGATTTTCCGAGTTCGTGATCGATGATCAGGAGATACTGCGATTTGGGACTAGACTGTGCGTACCTGATGCTGAGGGACTGCGGCGTGAGATTCTTGAGGAGGCACATCGATCGGTGTGTAGTGTTCATCCGGGTTCCACCAAGATGTACCATGATATGAGAGATGTTTACTGGTGGAACGGAATGAAGAGGGACATCGCAGACTTCGTGTCGAGATGCGTGACTTGTCAGCAAGTCACGGCCGAGCACCAGAGGCTAGCGGGAGAGGTACAACCGTTACCCATTCTGGAGTGGAAATAGGAGCATATTTTGATGGATTTCGTCGTGGGTCTACCCAGGACTAGGTGGGAGTATGACTCCATTTGGGTGATCGTGTATCGTTTGACGAAAGCGGCTCACTTCCTGCCGGTGAAGATGACTTTCGGATTTGCTCAGTATGCCCTGATTTACATCGACGAGATAGTACGACTGCATGGAATCCGGACATGTATCGTGTCCGACCGAGGCACCCAGTTTACCAACCGACTATGGTAGAGTCTTCAGGAGGCCTTGGGCACCCGCTTGAGTTTCAGCACATCATTTCATCCGCAGACTAACGGCCAGTCAAAGCGGGCTATTCAGACTCTCGAGGACATGCTCCGAGCATGCGTTTTAGACTTTGGTGGTAGCTGGGATCATCATTTACCCTTGGTGGAGTTCTCCTACAACAATAGTTTCCAGGATACTATTCAGATGGCACCTTTCGAGGCCTTGTATGGGAGGAGATGTAGATTGCCCATCTGTTGGACAGAGCTCAGTGAGAGCAGTATTTTGGGGCCACAGATCGTACAGGAGACGACCGAGAAGATACAGCTGATTCGAAACAGGATGAGGACAGCTCAGAGCAGGCAGAAATCGTATGCTGACAGACGCCGCCGAAGATTAGAGTACGCAGTTGGTGATCACGTTTTTCTGAGGGTCTCTCCGATGAAAGGAGTGATGAGGTTTGGATGGAAGGGGAGGCTTAGCCCCAGATTCATAGGTCCCTTCGAGATCCTCGAGCGTGTGGGCGCAGTAGCATATCATTTGGCTCTTCCACCCGACTTCCCAGATGTTCACCCCGTATTCCACGTGTCGATGCTTCGCAGATACCTACATGACCCTTAGCACATGATTTAGCTGTTAGTTATATGTATGCCCTAGAGGCCATTACTGTACATACGATGTATATTGTAGTGGATGCTGGGACATATATAGGGAGGACTTTCTTGCTCGACATGATAGTATGCTATCTGGTTGTACTTTATCTTAACATGTACTCTGATTGTCTCTATGTTACATGTTGATAAAGCCCTTAGGATATGTACTCGACTACTGGGACTATGATGAGATCATACTAGTGGGGCCACGGTAGTCGACGAGTACATCCTATAACTGTTCCTAGTCGAGGGTGTATCGAGACAGGGCATCGATGCACCAGAGTAGACTAGCGTATACGCATCTTGACCCATAAGATGGGCGATGGATGATCCCATATCCATCGGTGTTTTACATCAAGGATGGTGTACGGGTGCTCAGTGGAGACTGGGTACACTGGACGGACTCGCCGAGAACTCCCAGATGGTATTATACCATACGTCAGATGGCAGTTCTCCGGTGACACTGGTACAGAGTAGTCTGTCGACCCGAGATCGTCATAGAGTCTTGTGTGATTCCCACTGTGCTTTGATTTCCATCATACCACGTCCAAGAGGGCGTGCAAAAAGGTAGCTTTTGGGTACAGTCCCGAATCACATGGAGGCAATGAGCGATAGGAGGGGATTCGTCTCTCCCGGTATAGGGAGTTGATGTTGTGCTGTGTTCGATTGGCTATAACCGGAAATCCCTGGCCAGGGTTGCTGAGATTTACTGGTAAGTGTTATCAGTAGTTTCTCGAACTGTTATAGACCTCAAATCGACACGACTTATCGAGCTACTGGGGTCTGACGTTTACCACCCCTAGGCGAGATATGCAACATATCAGACGACGAGACCGGACTGTACGGGAGTGTTACTGTTTGGATTCGCAGGAGAATGTACAGGCTTGCTTGTTGATCTTCTGAGCGCTCAATACCTGGGTAGCTGTTACGTTTAGCTGACCGCTTGCAGCTTGTGGGTGTTTGATATGATCATCACCTACTGCCGGCGTATTGACGATTCTTTAGAGTCCTACACAGAGGTTTCTTGACTCAGGCAAAACGGAGTAGGAGCACATATGTGATATGTGCGGGACCGAGGATAATGCGATATGTGATACCGTATTATATTCTCGCGATATTTGATATCAGCCGGGTCATCGGATCAAGTGTTGATTCGATGAATCGGTACGGATAAATATTAGTCGGTTATATGCGATATAGCCGGATTGTCGGATCAAGTGTTGATTCGATAATTTAATGTATAATAATATATATGATATATTAAATTACATTAAATAATATTTGCTCACTAAAAGATTCTTTTTCTCACTCGGGTAATACATTGATATATATGCGATATATGTTAAATGTATTATTTTATTTTGTTACAATAAATATTGTATATGTGATATATAATATTGTAACATATTATAATTATTAATGCAACATGATTAGAGGAGTTTAAACATGATTAGGGTTTGGATTAGGGTTAAACCTTCTAGTTGATTCTAGAAGCTTTTACTTTGTCATGATAAAGATATTTGTGTTGATCTTTATCCATGACTCACACTTAACCCAACCCAAACCCTAACCCTAGTAAACTCTCTACAATGGTTAAGTGAACCATGGTTGCATAAATGATTATGATAACATTCTTTCTATTCATCACAAATGATTTATCATCTTCTTCCTCCTTCATTCTTCCATGGAAAAGCTTACTTGTTTTTTCAAAGGTGATGAATAAATATGAGAAAAAGATAAATAAATAGAACAAAAATCCTACTTCATCATTCTCATCTTCCCTTGCCATTTAGATGAGGGTGTTCACATCATTTCATGAGTGTTAGCTTGTGTTAAAGAAACTTCGAGGTAGATCATCTTAGTATCGAAGATCGGAAGCAAAGGTTGCACCTTTCTCTTCGTGGAACCTCTCGAGAGTCCGGATCCCGATGATCGCAGCGAAGGGACCACAACACGGAGCATATGAAGTGAAGGACCGGATCTAGAAAGGTTGTAATCCCTCTTACTTAGTGTTAAAGTGTTTAGCATGCTTATTTTCGCCTAATCTCTAGTTTAAAGTTCCGTATTCGGGTTGTTCGGCACGGCTAAAATTTTATTCGGGCATGGTTGATGCCTCGTAGACCCTTGTGCGCGTGCCTAGCAACCCTACAGTGGTATCAGAGACAAGCTAGAGCTTTAGGCGAAGTCTAGACGAAGTTTAAAGTCCGATCGAACGCCGAAACCCCGATGAAACCCCTTCTCTGGACATTTTTCAAAAATGTGGTTTTTTCTGAATTAAAAATTCTCAAAAAATTAAGAAGGAAAAACTAAGAATTACTGTGAAGTACGGACCTCTAACTCAAAAATTTGACCGCGTAACCGCCGCGAAACCATGGGTTTGGCGGCCCTTCCGCGGCCAAAATTTGGACTTAGTCCCTGAAATTTCATGTAATTAATGTTAGGCCCTTTCTTGTTATTTTTTTCTGTGAATATTTTAATTCCACTCAAGTGTTGAGTTTTCAAGGGTTATATTGGGGAATCGTTGATTCGATCGGATAATTTAACTTTGTTTATTTTGTCTGGATAATTTTTAGAAACTGTTAAAAAGTTCGAACGGATATCAATAACTCACTTTTTCCCCTGTCCGAAAATTTTTCAAAAGTTGGATTTTTTCTCGTGTTTAAGAATGTTCTAAGTCATGCAAGTAACTCGGTGGACCCTCTAGAAGACAACAAACCTTAACTCGATTATGTGACCGTCTTGAACAGCCTTTTGAACCTTTGGGTTTGGGGCAGTACGGCGTGCCACATGTGAGGCGTTGGCTTGACCCTTCTACGGCTGGACCATTGGTACTGTGGCATGTGATGGACGTTTTTAAACTAATTTCAAGTGTTGAGATATATTGGGGAAATCTTGGGTACTTGACAATTCGATCGGAAAGTTTAACTTTTTCTATTTATCTGGATTGTGATACAATATTTGGAATCCACAGGTAGTTATGAGATAACTGATTTGAATATTATAAACATAGCAGTTTAGTCTCAAATGATCGGTTGCCACGGAATTTTGATTTGATCAAAAGTCCGTCGCAATCACGTAGCGTACGCGGATACTCGCCGGGTAAACTTAATAGACAGCTACACCTCTTAGCCCCGACCAAGTGACTGTAGGAGAACCCCGTCACCGAAAGTATCCGTTCGGGTGCTCGCGGCAGCGGTGTTCCACCTTAGTGCACTTTGTCGACGGCATCTGGGGGTGCGGCCGTCTACTAAAGTTTGCGACGAGTATTCGATCAGGACGTCGGGAATCTTGTTGAATTCCCGTCTTGACATTGAAAAGAGTTTTCGATAATGAGACTAAAATGCGGGGTTTATAATTGTTAGGCATGCGATGTCTAAGGAATTCATTTGGTTAGGCATGCGATGTCTAAGGTGGTTGCGGATTCCAACTGTTGTAGTTTTACACTTTCTTTTCTGTGACCGTAAGCGTAGTATGTGGTGTATCGCCGGCTTCGTTGCTATACATCAACGACAATCGGGATACGCATACTTGCTTACGTTGATGATATGAGATATTATGTGTTGCTGTGATATGTTTTATTGGATCGTCGCGTTTTGAATAGCCGGGGGTTTTATATGAGATAAGAGTTTTTCTTTTTCATTCATGTAAAATTCATTTGTATGTAATATTCTTTTATTGGGGCACTTCCAGGTAGCGGAAGATGTCACTGTTGTATATTATTTACTTTTCCGCATTAGGTAGACCCAAGGCGGGGAGCACAAGTAACCGGGTTCTAGGGTCCAGTGGGAGACCATCTCGAGGAGTCGAGACCGGGTCTCCTCACCCTAGAATTGGCAGTGTTACTTGCCGCTCTCGTAGGGGTCTAGGGATGTGGGTTTGGCTATTCATCGCGACCGTGGAATCCGTGTTTTATACAGGCTCGTATTGAAAACACGGACGTTCTAGTATATCCAATATTTCATATATGTTCTTCTGCTGCAATGTTCTGTGATGAGATCATATTACTTCCTGTGACGAATGTTTATATTTTATATATGAGATATATGTTATATTGCAGATTTCGTTTCAAAAAGAGATGCTTGCGAAGCATAATAAAATGGGACTTCATTAATGAGATTAATGAAATAAAAGAAACCTAAGATGTTGTAGAAACTTGTTTATAAAAAATTGGTAGCTACAGTTCTTGCTTTGCACAGCGGTATATATGATATATCCAGCACCTTATTCGATGAGGAAAGGACCGAGATCCCTTCACCGGGAGTGACTCCTTTAGCAATAACTGGCAGATGCTACACACTCGGTTTGTCTTTTGATGGCCTTTAAGTGTTTTTGCTTTGCACAGTGATATATATGATATATCCCGCACCTCATTCGACGAGGAAAGGACCGACGATCCCTTCACCGGGAGTGACTCCTTTAGCAAAACTAGAAAAGCCTAAAAAACACTCCATTTAAAATCACTCGATTCTACAACGATATAAAGTTCATTACGCAAAGGGTTTTCTTAAAAACCTGTCGTAGCCCTCCGTCATTTCAGATAAGTAATAGTTAGTATTCGTGCTGCGTTTGTTGACTCAGTCAAGGCATAGTGTGCGGTAGCTGATTAGTGCTTATCTGCAAAGCATATGATGCGATTGGATTAGGGTAGTCGTGCGGCCTTGTTGACTCAGTCAAGGGTCGCGCGGGTGGGTTTAATTCAATCGGGAAATGACGGGTTGAACTTTACTTGCGGTCTATGGTTTGTTGACTCAGTCAAGGTCATAGATCGCTTGGGGTAAAATATTATCGGGAATTTCAAGTGTTGGAATTTGCAATGAGATTGCATACCTTCTATGAGATAGTTGGATCCCGATACCCGCTGCGAGTAAGAGTTACTCCTGGGAGAGTTTTACACATTATAATTAGCCGATCAAGTAGGTGTCTAGAAAGGTGTTAACGGGGTTACGCCTCTGGGAAAACGAGGTTTACATTAATTAGGTTCGTGCGAGAGCACGGGGGACCTCCCTCAAAGTACCGACACTGGCCTGGCTGAAAGATTGGTGAACTTGTACCGTGTAATTAATCCCGGCTAGTCTTTCCTTTTAGGGTTTGAAGGAAGATTTGACTAAAACAGTGGGAGACATCCTGATTAGATATATTAAATAACCAATCTAATCTTGCAAGAGCATACGCTGAGTGTTTTCTTCTCTCTCTCTCCAGATAGCGACCATATCGCGCCTTAATCAAGATAATAAAACGGATATATTGACCGAACCCGCTTGTTATACTAAGCTGGGGAACGTTGGTCCCGCTCCAACTTATAATTGTTATAAGACAGAGCAGGAAATAGGGGAATACCAGATTTCCCGTGCCGCCCAAACGAAGATAGTGCATGTTGATGCATCATCTTCGGGTGTGTTCATTACACAGAACTGTTTCTCAGTATCCTTTACGTCCTGGGTATGTGATACCGGATCAGGATCCCGTATATGTAATCTGTTACATGGGCTACAGATAGGTAGAGAACTGAGAACGGGTGATAAGTTTCATGAGACAGAAAACGGTGCAAGTGTTGCAGCCAAGTCTGTTGGTCACTATCACCCTGTATTACCAGAATACATTGATTCTGAACAAATGTTATTAGATACCGAACCTGATATACAAAATCATATCAGTCTCTTTATTAGTAAAGAAAGGATATAATTTTGTATTGTTGGATAATGTTTTGAACATTTCCTATATCAAGAGTTGATCGGTTCAGGCACGTTATCTAAAAGCATTGTCGTTCTAAATCAAACTACAGTTCTTAGTATACGGAACACACACAAGAGGAAGAGTTCAGAAATGAATGAATCCTTCTTGAGGTATTGTAGACTAGGTCATATCAATGCGACCCAACTGGCTGAAGTTACATATAGATTCATATTTAAATTGTTTGAATTTACATCTTGTGAAACTTGCCAGTCATGTCACAAAGATAAGATGATCACAGCTCTGTTTATTGGAAACAGAGAAAGAGTTAGTGAACTCTTGGGATTGATACATGCTGATGTATGAAAGTCCCCTGTCTACATATGCCAAGATCGGTTCTTTGTACTTCATTACATTCTCTGATAATCTCTTAAGATTCAGACATATGTTCCTGTTGAAACACAAGTCTGAAGCTTTTGAGATATTCACAGAATATAAGTTTGAAGTAGAGAACCAAAATACGGGTATAAGTATTATGTCCTTTGATGAGATCAAGGAGGAGAATACTTGAGCATGGAATTCCTGGACTATTCTAAAGGAGAATGAGATTCTCTCTCAGCATTACTCCTCCGTATACACCACAGCACGTCGGTGTGTCGGGGCGGAGCAATAGCACCCTATGTGATATGGTGTGCTCTATGATGAGTACTACTGAGTTTCCTATTTCCTTTTGGGAGTTATGCACTTGAGAAGCTGCATACCTATTGAATGTGGATTCAATAGTTTCCAACGAACCTCAGCCTCTCCGCCGATCTAGTAGGATTCCTCACGCACCTGAGAGATACTTCGGTTTCTCTATGACAGTGGGAGCGAGGATTGCATCATGAGATGATGACCTAACTAGTTTCGAGCTGGCCATCAGGAGTGGGACTCTGTAAGAATGGCTGGATGCTTATCGATCTGAGATGGAATCCTTATACACCAACAAAGTATGGACTTTGGTTGCTTTATCTGAAGGGTTAAATCCCCATCAGAAGCAAGTATATCTTGAGAAGATTACTTGGTGTACATGGAAAAGTTGAGACTTTCAAAGCTAGACTTGTTAAAGGTTTGCATCATAGACCAGGTATGGATTATGTTGAAACCTTTTCTAAGAATCTATGCTTAAGTCCATCCAGATCCTACTTGCCACGGCTACATACCATGACTACGATATCTGGTGGTTGGGTGTCATGACTGCTTTTCTAAATGATGTTTTAGAAAAGAGCGTCTATAAGTACACAGCCAGAGGGCTTCGTAGACAGTGGGAGCAGCGGAAACGTGTGCAAGATGTTTTATATGATAAAACAGGCATCGCGGAGTTGGAACATCTGTTTTGATATGGTAGTCAAAGAGTTTGACTTCATCAAAATGGTAGATGAACCTTGTATATACAAAAAGGTAGTAGGGAGTATGGTGGTGATCCTCGTAGAGTACGTGGATGACATACTCTTGATAGGGAAGGAGTTTCCTATGCTACGCTCGGTTAATCTCCGCTTATCACAAGGATTCTCCATATAGGATCAAAGTGAAACCTCCTATATCCTGGGTTCTTGGATCTATGAGATAGATCTAATTGGATGTCAGGATACTCACTAGTTGTAGTGAGATGGTATCAATCGATCCTGGGGATGATCACTGGAAAGGTTCCAGAGTGATAAGGACGACTGAATGTCAGTCGCAGGCATTGTCTATACCCTCAGTGGAGGGACGGTATGTTGGAAGAGTTCCAAGCTAGATACCGTGACATACTAGACGATTAAAGGCAAGATACATCGTTACCAAGGATGCTACCAAAGAGGCAATCTGGATATATATAAGTTCATAAGATGAACTTCGTTCCTACCATTGTGTGACAATGGAGTTGTGGCTTTTGCCAAGGAACTACCGTCCCATCAGAAATCCAGATATAATTCTTAGGCAGTATCACCTGATCATGGAGATGGTTGATCTCCAGGGAGATCGAGGTTAGGAGAGTAGACACAGAGGACAGCAGCGCGGATCCACTCACAAAGGCCTTTTTCCCAGTAGAGACTTTTATGGGATGGTTGAGTATGAGATACTTCAACCACAGCTAATTGTTGGGTATGCGATACCATAACAGATGGCCCTAGTGCAAGTGGGAGATTGTTAGTTATATGTATGCCCTAGAGGCCATTACTGTACATACGATGTATATTGTAGTGGATGCTGGGACATATATAGGGAGGACTTTCTTGCTCGACATGATAGTATGCTATCTGGTTGTACTTTATCTTAACATGTACTCTGATTGTCTCTATGTTACATGTTGATAAAGCCCTTAGGATATGTACTCGACTACTGGGACTATGATGAGATCATACTAGTGGGGCCACGGTAGTCGACGAGTACATCCTATAACTGTTCCTAGTCGAGGGTGTATCGAGACAGGGCATCGATGCACCAGAGTAGACTAGCGTATACGCATCTTGACCCATAAGATGGGCGATGGATGATCCCATATCCATCGGTGTTTGACATCAAGGATGGTGTACGGGTGCTCAGTGGAGACTGGGTACACTGGACGGACTCGCCGAGAACTCCCAGATGGTATTATACCATACGTCAGATGGCAGTTCTCCGGTGACACTGGTACAGAGTAGTCTGTCGACCCGAGATCGTCATAGAGTCTTGTGTGATTCCCACTGTGCTTTGATTTCCATCATACCACATCCAAGAGGGCGTGCAAAAAGGTGGCTTTTGGGTACAGTCCCGAATCACATGGAGGCAATGAGCGATAGGAGGGGATTCGTCTCTCCCGGTATAGGGAGTTGATGTTGTGCTGTGTTCGATTGGCTATAACCGGAAATCCCTGGCCAGGGTTGCTGAGATTTACTGGTAAGTGTTATCAGTAGTTTCTCGAACTGTTATAGACCTCAAATCGACACGACTTATCGAGCTACTGGGGTCTGACGTTTACCACCCCTAGGCGAGATATGCAACATATCAGACGACGAGACCGGACTGTACGGGAGTGTTACTGTTTGGATTCGCAGGAGAATGTACAGGCTTGCTTGTTGATCTTCTGAGCGCTCAATACCTGGGTAGCTGTTACGTTTAGCTGACCGCTTGCAGCTTGTGGGTGTTTGATATGATCATCACCTACTGCCGGCGTATTGACGATTCTTTAGAGTCCTACACAGAGGTTTCTTGACTCAGGCAAAACGGAGTAGGAGCACATATGTGATATGTGCGGGACCGAGGATAATGCGATATGTGATACCGTATTATATTCTCGCGATATTTGATATCAGCCGGGTCATCGGATCAAGTGTTGATTCGATGAATCGGTACGGATAAATATTAGTCGGTTATATGCGATATAGCCGGATTGTCGGATCAAGTGTTGATTCGATAATTTAATGTATAATAATATATATGATATATTAAATTACATTAAATAATATTTGCTCACTAAAAGATTCTTTTTCTCACTCGGGTAATACATTGATATATATGCGATATATGTTAAATGTATTATTTTATTTTTTTACAATAAATATTGTATATGTGATATATAATATTGTAACATATTATAATTATTAATGCAACATGATTAGAGGAGTTTAAACATGATTAGGGTTTGGATTAGGGTTAAACCTTCTAGTTGATTCTAGAAGCTTTTACTTTGTCATGATAAAGATATTTGTGTTGATCTTTATCCATGACTCACACTTAACCCAACCCAAACCCTAACCCTAGTAAACTCTCTACAATGGTTAAGTGAACCATGGTTGCATAAATGATTATGATAACATTCTTTCTATTCATCACAAATGATTTATCATCTTCTTCCTCCTTCATTCTTCCATGGAAAAGCTTACTTGTTTTTTCAAAGGTGATGAATAAATATGAGAAAAAGATAAATAAATAGAGCAAAAATCCTACTTCATCATTCTCATCTTCCCTTGCCATTTAGATGAGGGTGTTCACATCATTTCATGAGTGTTAGCTTGTGTTAAAGAAACTTCGAGGTAGATCATCTTAGTATCGAAGATCGGAAGCAAAGGTTGCACCTTTCTCTTCGTGGAACCTCTCGAGAGTCCGGATCCCGATGATCGCAGCGAAGGGACCACAACACGGAGCATATGAAGTGAAGGACCGGATCTACAAAGGTTGTAATCCCTCTCACTTAGTGTTAAAGTGTTTAGCATGCTTGTTTTCGCCTAATCTCTAGTTTAAAGTTCCGTATTCGGGTTGTTCGGCACGGCTAAAATTTTATTCGGGCATGGTTGATGCCTCGTAGACCCTTGTGCGCGTGCCTAGCAACCCTACATTAGCATCAGACCATTCAGCTCGAGCGCGATCTTTCGTTCACCGAGCAGCCAGTCGTGATATTGGACCGGCAGGTGAAGAAACTTAGATCGAAGGTCTTGCCATTAGTGAAGGTTCTTTGGAGCAGCCAAAATGGTGAAGAGATCACTTGGGAGGCCGAGGGCGAGATGCGGAAGAAGTTCCCTCGTCTCTTTGAAGATACGCATAGCAATATATTTTTAAATTCGGGGACGAATTTCCTTAAGGGGGAAGATTGTAACACCTTAGGATGTGATTAGTGGCTAATTAAACATTAAGTATGGTTTTTAATGAAAAGTTTACCAAATTAATTTTCAAATAATTTATCAAATTTAATGAATATTTTATTAGAATTTTTCTAATCTTGCACACACATGTGCATGTAAACTAGGGTTAAAATTGGATTAGCAACCATGGTGGATTAACCCATTTTCCTTAAGCTAATTTAAAAATTGAATTAAGTGTTTTGGGTTAATTGTTTTCTTTTTTTTTTAATGAGAAAGGATTTAAAAATTGGTTGACTTGGGGGGGGAAAGAGAGAGAGAGAGAGAATGGGCATTATGGCATGAGCCCATGCTTGCATTAAATGAAGAGAGAGAGAGGGGTTGACACTTTGTACACTCATTTCTTTGGCCTCTCATTTTCTTCTCACAACTCTCTCACTCTCACTCACACACACACCTCATTCTCAGCAGCAGAAGAAGCAGCAGTAGCTCCAGTAGCACCAGCATCAGCAACAGCTCCAGCAGCATCAGCAGCAGCACCAGCATCAGCAGCAGCTTCAGGCATCAGCAGCAGCAGCAACATGCAGCACCTGCAGTAGCAAGCAGCAGCAGCAACACAGCTTCTTCTCCTCCTTCTCCTGCTTCCTAGGATCTAGTGATGGTATATTTCTTAAGCCCAACTCCTTTTTGCTAAACTTGTGTGTTAAATAGCTTCGGTTAGTGTTAAATGTGAGATTTAGTGCTAAAAATAGGGATTAGTGTGGACTTTTGGTTAAGAGATGTTTTTGGTGGTTAGCCTAGCCAAATTTAGTGTTATTAGGGCCACTTAAACCTAGCTTTAACCCAGATTTCACTAAAATACCATAGGGTTTCAATTAGTGCAAAACTTAACGTTTTAAAGCAAACTTAGACATTTCTGTGATCTGCTATAGACCCGGGTATTTCAGATAAAATCTGAGTTAACTGTAGCCTACTTTTTAGACTCTGATCACACCACCAGAGAACGAGAACCCCTACCCAACTTTTGGCCGCCGATTTATTCTTTCGGGCCGCAAATTACGGCCAGATGAGGGAGTTAGGTGTTAGGGTTTTGGCTAGAGGAGTCTGCTATATTTTTAGGGTCTGTGGTATGTACAATTTTGTAATTTTTCACCTGTGTTAGAATCTGGGACGATATATCATTTTATCTATACGTTTAGTTTGCGTGATACGTGCGATACATGAGTGGGTTCTGTGTTCCTGCGTGTCGCGACGTGTCGGGGTAGTTTTAGACGCGTATACGCACGTTTTAGCGTATTGGACACGCGCGTTTATTTCGCGACGTGAGTTTCTCGTTTGATTTCGATATCGCGTTTTGCGAGATATTTGCTTATATGTGGATTCTTTGTGTGAATTCTAGGTTTGCAGGCGGGTACGTCGGACGCCGCAAAGAAATGGAAGCAAGTGGTCGGCTACGCTTAGCACGAGACCAGGTGAGTAGATTTAACATCTACGGGGAAATCGCCCGTATGGCGTTAAGCGTCACGGTGTAATAGGATATTTTAGTTGTATGTGTTCATATATATACTATAGTAGCATACCTTCTTGTTGCCTATAGAATTGGTAATATAGAACGCTGCACTGTCACAAACGGTTCAAGCTGCACGAGCACTATTGGTATGTTACACTCACACCGTTAGTGATTGCCATGACACTCACATTATAGGATTGCTACGAATTATATATCGTCTTAATTTCCGCTTCATTGATGATTGTCATGACTTGCCGCATATTGGCATATATTTAAATTCATTTTTGTGCTTACCATCATTGATATCTTCATACTAGCGCACATGCACACAGTATATTCATACCAGTGCACACACATATTGATATCTTCATACTTGCGCACATGCACACTGTATATTCATACCAGTGCATACATATATTGATATCTTCAAACTTGCGCACATGCACACTGTATATTCATTTCAGTAAACACATATATTGATATCTTCATACTTGCGCACATGCATACTGTATATTCATACCAGTGCATACATATATTGATATCTTCATACTTGCGTGCATGCACACTGTATATTCATACCAGTGCACACATATATTGATATCTTCATACTTGCGCGCATGCACACTGTATATTCATACCAGTGCATACATTTATTGATATCTTCATACTTGGGCGCATGCACACTGTATATTCATACCAGTGCACACATATATTGATATCTTCATACTTGCGCACATGCACACTGTATTTTCATAGTAGTGCTACACTCATATTCGCGTATATATCCATTTGCACATCTATAACTACATACATACACATGTTACCTACATGGATGATATTGACTTGAATTCGAGAAAATAGGGACCGCATGAGATATTTTCAAAACTGGATTCTTTTAAAAGAGCGGTTTTCCCATTTTTACTCTTAGTGTCATACGACACATTGCATGGATTTACGCATTGAGTTTGGATTTATGGGATTTCTGGATTTGAGAACCGTGGTATTATTTTAAGAAAATAAGCACTGTTTTAAAAACCTAGTTTCTCTTGATGTGATATTTCAGTGCGTCCACCATGAGTTTTCTCGGTTCCAGAGAGGTTGTGTGACTATATCCGATTCGAGGAGTGTTAGGCACCGATTGCGGGTACATGGTGGACCCGGTTTGGTACCCCGGGGTAAGAAGACTCGTATTGTTAGACGGTGAGCCTGACGGAGGGACTACTACCTACCGGTGATTTGTTGGAACTGGTGGTTATCCGGAGGATACTAACCAGAGTCGATAGATGGATACGGGACGCCACGTACTGCCCCGGCTGAGGGCCGATTCCGCAGACGGAGCCCGTAGGCCGATCCGGACTGACGGAGCCCGATACTTGAGAATTCGGGTGTCGATGCTGGACACGATTATTTTATGATATTTCGAGTGCCGATGTTGGGCACTCACGATTCTATGAGATTTACAGGATTTGAGGGCCGATTAGAGTGACGGCGCCTGAGTTTTACTGGGATTTGGGTGTATTGATGGACACCGGTTATTTTCCACGTTGACATTCCGTGTAGATGTTATTTATTCCTATGCTCAGCATTCAGTATTATACATCTCATCCTGTATCTGTAGTACCTGATAGAGCATGCTATGCACGATTATTGCATACCCTGCTCATCATATAGAGATGTATTAGATCGCACTTGTTGCATGATTATTGATCATCTAGCCCATCATATAGATGTTATCTGTTGGCATAGGTTAGTGTATCGCAGCACGTGCATACTCGCGATTACTTTTATATGTTATCTACTATTCATGAGTTGGCAACTCACCCCCGTTGTGCCACAGTGTTTGCCTGTTGCCCCTCGGAGTAGTCATGGCAGGCTGCTTTCTTGCATCTTTTGATACAGATACCACTGCAGTAGGCGTGTGAGCACTTTTGCTAATAGGTGGGTTTTTGTGCGGTATCTGTTTATTTTCCATTTGTATACATCATTGTATCTAGTATTCTCCATCTACTATTTATGTATTGACTTAGAGACCAGTTATGAGGACGGTATATATTATTTGTACTTGTAGGGTTACTAGGCACATGCACAAGGGTCTATAAGGCATCAACCATTCCCGATTTAAAAATCAGCCGTGCCGAACAACCCTAAACCAAGATCTTAGACTAGAGATTAGGCAAAACAAAGCATGTTAAACACTTTAACACTAAGTGAGAGTGATTACAACCTTTATAGATCCTGTCCTTCCCTTCATAAGCTCCGTGTTGAGGTCCCTTCGCTGCGATCATCGTGCATCCGGACTCTAGAGAGGCTCCATGAAGAGAAAGATGCAAGCTTGCTTACGATTTTCGATAACAAAGATGATCTACCTTGAAGTTTCATTAACACAATCTCTCACTCACTAAATGAAGTGAACACCCTCATCTAAATGGCAAGGGTAGATGAGGATGATGAAATAGGATTTTTGCTCTCATTTGTTTTCTTTAACTCACTCATTTTCATCACTAATGAAAAAGCTAGAAAGCTTTTTCCATGAAGAACTCAAGGAAGAAGATGAATGAATATATTTGTGATGAACAATGAAAAGATAATAATGATGAATAATGCAACCATGGTCAACTAAACCCTTATAGAGATTTAACTAGGACTAGGGTTTGGGTTGGATTAAAGGTGAGTCACTTGAAAATATCAAGCATAATATCTTTTCCATGACAAAAGAAAAACCTTCTAGAATGTTCATGAAACAACTAACCCAATTCAAACCCTAAACTTGTTTAATCTCCACTAATCATGTTGTATTAATAATCACATCATGTTACAATATTATATATCACATATATAATATTTATTGTAACGAAATAAAATAATACAATTAACATATATCGCATATATATCAATGTATTACCCGAGTGAGAAAAAGAATCTTTTAGTGAGCTAATATTAGCTAATGTAATTTAATATATCATATATATTATTATACATTAAATTATCGAATCAACACTTGATCCGACAATCCGGCTATATCGTACATAACCGACTAATACGATGACCCGGCAATATCACATATACCCGGCCGATAGCTCATATCGTGAGAATCTAATACGGTATCACATACCGCATTATCCTCGATCCAGTACATATCATATATGTGCACCTACTCCGTTTTGCCAGAGTCAAGAAACTTCTGTGTATGACTCTAAAGAATCGTCAATACGCCGACAGTAGGTGATGATCATATCAAACATCCACAAGCTGCAAGCGGTCAGCTAAACGTAACAACTACCCAGGTATTGAGCGCTCAGAAGATCAACAAGCAAGCCTGTACATTCTCCTGTGGATCCAATCAGTAACACTCCCGTACAGTCCGGTCTCGTCGTCTGATATGTCGCATAACTCGCCTAGGGGTGGTATACGTCAGACCCCAGTAGCATGATAAGTCGTGTCGATATGAGGTCTATAACAGTTCGAGAAACTGCTGATAACACTTACCAGTAAATCTCAGCAACCCTGGCCAGGGATTTCTAGTTATAGCCAATCGAACACAGCACAACATCAACTCCCTATACCGGGAGAGACGGATCCCCTCATATCGCTCATTACCTCCATGTGATTTAGGACTGTACCCAAAAGCCACCTTTTTGCATGCCCTCTTGGACGTGGTATGATGGAAATCAAAGCACAGTGGGAATCACACATGTCTCTATGACGATCTTGGGTCAACAGACTACTCTGTACCAGTGTCACCGGAGAACTGCCATCTGACGTGAGGTATAATACCATCTGGGAGTTCTCGGCGAGTCTGTCCAGTGTACCCAGTCTCCACTAAGCACCTGTATACCATCCTTGATGTCAAACACCGATGGATATGGGATCATCCATCGCCCATCATATGGGTCAAGATGCGTATACGCTAGTCTACTCTGGTGTATCGATGCCCTGTCTCGATACACCCTCGACTAGGAACAGTTATAGGATGTACTCGTCGACTACCGTGGCCCCACTAGTATGATCTCATCATAGTCCCGGTAGTCGAGTACATATCCTAAGGGCTTTATCAACATGTAATATAGAGACAATAAGAGTACATGTTAAGATAAAGTACAACCAGATAACATACTATCATGTCGAGCAAGAAAGTCCTCCCTATATATGTCCAAGCATCCACTACAATATACATCGTATGTACAGTAATGGCCTCTAGGGCATACATAAATCTAACAGTACTCTGTTGTCAGGTTCGTTGTGAGCCGAATTTATTTATGCAGTTTTATATTTCATGTTGTCTTCACTTGTTTTTACTCATTCTTCGCTACGGCGTAGTATATTATCATTGTGGTGATTGTTTCCGCCATTGTGCGTAATTGCTCCCATTTGGGATGCTCTATTCTTATTGTATATCATTTTACTCATATCTTGTCTTGTACCCGATTTCGGGGCTAGTTTTTACAAAGGAAATGCTGCCAAAATTTATAAGAAAATAACTTGAACTTTAAAGAATTTCACTAAGTTACTTATGGTTTTCTAAACGTTTTAACACTCAATAATTTTAATGGTTTTGATTTCTGGGTTTCGGCTTACTTAGTCGCGTTACGCCTGTAGCCGTTACGTGGTTAAGTGCCGGTCACGGGCCGAACATTGGGTCGTGACATTAGTCGAGAAGCTTCTAGAAGAAAGGTGAGGTGTAGAGCTTAGGTGTAATTTGCATTAATTGAATTTGTGACTCATGGAGTGATTCATCCAAATGAATTAATGAAGCATTTATTGCTTAATGACTCAAGAGATGATTCATTCATTTGTATTAAATGAAGCATAGTTGTAATTATCTACATGATTTATTTGATAATTATTATGCTTCATTATATACATAATGAGTTATTTGTTCAATTCATAATTAAAAACTCTTTCTCTCTCCTCAAGCTCTCTCTCTTCAAAAACCTAACCCTAATCTACTCATGTGTTAAGATCCCAAGGGTTAGCAAGACTAATAGATCCCTAATCCATTTCCATATCTTCTAGGTTATCTTGATTAGCAATCATAGCCACCTAGTTACCTCAAGTGAGAGGTTAAAGCTTGGAGAAGGAACTCTCGGGTGGATCTTCTGTCCCATCGAGTGAGGCCGACGAGGAGGTGATCAACAAGAACAAGAAAGACTTGTATCGTTAGGTATAATCACTTCTAGATAGTTGTTAGTTAGGGTTTGGCAATGATCCGTAAAGTTAGTCGATGTTACTTTTAAAAAAAGATTGTTTTACCTATTCCGCCTCCCCGCAACTTGTGGGGTATCTAACGTCGACTTACAGGTGATGCGGGCTGCTGGCGAGTTCTCCTTGCTGGAGGAGAGCTCAAAGCTGGAGCTGGAGGCGGCGATGGTGAAAGTCGCGGCCCTGGAGGGCGAGGTGGCGGCCGGGAAGTAGGAGGTTGCAAGGTACCGCGAGGCCGCCGGGGCTAAGCTTCAGGACTCCAAGGTGCTCGTCAGCACCGAGAAGAGTCAGCGACCACCCTATAGAGGGAGCTGGAGGCGGCACTAGAGGGGACTAAGTGAGCCGATCTCAAAGCAGCGAAGGCGGTGGAGAACTATAAGAAGTCGGAACATTTTTACACCATTCTAGCCTCGGCGACCACCTTCATCTGGCACGAGGCCCTCAACGCCGTCATGGCTCGGATGCCGGAGTTCGCTTACACAGAGCTCCAAGCTGAATATCCTCGCGGAGATGACGAGCAGGGAGACGACCCCGGGGGCGAGGCCGGGGAAGAGATTTCCAGCGAGGGCGATGCCGAGGCTCGTGTGATGGGCGCTGAGCCCCCAGATGCCGACCGAGTCGTGGTAGATATTGAGCTTCCAGGGGTTGCGCCTGGCCCTGAGGCCTGAAGCCCTTCATCTTCTTGTTTCTTTTCTTTTGTTGAATCAGGAATTTTGCAGGCCTCCGGGCATTTTGTAAGGCTGGAGAGCCCCCAATACCCTTGTAAAGTGTTTGATTTTTGGAATGAATTATTTTTGCAGTAGTATTTGCGCGCTTGTTTTCCTTTGTCGGTAAACTCTTGTATTTGCACAGTACTGCCTTCATGTTAGGCCCGTTTTTCGTCTAGCGATCACACGTCGAGTTAAATCTATTCATTTGCCAAGTGTGCAAAGACCGGCGAGAAGACGGTATCCGGCGGGAAGACGGTATCTCCATGGCCCCGAAGTCGAGGTGGTTATCGCTCAGACGTAGTTGGACTGTATGCCTCTTGGTGAGGGTTTTTGTTCCTTAGTCGTGGAAGGCACGGAGAGGCATGCTAAAGATGGGCCGAGTAGGGTAGCTGCTCGGTCGCCTCATGGTAAGGACTTATATCCCTAGCGTTGTGGGGTAGGGAACTACTAGCCAGGGATAACCGAGCAAGGGCGGGCCCGGTTGCCTCTTGGTGAGGGCTTTGATCCTTAGCGCGGGAGGGGCCGTCTAAGGACGGGCCGAGTAGGGTTACTGCCTGGTGCCTCTTTGCAAGGGCTTTGATCCCTGGCGTTTTGGGGTAGGGAGCTACCAGCCAGGGATAACCGAGCAAGGGCGTGCCCGGTTGCTTCTTGCGAGGGCTTTTGATCCGTAAGGACGGGCCGGGCAGGGTTGCTGTCCGGTGCCTCTTGGCGAGGGCTTTGATCCTTGGCGATTTTGTGTAGGGAGCTACCAGCCAGGGATAACTGATCAAGGGTGGGCCCGGTTGCCTCTTGCGAGGGATTTTGATCCTCAGCGCGGGAGGGGTCGTAAGGGGCCTACGAAGGACAGGCCGAGCAGGGTTGCTTCCCGGTGCCTCTTGGCGAGGGCTTTTGATCCTTAAGGATGTCCGAGTAGGGTTTCTGCCCGGTGCCTCTTTGGGAGGGCTTCGATCCTTGGTTTTGTGGGGTAGTAAACTACTAGCCAGGGATAATCGAGCAGGGTGGCCACTCGGCTGCCTCTAGGTGAGGGCTTTGATCCCTGGCGTTGTGGGATAAGGAGCTACTAGCCATGGATAGCCGAGCAGGGTAGCCGCTCGGCCGCCTCTTGGTGAGGGCTTTGATCCTTGGCGCTGCGGGGTAGGGATCTACCAGTCAGGGATAGTCGAGCTGGGTAGCCGCTCGGCTGCCTCTTGGTAAGGGATTTGATCACTGGTGTTGTGGGGTAGGGAGCTACCAGCCAGGGATAGCCGATCGCGGTAGCCGCTAGGCTGCCTCTTGGTGAGGGCTTAGTTCCTTGGCGCTGCGGGATAGGGAACTACCAGCCACGGATAGCTGAGCAGGGTAGCCGCTCGGTTGCCTCTTGGTGAGGGCTTTGATCCCTGGCGTTTTGGGGTAGGGAGCTACCAGCCAGGGATAGCCGAGCAGGGTAGCCGCTCGGCTGCCTCTTGGTGAGGGCTTTGATCCCTGGCGTTTTAGGGTAGGGAGCTACCAGCCAGGGATAGCCAAGAGGGGTATCCGCTCGGCTGCCTCTTGGTGAGGGCATAGACCCCTGGCACTGCGGGGTAGGGAACTACCAGCCAGGGATAGCCGAGCAGGGTTGTTGCTGCTCTGCCTCTTCATGATGGCTTAGATCCTTAGCACGGGAGGGGCCGTAAGTGGCCTACTAAGGATGGACCAAGCAGTGAAGCTATTCAGTTGCCTCTTGGCGAGGGCTTTGATCCCTGGCGTTGTGGGGTAGGGAACTACCAGCCAGGGATAGCCGAGCAGGGTAGCTGCTGGGCTGCCTCTTGGTGAGGGCTTAGATCCTTAGCACAGGAGGGGCCGTAAGTGTCCTACTAAGGATGGACCAAGCAGTGAAGCTGCTCAGTTGCCTCTTGGCGAGGGCTTTGATCCCTTGCATTGCGAGGTAGGGAACTACTGGCTGGGGATAGCCAAGCAGGGTAGCTGTTGGGCTGCCTCTTTGTGAGGGCTTAGATCGTTAGCACGGGAGGCGCCGTAAGTGGCCTACTAAAGATGGACCAAGCAGTGAAGCTGCTCAGTTGTCTCTTGGCGAGGGCTTTTTATCATGACCCAAAGTTCGGCCTATGACCATCACTTAACCACGTAACTTCTACATGCGTAACGTGATTATCTAAGCCGAAACCCAGAAATAAAAACCATAAAAGTAGTGAGTGTTGAAAATATTGGTTTAAAACAATTAGAAAACTCGAGTAAAACTCTTGAAAGTTTGAGTTATTTCATTAATAAATTTCGGCAGCACCTCCTTTGTAAAACCAGCCCCGAAATCGGATACAAGACATGATATAAATAAAATGACATACAACAAGAATAAAGCATCCCCAAATGGGAGCAATCACGCCCAACGGCGGAAACAATCACCACAATAATAGTATACGACGCTGTAGCGAAGAATGAACAATATAAGTGAAAAACAACACAAAAGATAAAACTGCATAAATAAAGCCGTCTCACATGATCTCGACATCCAGAGTACAAAATAATATACATCGTCCTCACAACTGGTCTCTAAGTCAATACAAGAAATGGTTGATGGAGAGTACTAGATACCACAGAGAGTACAATGGAAATAAACGGATACTGCAAAACCCACCAAAAGGCAAAACGGCTGACTCGCCAACTCCAATGGTATCCATAGCCAAAAAGATACAATGAGGTAGCCCTGCCACAACTACTCTGAGGGTAGACCTGCAAACACTGTGGCACAATGGGGGTGAATTGCCAACTCGTGAATAGTGAATAACGTATAAGGGTAATCGCGAGTATGCACGTACTGCGATACTCAACATGTGCAATCTAATAACATCTATATGATGAACTGGGTATGCAATAATCATGCAAGGTACTCTATCAGGTGTTGCGACTACATGATGCAATGCATAACAATTAATGCTCAGCATGGGATAAAATATCATCTACAAGAATCATCATCATGGAAAACCCCGGTGTCTACCAAAAGCACCCCAAAATCCCGATAACTCAGGCGCCGTCACTCTATCCGGCCCTCAATCCTGTAAATCTCATAGAAGCGGGGTACCCAACATCGGCACCCGAAAACATCATGAAATACTCGTGTCCAGCATCGATGCGCAAATCCTCATATATCGGGATCCGTCTGTCCGGATCGGCCCACGGGCTACGTCTGCGGGATCGGCCCTCGGGCTCCGGCAGTACGGGTCGGCCCATATCCATCTCTCGACTTTGGTCGGTATCCTCCGGATAACCGCCAGGTCAAACAAATCACCGGTAGGTAGTAGTCCCTTTGCCAGTCTCACCGTCTGTATACACAGCATCCCTTTCTTGCCCCGGGGTACCATACCGGGTCCACCATGTACCCGAAATTGGCCACATCCAGCTCCTCGAATCGGGTTCACCTGTCACACGTCTCAGAACCGAGAAAACGCATGGTGGACACATTGAAATATCATATCAAGAGAAACCGGGTTTTCAAAACAGTGCATACTTTCTTAAAATAATACCACGGTTCTCAAATCCAGAAATCACATTAAATCCAAAACTCAATGCGTGAATCCATGCAATGTGTCGTATGCCGCATAACATCGTACTATAAGTAAAAAGGGAACAACGCACTTTTAAATGAATCCAGTTTTGAAAATATTTCATGCGGTCCACATTTCTCTAGAAATCAAAGCCAGCATCATCTATATATATGAAATATGTATGTATGTAGGTATGGATGCACAAGATATACATACGCGAATATGATTGTATATTATGCATGTGTGCCAATATGGATGTATAAGTGGGTATATACACAAGCATGAGTGTACAATATGTATACATGCCAATATGGATGTACAAGTGGTATATACGCAAGCATGTATGTACAATATGTATATGTGCCAATATGGATGTATAAGTGGGTATGTACGCAAGCATGTATGCACACAAAGGGACAGAATCATGTCTAATCATCAATGATGAGATACTCTAAACGATGTATGGTTTGTAGCAATTCTATAGTGCGAGTGTCATGGCAATTACTAACGGTATGTGTGTAACATACAATTAGTGCTCGTGCAGCATAAACGTTAGTAACAGTGCAGTGCTTCATAAATACTATGTCTATATGCAACCAAAGAGGGGTACGCTACAATGGTATGTATGCACTACCAATATATATATATGAATATAACACGCGACTACCATTTCCTATCAAGCCCTGACGCTTAACGCCATACGGGCGATTTTCCCATAGATGTTAAATCTACGTACATGTAATCTCGAGCTAGGTATAACCGACCACCTGCTTCCCCTTCTTCGTGGCGTCCGAAGTCCCCGTCTGCGATCCTAGAGTTTATACAAAATACACACGTAAGGTTAAAATCCTGCAAAAACGCGATATCAAGACAATACTAAAAACTAACGTCGCAAGCTAAACACGTGAAATCGATACACTAAAACGTGCGTGTACTAAACCCAGAATTTCCCCAATGTGCTGCGATGCACAGAACCCACTAAACCCAGACTCGAAGCGCACACGTCGCGCAAGCCACAAAATACTAATTAAGGGTAAATGGTCCCAGATTTTTACCTCGAACTAAACTAACAAAATAAACAATACCAAACACAGATAAACACACACAAGCACTCCCCTGCATAGCACCAAACCCCAATTCCCTCAGGAGGCCGGCAAGCTCGGAAAAGGGGTGGGTCTCGCCGGATTTTGGGGAGGGGAACGGGCTCGTAACCCTACACACTAAACTAAAACGCCTGCACATCATTCTGTATATGTTTGCAAATCAAGAAAATAATCACAGATATAGCAGATTCGCCGTATCCTATAATTTTTTTTAAAACGTTTTAAAAACACTAATTTGGTACAATAAGGTATTTTAGTGTAAACTGAAACAAAGACTTGGTTTAGGCAACATTAATAGCACCTAATTAAGCTAATCAATCCCTAAAAACCCTAACTTACCATAATCTTCACTTAAACCACATAATTAGCACTAAAACTCACAAAAACAGAACTTTTAGCTAATTAAAACTACAAGTTTAGCAATAAAGTGATTTGGGTGAGCCTAATACCTCAAATTGGTCTTAGGGAGTTTAAACTTGCTGCACTTGCCATCAAGGACAAGGACTTGCCATAAAAACCAACAAGGAGGTGATTTGGAGTGATAAATGTGAGTTGGTGAGATGGTAGATGGATTTCTAATGAAGAATTGGTGTTAGAATTTTGATGATAAGGAGAAGAGAAGAAGGGGGGAGCTGCTGCTGCTTCAGCTGAGGAGAGAGAGAGTGAGAGAGAGAGTGCCCCAAAGTCAAGTTCTCCAATGCCCATTTAATGCACCATGCTCTCTCTCTTTCTCTCTCATTTTTTATTTTTCTTTATTGTTTTATTTAGTTATGGTTTTATAAGGGAATGAAATGATATTTTGAATAAAGTGGGAAAATGAAACATGTGTTACAAAATGTGTTAAGTTGTGCATGCAAGTTACACTAAATTGCGAGGAAAAGTTTAAGGAAATTTTCTAATTATGTGAACACTAAACTTATTAATAATTAATAAAACACACACACTTATATATATAAACACATATTTTCACAATTGAAGTTTGATTTATTCTAGTTTAAGTGGGAAAATGTTAGTTACTGGGATTTATGAAAACACGCATTAAAGCTAATTAATGTGAAATTAGCCTAAACAAATTTCAAAGCGTTACAATCTTCCCCCTTAAAGAAATTCGGTCCCCGAATTTAAAAATCTAGCTACGCATACCTTCAAAGAGATGGGGATATTTCTTTTTCATATCATCCTCGGTCTCCTAGGTGACCTCCTCACTGCTCGGGACACGCCAAAAAACCTTGACGGACGGTATAATCTTTGACCTCAATTTCTTCACCTCCTAATCTTGGATGAACACCGGCTGCTCTGCAAAAGAAAGGTCGCGCTCCAGCCGGATCGTCGGGTGCTGAATCGCATGCGAAGGATCATGAAGATACTTGCAGAGCATCGAAATGTGAAATACGGGGCGAATGTCTGGAAAACTGGGCGGAAGAGCTAACCGATACGCAACTGCACCAATACGCTCGAGGATCTCAAAGGGGCCCACATATCTGGAACTAAGCTTCCCCTTCTTCCCAAATCTCATCACACCTTTCATTGGGGAGACCCTCAAGAAAACATGATCGCCAACAGAAAACTCAAGTCTGCGCCGACGATGGTCCGCATAAGTTCTTTGCCTGCTTTGGGCTGCGCTCATCCTATCGCGAATCATCTGGATCTTCGCGGTCGTCTCCTCAATAATCTGCGGCCCTAAAATACTGCTCTCGCTGAGCTCTGTCCAACAGATGGGCGATCTGCATCTCTTCCCATATAGAGCCTGGAATGGTGCCATCTGAATGGTCTCCTGGAAGCTGTTGTTATAGAAGTAGTCTACTAAGGGCAAATGGTGATCCCAGCTACCTCCGAAATCCAAAATGCACGCTCGGAGCATGTCCTCAAGAGTCTGAATAGTCCGCTCTGACTGGCCGTCGGTCTGCGGATGAAAAGCTGTGCTGAAACTCAAGCGGGTGCCCAAAGCCTCCTGAAGCCCCTACCATAGTCGACTGGTAAACTGGGTGCCTCGGTCGAACACAATACACGTCGGGATGCCATGCAACCGTACGATCTCGTCGATGTAAATCTGGGCGTACTAAGCAAATCCGAAAGTGGTCTTCACTGGCAGGAAGTGAGCCGCTTTCGTCAATCGATCCACGATCACCCAAACGGAGTCATACCCTCGACTGGTCCTGGATAGACCCACGATGGAGTCCATAGAAATCTGCTCCCATTTCCACTCCGGAATGGGAAAAGGCTGCAACTCTCCCGCTGGCCTCTGGTGCTCGGCCTTGACTTGTTGACAAGTCAGGCATCTCGACAAGATGTCTGTGACGTCCCTCTTCATCCCGTCCCACCAGTAAACATCTCTTAAATCATGGTACATCTTAGTGGAACCCGGATGAACACTGTACACTGATCGATGTGCCTTCTCAAGAATCTCACGCCTCAGTACCTCAGCATCTGGTATGCACAGTCTAGTCCCAAATTGTAGTATCCCCTGATCATCGATCATGAACTCGGAAAATCTGCCCTGTCCAATCTGTGCCATGATCTCTGAACAACGGTCATCACTATACTGTGCATCATGTATACGGTCAAGCAACAGTGGACGTGCACGAACATGCGCAAGCTGTCCCTCGATCGGAGTGAACTCGAACTACATTCGACTGTCGCATAAAATCTGCCAATCTGCTGACGACTGCCTCTGCACTGCGCTCAAAGAAGATAGACTACCCTCGGGCCTCCGACTTAAAGCATCCGCCGCTACATTCACCTTGCCGGGGTGATAAAGGATCTCACAATCGTAGTCCTCCATTAACTCCATCCAACGGCGTTGTCTAAGATTCACGACTCGCTGCTGAAATATGTATTTCAAGATCTTGTGATCCATGAATATCTGGCATGACTCGCCGTATAGGTAATGTCGCCAGATCTTGAGTTCAAAGACCACTATAGCCATCTCCAAATAGTGAGTGGGGTAGTTCTGTTCGTGTTTCTTCAGCTGCCGAGAAGCATACACGATAACCCTGTCGTGCTGCATCAATACGCACCCTAGCCCCACTCGAGAAGCGTCACAATAGACCACAAATCCACCCGATCCTAAAGCAATGATAACACCGGCGCCTTAGTCAAACGAGTCAGCAACTGCTGAAAGCTATGCTTGCACGCCTCCGTCCAATCAAAATGAACTCCCTTCCGGGTCAACCCGGTCAACGGTGCAGCAATACGGGAGAAGTTCTGTACAAATCGTCGGTAGTAGCCGGCCAGTCCTAGAAAGCTGCGGATCTCAGTAACTGATGCTGGTCTGGGCCAATGCTGAACGGCCTCGATCTTCCTCGGGTCCACACATATACCATCTCGCGTAATCACGTGACCCAAGAAATCTATGCTGTCAATCCAAAACGCGGACTTGGAGAATTTTGCGAACAGCTGGTGCTCCCTCAAAGTCTGTAATGTGATCTGCAGGTGCAGCTCGTGCTCCGCTCGGCTCCGGGAATAAACCAAAATGTCATCAATAAACACGATAATGAAATGATCAAGATACGGCCTGAAAACGCGATTCATCAAGTCCATAAACGCGGCTGGGGCATTGTCATCACCAAAAACTCATAGTGCCCGTAATGTGTGCGAAAAGCCGTCCTCGGAATATTCTCCTGCCGAACCCGCAACTGATGGTAGCTTGATCGCAAGTCAATCCTCGAAAAGTATCCCGCACCCTGAAGCTGGTCGAACAAATCATCGATACGTGGTAAGGGATATCTGTTTCGTATGGTAACCATGTTCAGCTGGCGGTAGTCAATACACAAGCGCAAACTGCCATCCTCCTTCTTAACGAACAGGACTGGAGCAGCCCAAGGAGACACACTAGGTCGAATAAGCCTTTTATCCAACAAATCTTGCAAATAATCTTTCAACTCTCTAACCTCCGCCGGGGCCATCCGATAAGGTGGTATGGAAATAGGCCCCGTGCTGGGAATCAAGTCAATGCAGAAAAAAATATCGCGCTCAGGCGGTACCCTAGGCAGCTCGTCAGGGAAAACGTCAGGGAACTCATCCAAAGGAAGCTCTGCAGCTCTAGTATCGCAAACATAGGCTAGAAATCCCTGACTTCCCTTCCTCAAAAGCTGTCCGGCGTGAAGAGACAAAATCAAACTGTGAGGGGTAGCACCACGGTCCCCCTGCACAACAAAAACCGACTCGCCGGGAAAACAAAATCTAACTTTCTTCTCAAGGCAGTCCACAGAAACATAGCATGTGGCTAACCAGTCCATGCCCAGGAGAACATCGAAGTCCAACAACTCAAGAAGGATCAAGTCGACGGACAACTCTCTCACACTAATACGGACAACACACGACTAGAACACGTGTCAAGAAATAAACGACTCGCCCACAGGAGTGGTCACAGCAAGCGGCTTATCAAGCAAACAAGACTCTCTGCCCAAACTCGGCATGAAGTGTATGGAAACCTACGAGTGCGTAGATCCCTGATCAAACAACACGTGTGCGTCAACAGAACTTACTGAAAGAGTACGTGAGACCACTGCATTGGACGACTGCGCGTCCTGATCCGTCAAAGCAAACACCCGTGCATGCCCTCTATCTGCGACTGGCTGTCCTCTGCCGGCAACTGGCTGTCCTCTGCCCGCCACTGGCTGTCCTCTGCCGGCAACTGGCTGTCCTCTGCCCGCCACTGGCTGTCCTCTGCCTCGGCCACCTCGTCCTCTCTGAGCAAACCCTCCGCAACCACGACCTCTCTGTGCATATGTCTGACGTGGAGCAACAACAGGTACAAGAGGCAAAGCTCTCCGAGGTGGAGAAGGCGGTAGGGTAATATATGGTACAGCCGCCTCGCCCTCACGTGGCTCCGGACAATCTCGAATACGATGATAAGTACTCCCGCACCGGAAACATCTAGATAGTGCCGGCTGAGCCACCTGGGAATAAGAGCTCAATAGATGACCTCGTCCCGACCCTCCGCTACCCCCCGTAACTGAACGGAACCAATCGCGGCGCCTAAACGGCTGTCTCTGTGCTGACGTATCTGTATGAACCCTCTTCGTCCCTGGAACTACCGAAGTCTCAGCAAGGCGCCCCTCGACTAATAGGGCTGCATCTACAGCTGCTGCATAGGTCTCGCAATGCTGTGCGCTGATCGCAAGAAATAACGGTGTAAGCAGGCTTCGAACAAACCTCTTGACTCGCATCTCCTCAGTAGCTACTAAATATAGGGCATAAACAGAGAGCTCGGTGAACTGCACATCATACTCCGCCACTGTCATATCCGGCGTCTAGCGTAATGACTCTAACCTGCGCTCTCGAGAATCTTGGACACTCTATGGAAAAAAAACGGGCAAGGAACACCGTCACGAACTTAGTCCAGGTCGTAGGAGGAAGACCTGCTGCTCTGCCCTTCTCTACCGACTCGCACCACTTTTGCGCAAGACCTTCCAGGAGAAAGCTCACAAACTCCACCCATCTCACATCGGAGCATCTCAATGAACGGCATATCCTGGCTATCCGATCAATAAAAGACTGCGGTTCCTCGGCTGCATCGGTGCCTGTGAAGACCGGAGGCTTCAGCCTCATAAACTTAGATAGCGATACTGTGATAACCTCTGTGGCTGCAGGTGCAACTGCGTGAACCGTAGGTACCATCGCTGTGGAACAACCTCCTGTCTCTGCTCTCCAATGGCCTATCATCTGGCGCATCTCCTGCATACCGGCCCCTAGCATAGCAATCTGGTCTGTAGAAGGGGGAACAGTCTGCTCTTGTACAACGGGTGAACTGCATGGGTCTGTCCTCGTCTCAGACGAGTCAACTCTACTATCGGCTCTCGCGGCCGCTCTCTATGCCCTCGTAGTCTTCGGCGGCATAATGGCTGGAAAAGTAATATGATTCGATTAGAATACGGAAATCGAATCACAAGAATGTATATAATCACGAAGGAATTGTAACCAATAGGTCCTAAAGCCACTTAGGCGGAGTACCGTGTCGTGAGTATGCCGTGGAACATACACACGCTACGCCACTCTGCTTCAGCTACCTACTCCATCATACCAAGGTCATCCTACACTCCGAAAGGTAAAACCTATGCTCTGAAAGCAACTTTGTCACGACCCAAAGTTCGGCCCGTGACCGGCACTTAACCACGTAACGTCTACAGGCATAACGCGATTCAGTAAGCCGAAACCCAGAAATCAAAAGCATAAAAGTAGTGAGTGTTGAAAACATTTGTTTAAAACATTTTGAAAACTCGAGTAAAAATCTTTAATGTTTGAGTTAATTCATTAAAAAATTTCGGCAGCACCTCCTTTGTAAAAACTAGCCCCGAAATCGGGTACAAGACATGATATAAGTAAAATGACATACAATAAGAATTAAGCATCCCTAAATGGGAGCAATCACGCCCAACGGCGGAAACAACCACCACAATAATAGTATATGACGCCGTAGCGAAGAATGAACAATATAAGTGAAAAACAGCATAAAAGATAAAACTGCATAAATAAAGCCGGCACACACGAGCTCGACATCCAGAGTACAAAATAATACACATCGTCCTCACAACTGGTCTCTAAGTCAATACATGAAATGGTAGATGGAGAGTACTAGATACAACAGAGGGTACAATGGAAATAAACGGATACCGCAAAACCCACCTAAGGAAAAACGGCTCACTCGCCAACTGCAATGGTATCCGTAGCCAAAAAGATACAATGAGGTAGCCCTGTCGCAACTACTCTGAAGGTTGACCTGCAAACACTGTGGCACAACGGAGGTGAGTTGCCAACTCGTGAATAGTAAATAACCAATAAGGGTAATCGCGAGTATGCACGTACTACGAGACTCAACATGTGCAATCTAATAACATCTATATGATGAACTGGGTATGCAATAATCATGCAAGGTACTCTATCAAGTACTACGACTACATGATGCAATGCATAACAATGAATGCTGAGCATGGGATAAAATAACATCTACACCAATCATCATCGTGGAAAACCCCGGTGTCTACCAAAAACACCCCAAAATCCCGATAACTCAGACGCCACCACTCTATCCGGCCCTCAATCCTGTAAATCTCAAAGAAGCGGGGTGCCCAACATCGGCTGTAACGTTTTGGAAAATTAAGAATATTTAATTACATTTTATTATAAAAATAATAAAATCGATAAGTTTATGCAAAATGATATCGCTTATGAATTTGGGGTATCGGAATTATGTCCGAAAAATGTAATTATTTTGATAAATATGAATAAAGCAGGTGATATCAAGAAAATGATATTTTAATTATATTATCATGACATTGTATTTATCATTAAGCTAATAATAATTAAGTAATAGATTTATCATTTCATATCCTTTATGTTATAGAAAATTAAATTGTGATATGAATGTTTTACTTATTGTTATATTTTATCATGGATGGCATATATCATTATGCGTTAACACTCACACAAAATACCTCATTTCATCCTTAATTATAAATTTGACACCTCCTCCTTCATTACCTTTACACCTCCTTCTTCAAATCCAACACCTCATCCTTGCATGAATCACTCATGCTGTTTCAAGTGACACAACCTCCTTCCTCCATGCCACCTCCTCCTTTCTCTACAACAAACCCTCACACTTTTCCTTATCTCACCCCCCTTGTTCAGTTCATAAGATCTGAAACTTTAAAAAAAAGAGAAGGAAAGGAAAAGAAAAACTTAAGAAAACACAAACAAAATAAGAAAAGAGAGAAGAGAAGAACAAATGCTAAGGCTTCACCATCACCCTTTAGTTAGGACCTTGAGCTTGGGCATCCTAGAGAAGTTCTTCCAATGATCTTACTGTAGGTATAATCCTTGAACCCTGTGTGATTTTAGTTCTGAAGCTGTTTTACATTAGAAATCGAATATCGTAATATCGTATTTTTACAAGCTTAGCCTCTGTTTGAATCTGCTCTAGTTTAATTAATAAATAGATTGATCAAACAGTACCTGGACCTTATAATTTAGACCTAGACTAACCCACAGGAAGACGGGCCCCTTTGCTCGTATTTTGGCCGGCGACCGACACACCAAATCCGATCTCGCCGGATTTCCTAGAGATTTGGTTTATGTGGTTCTTAGGGTAGGTCTGTGAGTATGAATTATTGTGTTTGGTATTGTTTAAACAAGTTAGTTTTTCAGTGGGTTAATTGTGTAAACTAATATTAGTTTAGGAGTGAAACTATATACATACGACACATAGCATGTTTAGTGTTTGTGATAATTTAACTACGGAATGTGACTCTGGAACTAATAAGTATAAACACTAGAAAAACTAGCAAGATCAAAAGTATAATGAGCAAACTGGAAGACTACACTTAAAACCAGAGCCCAAACTCACCACAGAAATCCGGCGACCACCTTAAAAATTCCGGCGACGCCGGCCCCCCTTGAGAGTTTGTTGTTGGTTTTTCTCCTGTAACTTTGTTTTGGTATTTTATAAGTCTCTGTATTGTTTGTTTTTCCTAATTATTCATACAGAGGAATCTGGTGATGTTTTAAAAATGGTTTCCTCAAAATTCAGATATTTATGATACGGAGTTTTCGTATTTTGATGTTGCAATTGAATCGTTAACGTTTATAAGTTAACGACAGAATTATATGGTCGCTTTTAGTTAAGTATGCTGTAGGTTCTAACCTACGGGTGTTTAACTTGTTGTTTTGATTTCAGATATGATATTTACATCTATGCGATTTAAATACGACTATAGTTACGAATCGAGGATTCCGAGACGGAGTTGGCGATGTAGCAGCGTGGATTCAGCGAGCTTCTAAGTTGGTGAGTAGATTTATATCTACTGGGGAAGTCGGGTTGATGGTGTATAGCACCCCTGCAACCTTATAAATAGTATTATGATTGCTAGTTAGTATAATAGTTATTCAAGACATCGATATAGTATCGTATCTTATATGTCCTTCATTGCATAAAGTTCATATCTAGTTTTAGGTGAGACGTGTGCATAATGATTAGATCCGTACGACATGGATATGATTTGAAGAGTTTGTACGAGGAAATCATGTCGTACTTAAGATAATATGGATATAGCGATATGATGAGTTACTACAAGGATTTATACGAATTGGAAATGATAAACTTTGTATGCCGAATACAGCCAATTTATCTTTTGACTCGTAGGGTTAGGTTATATTCTGTTTTACGATGTAATACCTATGTGAGCTATATTATTTTAAAAACTACGATTCGTTGTCTTTTAAATAAAATATCAGGATGCGTTCCAGTTTCTAAATCGAATATCTATTTTAAATCTACGGCGGCTTCCTTATTTTAAACTTAACGTTTCGATCATTTCTAAAGATAATGGTATAGCTCATACTACGTAATTATAATAGTTACGTTTAGATTAATTTACATATTTACATTATATTATCCATATTATACGTTTCTGCATTATGCACACTCTGAAAGAACACCGCATAAATACCATTGAGTACTATGTTGCATAAGCACGTGAATATATGTTACACTACACCTCATTGGTACTGCCATTTCACTGTAGAACCGTTCTGTGATATTTGTGTAAAAATAAATAGGTTACACCGTAAAACACTTGCACAAATACTAATGATTGCCATGTTGCTCGAGCACAAACGCGCATGCTACACTACACATCATTAGTAGTATCATTACACAGTAGAATTGAAATCATTATATTATATGATGTAATTACGTAGTCTTCTTTATTACTTTTGTAAATTACGAATAATTCTAAGATAAATGCTTTATTTGATTCTTTGGATTTTCTGGATATTCTACTCCTGATGATATATATCAGTGGTATGGGGCACTGTTATATATGTATATATATAATATATCATTAATACAACCTATGCAAATTTCTTCTTCCTCACTTGATATTTTTATATGATGAGAAAACGTCCACCATGAGTTTTGGGTTTTCTGATTTTGACATCCGAACCGATTCGGTGGATATACGGTTACAGATTTACAGTTTTATCCAGACTAAGTAGGTGGGGATACAGTTGGATAAATGGTGGACCCGGTCGAGACCGAGGGGCAGAATTGCCGCATTATACGCAGGGAGCCTAACGAGGTGACTCCATTCCGGAGATAAAAATGAACATGGCAGATATCCAGGGGATACTGACCGTAGATAGAAACGACCACGGCAGATATCCAGGGGATATGGACCGAGGTTCGATTAGGCCCGGCGGATATCCAGGGGATACTGATCGTAGCCAGGGATATCGGGCGACGATCATCTATTGAGATGGTGTCGACGGTACCTATATTTACGTGTCGATGATGGACACGAGGGATTTCGGATTTGAGATGTCGATGCTGGACATCTATATGTATATATATATTTATATGGGCATTATCATGAGGTACACAGTTAGATATTAATTACTGGATTCTTCAGGACTGATCCGAGGGAGCAGTACCTACATATATTTGTACAGATATTCATAGACAAAAAGGGAATTCCAATATGGATTATAGATTCATGATTTTGACTCGTATGACATTGAGGTACTATAATTGGGATTGCATGATAGTTAGTATTGCACATATGCATATCATATTGTAGATCAATACTGATTATGATAGGACTATACTAATGACCTAGGTATCGTCATGCATTTCGATTTCTACCTTTAGATGTACTTTTATTCACTGAGTTGGCAACTCATTCCCGTTGTGCCACAGTTTGTTGCAGGTTTCACCGCTTGGATTATCAGCGGCTTGGGCATATTTTATTTTGGTAATTGATTGGTAAGTGAGTTATTATTGTATCATACTCACTCTTGATTATTCCTATATTCTGTTATCTAGTGATAACTCTATCAACTTAGAAATGATATATTATGGACTTAGAAGCGAGACTTAGAGTTTATGTGTGGTGATATCACACTCTTTAGAGTCGACTTCTATTATAGATTGTTTGGCTGTTCCGTCTTTTGGACGTGAAAGATAGCTTCCGTTGGGATGCTATTTTATTATGGTAGTTGTATCGGGTTTTTATATAAAAAATTTAATGGGGGTGTTGTCAGATTTTCAAAAAAGTCATAGATGTTTTTCGAACATACTTAGTTAATTTGTTATTTAATCTGATTCCATCTGATGACTACGTAAAACCACCTCCAATGATTTCAAAAATGGTTTAGATTCCGGGTTTCGACTTACTTAAACCGCGTCGATGTCTTAAGATGTCACGTGATTTAAGTGCCGGTCACGTACCACTTTTGGGTCATGACAAAGTTGGTATCAGAGCGTTTGGTTTAACCTTTGTTCGAGTCTAGGTTGACTATATAGAGTCTGGGCATATATTTTATTACCTAGGATTGACCTTATAGGACTTAGACTTGACTTTGGGGGTCTTATACCCGAACTTTCGTTTAATAGGATGACCCTTGTTGATGGAGTAGGTACTAAGTAGAGTGACGTACCATACATATGTTCCGCGGCATATTTACAATATGATACTCCACCAAAGTTACCTTAGGATTTATATCTTGTGATCTTCTTTCTATTCATTCCGTTGATCTATTTTCGTCAGTGCATGATTGATTGTTTCGATCACCATGTTTAAAGGAGCCGAGAGGGCTGGTGTTAGAGATACGATCAGAGCAGACTTGTCTGGGACAAGGACTGACCGGGGTGATTTTCCGATGATATAGATACACGTCGTTTATTCGTATTGATCGAGTTCTAATAGTAGAGCGAGTTTCTCGGGATCCGCACAAGATGGCGGAGTTATTGCTAGAGATCAGTCGGACGTGAGACGTGATGTTTTTCCCTCTCCGAAGATCATGGTGTTTTGTACTGTCTAGGCAGCGGTACCAATCCTTGCTGAGATTATAGAGAAGTTGCTTCCAAAGTTCGTAAAGTTAAAGAGTTAACGATGCTACAAGCGCAGATGGATCCGCAGGATTCATAGCCGTTCAGGTGTGGGATGGTTAGGAATTTTCATCCATTATGGCGCTTCGATACGAGATCGGAGAAATTGATGTACTTCTTTCGATGGAGTTGTTAGACCAGATGCAAGTAGTTCAAGGAGGAGATCGTACAGAAAGTTTTCCTCCGACAAATTGGGACGAGTCTTCGAAGGTGAGATTAGCCAGAGTTCTCCACTGAGTATCAGAAGAGGCGGATTCGTGTTTCCGAGTTTGAAGGGCTCCGAGTGGGTCATAACCAAGTATGACTTGCAATTCGCGTGACTATGCAGATACGCTCCTTAAGTGATTGATACAGTAAATTTATGGAACAGGAGAATGGTGAGAAGTTTAGAGGGCAGTTGTTCTTCACAGTTGATATCAAAGATTTAATGACATATACGACTACACTTTCAGGAGGAAATCAAAAGTGGTGACAATGGGTATAAAAGGGAAAGCAGGTCAAGAAATAAGTGCTAGTTCCGGGATGGCTGGATAAATGATGTTAGCAGAAGACTTGATGGATTCTCTTCCAGGAATTTAAAATAAATAAGATTGGACTGGGATTAGTTCTTATCACACAAGCAGAGGACAGAGATTTCCGTTATCAACATGTTATGTCACAAAGGACTAGACTACTGGTCAAGAAGTTGTGATGGGATGTATCCATAATAAGACGAATGGTATAGTTGCTCTTCACCGGACGGTCGCATAAATAAGCTAAGGTATTAGAGATCCGCAAGAAGAACCTGAATTCAGAGACAGAGAACGTTAGAACGTGGCAAACGGCAAGTTGTAATTCTTGCTATGCCAATTCCGGTGGTATAAACACATTCTGGCATTGAAGAGAGTATGCTTCGATATTCTTTGAATTTGATTTACGTTTTAAAATCTAAAGCATTCCTTTTCAGCGTTGGAGAAAGGACAACTCGAAGTCCGTGATTTTCAAATAGGTATTTTGAGGATTTGAGGATCAATTTATGTTTTGTGCACGCCAGGTGCACTTGTTGAGATTTTAGGGCGAGTGGAGTGTGTATACACCGGATGCACTATACTGATTTTCTGTGCACATCAGATGCACATAGTTAAGAATTTATACATATATTTTAGGTATACTTGAGTTGATTTCGTGCACACTAGTTGCCGTTTTGATTTTGAGCACTCTGATACATTGATTTTTGTTTTGTGCACCCCGATGCACTTGAGATATAATAGTGCACCCAGAATTGATTTTGTGCAACCGATGCACTTGGTATTATTTTGTATACTTTTAATTCCATGCACAGTGGGTGCAGTGGATATCGTTTCGTGCACGCCTGTTGCACTTACCGCTGTTGTTTTTGTGCACACCGTGATGTATGGTTTGAAGCTTACATACAAAACCATTAAGGGTTGATTTGGTTTTAATGATTTGCACCGGATAGGATATGTGATAGATTGGATTTTTTTTCTCTTGGTCGTATGCACTGATATTGCCTTACTATTATGGCATTGATTTTGTGTACTTAGGATACACAACAGTTTTTGTATTTGGCATAGTTTTGTCATAGTTGGAGTAATTCTCATAGCAACCGCTAGAGTTACAGTTATGAAAGATTATCTTTTGAGTTTTCACGCACACTGTTGTGTTGCGATGCATTTTTAGCTCATATGGGACTTTGGAGTCTTGTTATAACGAGCCATTTTCATGTTTGGCACCAGGAAATTGTTTGGAAATGAGTTGATGGGATTGAGAAAATTTTTAAGAAAGAGGTTTAATTTAAATTCGGGGACCGAATTTCTTTAAGGGGGAGAGATTGTAACGTTTTGGAAAATTAAGAATATTTAATTACATTGTATCATAAAAATAATAAAATCGATAAGTTTATGCAAAATGATATCGCTTATGAATTTGGGGTATCGGAATTATAGCCGAAAAATGTAATTAATTTGATAAATATGAATAAAGAGGGTGATATCAAGAAAATGATATTTTAATTATATTATCATGAAATTGTATTTATCATTAAGCTAATAATAATTAAGTAATAGATTTATCATTTCATATCCTTTATGTTATAGAAAATTAAATTGTGATATGAAGATTTTTACTTATTGTTATATTTTATCATGGATGGCATATATCATTACGCGTTAACACTCACACAAAACACATCATTTCACCCTTAATTATAAAGTTGACACCTCCTCTTTCATTACCTTTACACCCTCTTCTTCAAATCCAACACCTCATCCTTGCATGAATCACTCATGCTTCTTCAAGTGACACAATCTCCTTCCTCCATGCCACCTCCTACTTTCTCTACAACAAACCCTCACTCTTTTCCTTATCTCACCCCCTTGTTCAGTTCATAAGATCTGAAACTTTAAAAAAAAGAGAAGGAAAGGAAAAGAAAAACTTAAGAAAACACAAACAAAATAAGAAAAGAGAGAAGAGACGAACAAAAGCTAAGGCTTCACCATCACCCTTTAGCTAGGACCTTGAGCTTGGGCATCCTAGAGGAAGTTTTTCCAATGATCTTACTGTAGGTATAATCCTTGAACCCTGTGTGATTTTAGTTCTGAAACTGTTTTACATTAGAAATCCAATATCGTAATATCGTATTTTTTCAAGCTTTGCCTCTGTTTGAATCTGCTCTAGTTTAATTGATAAATAGATTGATCAAACAGTACCTGGACCTTATAATTTAGACCTAGACTAACCCATAGGAAGACGGGCCCTTTTGCTCGGATTTTGGCCGGCGACCGACACACCAAATCCGATCTCGCCGGATTTCCTAGAGATTTGGTTTATGTGGTTTTTAGGGTAGGTCTGTGAGTATGAATTATTGTGTTTGGCATTTTTTAAACAAGTTAGTTTTTCAGTGGGTTAATTGTGTAAACTAATATCAGTTTAGGAGTGAAACTATATACATACGACACATAGCATGTTTAGTGTTTGTGATAATTTAACTACAGAAATTGAATCTGGAACTAATAAGTATAAACAGTAAAAAAACTAGCAAGATCAAAAGTATAATGAGCAAACTAGAAGACTACACTTAAAACCATAGCCCAGACTCACCAAAAAAATCCAGCGACCAACTTAAAAATTCCGGCGACGCCGGCCCCCTTTGAGAGTTTGTTGTTGGTTTTTCTCCTGTAACTTTGTTTTGGTATTTTATAACTCTCTATATTGTTTGTTTTGCCTAATTGTTCGTACAGAGGAATCTGGGAATGTTTTAAAAATGGTTTCCTTAAAGTTCAGATATTTATGATACGAAGTTTTCGTATTTTGATGTTGCAATTGAATCGTTAACGTTTATACGTTAACGACAGAATTATATGGTCGTTTTTGAGTTAAGTAAGCTGTAGGTTCTAACCTACGGGTGTATAACTTGTTGTTTTGATTTCAGATATGATATTTACATCTATGCGATTGAAATACGACTATAGGTACGATTCGAGGATTCCGAGACGGGGTTGGCGATGTAGCAGCGTGGATTCAGCAAGTTTCTAAGTTGGTGAGTAAATTTATATCTACAGGGGAAGTTGGGTGGATAGCGTATAGCACCCCGCAACCTTATAAATAGTATTATGATTGCTAGTTAGTATAATAGTTATTCAAGACATCGATATAGTATCGTATCTTATATGTCCTTCATTGCATAAAGTTCAAATCTAGTTTTAGGTGAGACATGTGCATAATGATTAGATCCGTACGACATGGATATGATTTGAAGAGTTTGTACGAGGAATCATGTCGTACTTAAGATAATATGGATATAGCGATATGATGTGTTATACTACAAGGATTTATACGAATAGGAAATGATAAACTTTGTATGCCGAATACGGCCAATTTATCTTTTGACTCGTAGGGTTAGGTTATATTCTGTTTTAGGATTTAATACCTGTGTGAGCTATATTATTTTAAAACTACGATTCGTTGTCTTTTAAATAAAATATCAGGATGCGTTCCAGTTTCAAAAACGAATATCTATTTTAAATCTAGGGCAGCTTCCTTATTTTAAACTTAACGTTTCGATCATTTCTAAAGATAATGGTATAGCTCATAGCAAGTAATTACAATAGTTACGTTTAGATTAATTTACATGTTTACATTATATTATCCATATTATACGTTTCTGCGTTATACACACTCTTGATAGAACACCGCACAAATACCAATGAGTACTATGCTGCACAAGCACGTGAATATATGTTACACTACACCTAATTGGTACTGCCATATCACTGTAGAACAGTTCTGTGATATATGTGTTAAAATAAATAGGTTATACCGTAGAACACTTGCACAAATACTAATGATTTCCATGTTACACGAGCACAGATGCGCATGCTACACTACACATCATTAGTAGTATCATGACACGGTAGAATTGAAATCATTATTTTATGTGATGTAATTACGTAATCTTCTTTATTACTATTGTAAATTACGAATAATTCTAAGATAAATGATGTATTTGATTCTTTGGATTTTCTGGATATTCTACTCCTGATGATATATATCAGTGGTATGGGACACTGTTATATATGTATATATATAATATATCATTAATGCAACCTATGCAAATTTCTTCTTCCTCACGTGAAATTTTTATCTTATTAGAAAACGTCCACCATGAGTTTTGGGTTTTCTGATTTTGACATCCGGACCGAGTCGGTCGGTAAACGGTTATGGATTTACAGTTTTATCCAGACTGAGTCGGTGGGGATACAGATGGATACATGGTGGACCCGGTCGAGACCGAGGGGCTGGATAGCCGCATTATAGACGGGAAGCCTAACGAGGTCACTCGATTCTGGAGATAAAAATGAACACGGCAGATATCCAGGGGAGACTGACTGTAGGTAGAAACGAGCACGGAAGATATCCAGGGGATACTGACCGGGGTTCGATTAGGCACGGCGAATATCCAGGGGATACTGATCGTAGCCAGGGATATTGGGCGGCGATCATCTGTTGAGATGGTGTCGACGGTACTTATATTTACGTGTCGATGATGGACACGAGGGATTTCGGATTTGTGATGTCGATGCTGGACATCTATATATATATATATATCGATATGGGTATTATCATGAGGTACACAGTTAGATAATAATTACTGGATTCATCAGGACTGATCCAGGGGAGTAGTACCTACATATATTTGTACAGATATTCATAGACAAGAAGGGAATTCCAATATGGATTATTGATTCATGATTTTGACTCGTATGACATTGAGGTACTATAATTTGGATTGCAAGATAGTTAGTATTGCACATATGCATATCATATAGTATATCGATACTGAATATGATAGGACTATAATTATGACCTAGGTATCGTAATGCATTTCGATTTCTACCTTTAGATGTACTTTTATTCACTGAGTTGGCAACTCATTCCCGTTGTGTCACAGTTTGTTGCAGGTTTCACCGCTTGGATTATCAGCGGCTTGGGCACATTTTCTTTTGGTGATTGATTGGTAAGTGAGTTATTATTGTATCATACTCACTCTTGACTATTCCTATATTCTGATATCTAGTGGAAACTCTATCAACTTAGAAATGATATATTATGGACTTAGATGCGAGACTTAGAGTTTATGTGTGGTGATGTTACACTCTTTAGAGTCGACTTCTGTTATAGATTGTTTGGCTGTTCCGTCTTTTGGACGTGAAAGCTAGCTTCCGTTGGGATGCTGTTTTATTATGGTAGTTGTATCGGGTTTTTATAAAAAAAATTTAAAGGGGGTGTTGTCAGATTTTCAAAAAATACATAGATGTTTTTCAAACATACTTAGTTAATTTAAATGTTATTTAATCCGATTCCATCTGATGACTACTTAAAACCACCTCCAATGATTTCAAAAGGGGTTTAGATTCTGGGTTTTGGCTTACTTAAACAGCGTTGATGTCTTAAGATATCACGTGATTTAAGTGCCGGTCATGTACTACATTTGGGTCGTGACATCGGCACCCGAAAACATCATGAAATACTCGTGTCATGCACGACAAGCAAATCTTCATATATCGGGCTCCGTCAGTCCGGATCGGCCCACGGTCTCCATCTACGGGATCGGCCCTCGGGCTCCGGCAGTACGGGTCGGCCCATATCCATCTCTCGACTCTGGTCAGTATCCTCCGGATAACCGATAGGTCCAACCAATCACCGGTAGGTAGTAGTCCCTCTGCCAGGCTCACCGTCTGTATACACAGCATCCCTTTCTTGCCCCGGGGTACCATACCGGGTCCACCATGTACCCGCAATCGGCCTCATCCAGCTCCTCGAATCGGGTTCACCTGTCACACGTCTCTGAACCGAGAAAACGCATGGTGGACACACTGAAATATCATATTAAGAGAAACCGGGTTTTCAAAACAGTGCCTACTTTCTTAAAATAATACCACGGTTCTCAAATCTAGAAATCACATGAAATCCAAAACTCAATGCGTGAATCCATGCAATGTGTCGTATGCCGCATAACATTGTACTATAATTAAAAAGGGAACACCGCTCTTTTAAATGAATCCAGTTTTGAAAACATTTCATGCGGTCCCCATTTCTCTAGAAATCAAAGCCAGCATCATCTATGTATATGAAATATGTATGTATGTTGGTATGGATGCACAAGATATACATACGCGAATATGAATGTATATTATGCATGTGCGCCAATATGGGTGTATAAGTGATATACGCAAGCATGAGTGTACAATATGTATACGTGCCAATATAGATGTACAAGTGGTATATATGCAAGCTTGTATGTACAATATGTATATGTGCCAATATGGATGTATAAGTGGGTATGTACGCAAGCATGTATGCACACAAAGGGACAAAATCATGTCTAATCATCAATGATGAGATACTCTAAACGATGTATGATTTGTAGCAATTCTATATTGCGAGTGTCATGGCAATTACTAACGGTTTGTGTGTAACATACAATTAGTGCTCGTACAGCATAAACCGTTACTAACGGTTCGGTGCTTCATAAATTCTATGTCTATATACAACCAAAGAGGGGTACGCTAAAAGGGTACGTATGCACAACCAATATATATATATATGAATATAACACGCGACTACCATATCCTATCAAACCCTGCCGCTTAACGCCATACGGTCGATTTCTCCGTAGATGTTAAATCTACTCACATGTAATCTCGAGCTAGGTATAACCTACCACCTGCTTCACCTTCTTCACGGCGTCCGAAGTCCCTGTCTGAGATCCTAGAGTTTATACAAAATAACACACTTAAGGTTAAAATCCTGCAAAAACGCGATATTAAGACAATACGAGAAACTAGCGTCGTAAGCTAAACGTGTGAAATCGATGCACTAAAACGTGTGTATGCTAAACCCAGAATTTCCCCGATGTGCTGCGATGCACAGAACCTACTAAACCCAGACTCGAAGCGCAGATGTCGCGTAAGTCACAAAACACTAATTAAGGGTAAATGGTCCCAGATTTTTACCTCGAACAAAACTAACAAATTAAACAATACCAAACGCAGAAAAACACACACAGGCACTCCCCTGCACAGCACCATCCCCAATTCCCTCAGGAGGCCGGTGAGCTCGGAAAAGGGGTGGGTCTCGCCGGATTTTGGGGAGGGGAACAGGCTCGTAACCCTACACACTACAATAAAACGCCTGCACATCATTCTGTATATGTTTGCAAATCAAGAAAATAATCACAGATATAGTAGATTCGCCGTATCCTATAATTTATTTAAAAACGTTTTAAAAACACTAATTTGGTACAATAAGGTATTTTAGTGTAAACTGAAACAAAGACTTTGTTTAGGCAATATTAATAGCACCTAATTAAGTTAATCAAACACTAAAAACCCTAACTTACCCTAACCTTCACTTAAACCACGTAATTAGCACTAAAACTCACAAAAACAAAACTTTTAGCTAATTAAAACTACAGGTTTAGCAATAAAGTGATTTGGGTGAGCTTAATACCTCAGATTGGTCTTAGGGGAGTCTAAACTTGCTGCACTTACCTTCAAGGAAAAGGACTTGCCATAAAAACCAACAAGGAGGTGATTTGGAGTGATAAATGTGAGTTGGTGAGATGTTAGATGGATTTTTATTGAATAATTGGTGTTAGAATTTTGATGAGAAGGAGAAGAGAAGAAGGGGGAGCTACTGCTGCTTCAGCTGCTAGAGGAGAGAGAGAGTTAGAGAGAGAGAGTGCCCCCAAAGTCAAGTTCTCCTATGCCCATTTAATGCACCATGCTCTCTCTCTTTTTCTCTCATTTTTTATTTTTCTTTATTGTTTTATTTAGTTATGGTTTTATAAGGGAATGAAATGATAATTTTAATGAAGTGGGAAAATGAAACATGTGTTACAAAATGTGTGAAGTTGTGCATGCAAGTTACACTAAATTGCTAGGAAAAGTTTAAGGAAATTTTCTAATTAAGTGAACACTAAACTAATTAATAATTAATAAAACACACACACATATATATAAACACATATTTTCACAATTGAAGTTTGATTTATTGTAGTTTAAGTGGAAAAATGTTAGTTAACAAGATTTTTCAAAACACGCATTAAATCTAATTAACGCGAAATTAACCTAAACGAATTTCAAAGCATTACACTTTTATCCCTGGCATTGCGAGGTAGGGAACTACCGGCCGGGGATAGCCGAGCAGGGTAGCTGCTGGGCTGCCTCTTAGTGAGGGCTTTGATCCCTGGCGTTGCGAGGTCGGGAACTACCGGCTGAGGATTGCCAAGCAGGGTAGCCGCTTGGCTGCCTCTTGGGGAGGGCTTTGATCCCTGGCGTCGTGTGGTAGGGAGCTACCAGCCAGGGATAGCTGAGCAGGGCAGCCGCTCGGCTTCCTCTTGGCGAGGACTTTGGGACGAGGGACAGTCGCGGGTGACACGTGCCATGAACGCGTGGAGGAGGCGAAGCACCGGAGCTGCATCGTTTTGATGTCATCGAGAGAAGCTAGGTGCATGTCGCGTGGCGCCACAGTTGTGGGTGAGCGACTGTTGGACACCTGGGGGTCGTTCTCTATAAAACGAAGGGAGTGTTGATCACTCCATCCTTCACACACAAAACGTAAGAATGGAGGACTTCCCTTTTTCCATCCCCGACATTGTATGCTTCGAGGACGTCTACATCTACGACCAGAACTGCACCGAGGACATGGTGTGGTTAGTGATTGGCCGCATTGAGGATCACTTCGGCCGACTGCTTCCCCAACGTTCCCCTTGCTACAGCTGCTAATGTACTCCATCTGGAGGGCGTCGCCGGGGCTCTACAACCCCTTGTTCGAGCAGCTGAGGGACGAAGCGGTCGATAAGTTAAGGTCTCTACGGATCTTTGTCCTGATCTCCGCGGGTCGGCAGGGCCGCTCGCTGGCGCTCATCCTTGAGTGCTACCTATTGAGGCACGACGCCGGCATTCGCGGGCGGCACCTGGGGCAGGGGTCTGAGGCTGCGAGGGCTCGGTTGGCGGAAATCTCCTTGGAGTACCATGACCAATGTTTCCTTCACCCCCTTCCCCCGATACTGTAATTTCTTTTCTTTTTGGGATGTACGGTTTGCTCTGCCCGGGGGAGATTTGCGTTCACCTCGGATTCGAGCTGGACCTCACGCTCGGTCCAAGCCTTTACCTCGGCCATGGTCTTAGGTTGCGCTAATGTAAAGGAGCGTAACCACTCCTTGTGCCTAAGACCAGACCTCACGGCTGTGATGACTGTCTCGTCCCGATGTTTGGGACCTCAAGAAGGGCGTTGTAGAAACGGGTGACGTATGCTTTGAATGTCTCTTTGTCCCCACTCTTCATCGTGAAGAGATGGTCAACTGTGCGTCTTTGCCGCCTGTTTTCAACGAAGTGGCCGAGGAATTGGGTGGCAAGCTCGTCGAAAGTTGAGATCGAGCGTGGCTCGAGTCCTCAGAACTAGTCTCGTCCGGAGCAGATGAGAGTGGCCAGGAAAGCTCGGCACTGGGCGGCGTCAGAGTTATCTTGGAATCTCATTCCCGCGGTGAATGCGTCCAAATGTTCCTTCGGGTCAGATTTGCCGTCGAAGAGGGAGACCGTCGGGAGCTTGTTGCGAGAGGAGACGTAGACGGCGAGCAGCTCTTTGGTGAATGGTTTGGTGAGCGAGTCGGCGGCGTACTTAACCCCGTCGCTCGAACGGTGACCTTCCCGATGCATACCTTCGATCTTCTTCTCGAGGGCGTCGAGTTGGCTATGGTACCCCGATGATTCGGCACATTCTGATCCCTGGCCTCTGCTGTTAGAGACTTGCGTATTGTCGCTGTCCCGGTTCCTCTCAATGAGGTTCCTTAGATCCCCCGGCGAGGTAGTCTTTGAGCCGCCGTGGCGAGTCCCGTCCGCATGACCCTGTCGAGGGAGGGGGTGTCGGTCATGCCTGGGAATAGGCGAGCTGACCGACATCTGCTTGGGAGGGAAACGGAAGCAAGTGGCTCGGGGAGAGGCGCTCTGGCTACAGACCACGGTGTTGAACTGTGGGGCGCCCAGCGGGTCGCACAATGTATTGGCCTGGGTGATCTGCGTCCGTAGGAGGTAGTGAGGCGGTGGTCAGCAGTGCCGATGCGAGCAGAGTCTTCTCTCCCTCTGTAGGGGTCCTAGTCCCGAGGAGGGGGACCGACGGTCTGGGCATCTAGCCCTGCCGTTTGGATGTGGATGAGCGCCTTCACGACGGACGCGAGTCGGTCTATCCGGCGGGCTAGCGCGTTGATGGCGTTCGGAGGAGGGGATTCGTCCGCGCCTCAGTTGTGGGGGAGGCGGCGGCTAGTGCTTGGATCATCGGGATAACCGCTCGCCATTTGGTTGAGATTAGAAGATGAACTTTTGTTTTAATAGAATCAAGTTTCCTATTGACGGCACCAGCTGACGTGTGTCGGGTCACGTCAAGATGTTACCTTCCGTTGATCTGCTGATGGCGGCGATGGACGCTGAGATTAGATCTAGTGGCTGGCTGCTGAAGTGTGTGGATCTCAATGGGTTTGAGGTTGTTTGGGCCGAGCTACCTACAAGGAAGTCCCGGGGTGGTTGTACCACCGAGGACCCTCCGACGGTCAAGTTAGAGAGGAAATCTGAGCAGAGTAACGGCTTAGTGGAGTAAAAAATGGCTTACTTGAACCGTCTGAAGGAGGGGTTTATATAGCGGTGGCAGCAGGCAGGCGTGAGAATCACGCAGGCTATTACGCTCCCGACGTCACGCCCGCGTGATGGGCAGGATCCCGTATTAATGGCGAGACAGGCTCGTTAATGGGGGATCGTGATGGCGTGGAACGTAGGATGTGGCCGACGGATATCTCGCGCGTGGAGAGATTCGCGGGATGGCGGTTGCGCCTGTGAGCGGTGTCATTGGTCGGTCGATGAGACCGAGGATGATGACCTCGGCGGGAGAGCTCGCGGACGAGCGGGAGAGCCGAGGTATCTTGGTTCTACGGTAGCTCGGAGAAGAGATGGGAGGCCGAGGAGGCCAATTGTGCAGAAGGCTCGGAGGTGAGCCATCGCTTGTTTGTAGGACGGGCATAGGAGTGGTCTGGTCGACCACTGTAGGTCCTTTCTTGTGAGCTTTGGGACACGTTATCTGGCACGTGTCATGATCTGGGAGATCACTGATATCGAGCATCATCAATTTCACACCTCAATTTAAACATTAAACTAAATGTTTAAAACGGAAGAATAGAAAATGGCTACTTCAAAAGTAATCTTTTAACGGATTACAAGAATACACCTCATCCGTATATACATACCAGTATCCATATTCTGACTGAATACGAATACAACGAGACGAAAATATTCCAACAATCTAATACTAGGATCTAGCTTAAACCAAAGCCCACTAGTATCATCCGTCCGATCATGATCCGTGCACAAGTGCATGTATTGTTAGTGTTTATGCCCTAGAAGGCCATTACTGTATCATACTAGCTTGTATATTACTTAATGGAAGCTTGGGATATTCACATGTATATAACAGTCTTGCTAAACATGGTAGTATGCTACTTGGTTTTTTCTATCTTAATATGTGAGTGTACGTATTGATAGAGCTCTTAGGATCTTGCTTGTCTACCAGCGTTGTGATGGCAGTCACACTAGTGGGGGCTGGGTAGTCTACAAGCACATCCTTATTCAGGTCCCTGGTCGTTGGATTATCGAGACAGAGCATCGATACTCCGGAGTAGACTGGTGTGTACGCTTCTCATCCCAGTTGGGGAGATGGTCTGTCCCACAGCCGTCAGTACGTCGTACTAGAGATAGTATGCAGGTGCTCGTTAGGTTACGGGTACACCGGACAGGACTCACGGGGAACTGTTGGTTGGTTTGATACCAGTCGTCAGTGAGCAGTTCCCAGGTGACATGAGTACAGCGTAGTCCGCAGACTTGACACTGCTACTTCGCCTCGAGTGTGTCCCACTGTTCTTAGATTGCTACCCTACCATGGCTCAAAGGAGTCGTGCAAACAGGTAGCAGTTGGGTGCAGTCCCGAGCACTTAGAGGCAGTGGCGGTTAGACAGGATTCGTCCCTCCCGGTATTGGGAGTAGATATCGTGCCGTGTCAGAGAGCCATTACGTAAAGTCCCTGGCCAGGGCAAGCGAGATTTGCTGGTAGGTTCCAGTAGTTTCTCAGGGTGTAATGGGCTTCCCTCCGACACGACTTATACCGCTATTAGGGGACTGACGCTTGCCGCCCCCTAGGCCCGATATGCGATAGTCTTGGACGAACGGACCGGACTGTATGGAGATTGTCACATCAGACTCAGTAGGAGTTCGGATGAGTTTACTCATCGGCCTTCTTATCGACAACTACCTGGGGACCGTTACGTACAGCTAGTGCCGCTTGCAGTCTGTGGTTAAACCCACTGCAAGCGTAGTAGTCGAGTCTCTAGAGTCCACACAGAGAGTTTCCTACTTCAGGCGAAACGATATAGAGGTTGCATGGTTTTGCGACAAAGGGTTCGGACGCATACGTGCGTTTACGCACGTACGACTTTCGGACAGTTTTTACCAGTCGGCTTTGGTTTAAGCCAGTTACTGGTATCCGGTTATTGGATTTTTACAGTCTAAAGTTTTTCCGTATTTTTGCGGATTGAAGGGGCGTTCTCATAATTGTACGAGAAGCTTCTAGAAGATGTGACTAAGGAGGTTACTTTGGATAAGATTGTGAGTCATGAGAGTGATTCATCATTATCATTATTGCACCATAAATGATAATGACACATGCTTAATGAATCACCATTTTGCATTTATGAAGCATGCTTATTCATTTCTATTATTCATTATTCTAAAAATAAGAATGCTTCATAATATATTATGATACACTCTCTCTCATCTCATTATCTTATCTCACATTCTCTCTCCTCAAGCTCTCATCTTCAAGAGACTAATCCTTAATCCTCATGTGTTGAGATCAAAGGTTTAGTTAGACTTAAACATCCATTACCTTCACTCTATATCATCCTTTCTTCTTTGATTAGCAATCAAAGTAGATTAGTTACCTCAAGTTAGAGGTGTAGCTTGGTGTTTTGCTCTCGGGTGGATCGTCTACTACCTAGAGTAGGTCGAGGAGAACAAGGAGATCGTAAAGACGAAGGACTAGTTTCATTTGGTATAATCCCTAAACACAATAGTTAAGAAACACTTTGTGTACGGTTATTTATAGTTTTGCTTCGATTTAAGCGGTTAGTCGATGTTCGTTCTTTAAACATGATCGTTTTTGAAAATTCCGCCTCCCCACAAGTACTGGGGTGAAGTACATCGACTTACAGTGGTATCAGACCCTCGCTAAACACTAAATAACTTGATTGCAAATTTGTACGAATTTCGAACGGAAAAACAAAGCCGGAAAACCCTAAATCTGTTCAGTTTCTGTCGAACTTAAAATGAAGTCCTAAAATTTTTCAGGTGATCTCAGAAAGCTAGTAAACAGTCCAGAAGAACACACAAGAAATTCGAGCCCATGAATCGGCTAAAGAGCCGCGGAAGCGCGGCGGATCCCAGCGATCCGCCGCTGTTCCGCGGCCGATTTGCCGAGTCATGGACTCGTATTTCGTTTGTGGGTTCTCTCTGGTATTTGGGGTTCTCTGGAATATTTAATATTTGCCCAGGTTTCAGTTTAACAGAGCAGTTTTTGGAGCAATATTAATGTCGTTTAATCGATCGAAATTGTACAGTATTTTGCATGTTGGATTATATCTGTGATTGTTTAATGTGTTCGTAAACCTCCCCTAACTGCTAGTATGTCAGTTGGCAGGGGGTTGCACATTTCTGAAATGGTTATATCTGTTTGTGCATATAAACTGTATTGGACTGTTGTGGTGTTTAGCCGGGGTTTAGCAATGGGTTATTGATTAATTCATTTGTTGTAAATGTAATTTGTTGTAATATTATTTTTGCGGGGCACTTCCAGGTTGCGGTTGTAGCCACCGTTGTATTATTTCATTTTACTGTTTTTGCTCCTAGGACTGACCCAAGGTGGGGTACACAAACTGCCGGGCGGGTAGTTTGCCGTACCCGTAGGGGTCGAGGGTGGGGTATCGGCTATTCATCACAACTGTGTAATCTGTCTTTTCTTGCAGGCTCGAAAGAAATACAGATTGCTTGCAAATCCAATATTGTTTATCTGTGTTCTGGAATGAATATCATTGCGTCAGACGAATGTAAAATATCTATATTTATGATAGCTATTTAGACATCATTTATGTTTTACACCCGCGCTAGCCCAGCCCCCGCTCTGTCGTTAGTTAAGTAACCTAACGGGTGATGACGGGACCCAGTGGCGAATGCGGATGGCATAAGAGGACGTTGTATTTTCGTTGTTTTCTGCAATGATAGGTTAATGATGGGACGCATTATCTGTAATGCAAAGAAAACAAACCAAAGTTTAAATCGTTGGAACAATTTAAAAGAAACCACTCGGTTATTTTTAAAACAGATATTTTTAAATGCGGAGACTTAACCACTCCTTTTAAAAGCTATCAGGTTCCTTCGGTTATATCAAGTTCACTACGTTCACGGTTTCGCCAAAACCAGTCGTAGCCCTCCGTCATTTCATCTGGGTATTCAGTAGTATTCAAGCTATGTATTTTGACCAACGCCAAGGCATAGTGTTTGGTAGCTACTGGGTATTCATTTGTTGCATAGATAGATGAGTTAGTTTGGGACAGTCGTATGATCATTTTGGCCAACGTCAAGGATATGTACGGGTGGGTTCAAATTAACAAGATAATGATGGGCAGAACTTGACATGTGACTTATGATATTTTGACCAACGCCAAGGTCATAAGAGCATGGGGCAAAAACATATATCGGGAATTTCTAAAGAAACTGAAATTTGCAAAGAGATGCATACCATTTTGAGTTTGATGAATGTTGGTAGCATTCCTACAACATTATCAGACGATGATATTTGGATCCCGATCCTACTGTGAGTATATGCTACTTATCAGGATATTCGTCACTTAACGATCAATGCTATAAACCTAGTAGGTGTCCAGAAAGGTGTCAGCGGGGTTACGCCCCCAGAGAAAAGAGGTTATTTAATTAAGGAACTTCGCGAAAGCGTTGGAAAACCTCCCTCGAAGTATCGACACTGGCCTGGCTGAACGGTTAAGCAAGAATTGTACGGTGAGAATAGTCCTGGCTAATTCTTCTTTTATGGTTTGAGGAAGGATTCGAGAAACAGTGGGAGCCATCCAGTTTAGATAAACTAAAAACCACTCTAAACTTGCAAGAGCATCATGCTAAAGTGTTTTCTTCTCTCTCTCCTAATTGCAGCGACCCTGAAAATGACTGGACTTAAGTTACTTTTAGAAAAGAATATACTGACGGGGCCAAACTATAAAGATTGGCTGCGGAATGTCAAAATGGCCTTGACCTATGACAAATTGGGGTACGTCCTCACCGCTACGGCACCTGCTGTCCCTGGTCCCAAATCCAGCAATGCGGATAAGGAAATCCGCAAAACCTGGGATTTAGATTGCGCGAAAGCCAAGTGCGTCGTGCTTGCCTCTATGGACAATGAACATCAGAGGAGGCACGAGGATATGTCTCTAGATGGCATATTTCTCCATACAAAGGAACTTTATGGAGAGCAATCTCGTATAGCAAGATACGAGACCTCTAAGAACTTGTTTCGAGCGAGGTTGGCTGTCGGGTCATCGGTAGGTGAACATGTCCTACAGATGATCGGCTATATTGAAGAGCTCGCAGACCATGGGACGACTTTGGATAATGAGCTGTATACAGACCTTATTCTCCAGTCCCTTCCTCCCACCTACGCCCAGTTTATCCTCAACTTCAATCTTCAAGGAAAAGAAGTTGAACTTGCGGAACTCCTGAACATGTTAAGGAGTGCAGAGGGCACCTTGAAGAAAGTAAGGGAAACACCCGCTATGTTTGTTGGCGGTGCATCTTCTTCCGGGTCCAAGGCTAGGGCCAAAGGAAGGAAGAAGAAGGCCGCACCCAAACCTAGAGGAGGTGTTAGTAAGGTGAGAGGGAAGGGAAAGAAAAAGATAGCAGTACCGATAGTTGGCCCGGATGAGTGCTTCCATTGTCACAGGAAAGGGCACTGGAAGAAGGATTGCAAGGCGTGGAACGCCAAGAACCAGGAACCGAAGCAAGCTGTGGCTTCGACTTTAGGTGTGTTTGTAATTGAGAATTGTCTGTCGATCAACTCTACTTCCTGGGTATTGGATACCGGATCAGGATCTCATATTTGCAATTCATTGCAGGCACTGAGAAACCGTAGAGTGCTGAAGGAAGGTGATATGATCCTCAAGGTTGCTAACGGAGCTAGCGTGGGAGCTGCGTCCGTCGGGGATTATCACCTAGGATTGACGAGTGGACACATTTTGGTTTTACATAACTGTTATTTTGTACCAAGCTTAACGTGTAATATTATATCAGTTTCCTTGTTATCAAATAAAGGTTATGATTTCACGTTTGTAAGAGATGTTGTTAACATCCACCTTAATCATGGTTTGATTGGGTCCGGTACTCTAAATAACGGCATATATGTTTTAAACCAACTCCAAATTTTCAATGTCCAGAACACACTAAAAAGAAAGTCTCCAGATTTAAATAAAGCTTTCTTATGGCATTGTAGACTGGGTCACATCAATGAGAGAAGGTTGACTAAGTTGCATAGAGAAGGATATTTAGACTCGTTCGAATATCAATCTTATAACACTTGTCAATCTTGTCTCAAAGGAAAGATGACAAAGACTCCATTTACTAGACAAGGAGTAAGAGCGAGCGAGCTCTTAGGACTCATACACAGTGATGTATGCGGTCCAATGTCTACACATGCGAGAGGTGGTTATTCCTATTTCATTACTTTCACGGATGATTACTCAAGATACGGATTCATTTATCTTATGAAACATAAATCCGAGGCTTCTGAGAAATTCCAAGAGTATAAGAATGAAGTAGAAAACCAAACCGGCAAAAGTATTAAGACACTAAGATCTGATCGAGGTGGAGAATACTTAAGTGCCGAGTTCCTAGGTTACCTAAAAGAGAAAGGAATTCTCTCTCAGCTTACTCCTCCATACATTCCACAGCATAACGGTGTATCGGAGAGACGGAATCGAACCCTATTAGATATGGTACGATCCATGATGGGTAATGCTGAGTTACCACGATCTTTCTGGGGTTATGCGCTAGAATCAGCGGCATATCTTTTGAACATGGTTCCTACCAAGACTGTGCCTACCACACCATATCAGATGTGGAGTGGGAAGAAACCCTATCTTCAGTATCTAAAGATTTGGGGATGTCCAGCTTTTGTTAAGAAGCAGCATGTGGACAAGCTCGAGGCACGATCAGTAAAGTGTCAGTTTGTGGGATATCCAAAGAACTCCAAGGGATATCTATTCTATTACGCAGAGGAACAAAAGGTGTTTGTTTCTCGTAATGCCCATTTTCTAGAATATCAGTTTTTAGAAAAGGAAATAAGTGGGAGCGAAATAGAACTGGAAGAAATTCCAGAACCACAAACTATTACTGAAAGTTTGGTAGAACCAGAGGTTCAAGAAGAACAGAACATTCCCGCACCCCTCCGCAGGAGTAGTAGGCCGTCTCATCCGCCTGAGAGATACTACGGTTTTCTCATAGATGGGGATAGAGAGGATTGCATCATAGATGATGATGAACCTACTGACTTCCGGCAGGCCATCCAGAGCGGCGACTCGGTACGATGGCTAGATGCAATGCGGACCGAAATGGAGTCCATGTACACCAACAAAGTATGGACTTTGGACTTTGCTCCAGATGGGGTAAAACCCATAGGATGCAAATGGATCTTCAAGAAAAAGATTGGTGTAGATGGACAGGTGGAAACCTATAAGGCTAGACTTGTTGCAAAGGGTTTTCGTCAAAGACCTGGTTTGGACTATGACGAAACTTTTTCTCCAGTGGCTATGCTCAAATCCATTCGGGTCCTTCTTGCTATTGCTGCCTTCCATGATTATGAAATCTGGCAGATGGACGTAAAGACGGCTTTTCTGAATGGAAATTTAGAAGAGAGTGTCTATATGGATCAGCCAGAGGGTTTCAATCAGAGTGGGAGCAGCGGGAAAGTATGCAAGCTGCTTAAGTCCATTTATGGACTAAAGCAGGCATCGCAGAGTTGGAACATCTGTTTTGATGAGACAGTCAAAGAATATGACTTTATCAAAAATCCAGATGAACCGTGCATATATAGTAAAGTTGTGGCCAGAAGTGTCGTATTCCTCGTCTTGTACGTGGATGACATTCTATTGATAGGAAATGATATTCCTATGCTACAATCTGTCAAAGGATTCTTGTCACACAGGTTCTCCATGAAAGACCTGGGTGATGCCTCTTACATTCTGGGGATCCGGATCTATCGTGATAGATCCAAGAGGATGTTGGGACTTTCGCAGTCCAGGTATATCGACACTGTACTGAAAAGATTCAGTATGGAAGATTCTAAGCGCGGTAACCTACCGGCTTGTCACGGAATTACCCTCTCCAAAGAGATGTCTCCCAAGACTGATTTGGAAAGGGAACGCATGTCTATTATACCCTACGCTTCTGCGGTAGGCTCTATAATGTATGCGATGTTGTGTACCAGACCAGATGTAGCTTACGCACTGAGCGTGGTAAGCCGGTATCAGTCAGACCCAGGGGAGAAACACTGGATAGCAGTAAAGAACATTCTCAAGTACCTGAGGAGGACTAAGGAGATGTTCTTGGTTTACGGCGGAAAAGACCTCAGGTTGGAGGCCTTTGCTGATTCCGGCTTCCAGAGTGATAAGGACGATTCCAAGTCCATGTCGGGTTATGTCTTTACCCTCAATGGAGGGGCGGTGTGCTGGAAGAGCTCCAAGCAGGACACCGTTGCTGACTCGACGATGGAAGCGGAGTATATAGCTGCTTGCGATGCCGCAAAAGAAGCAGTCTGGATGAAGAAGTTCCTAACAGAACTTCAGGTGGTTCCTACCATAGTTGATCCAATACCTCTGTATTGCGACAACAACGGAGCTATAGCTTTAGCGAAGGAACCAAGGTCCCATCAGAAGTCCAGACACATCTTGAGGCGGTATCACCTGATCAGGGAGATCATTGATCGTCAGGAGATCGAGGTTCGGAGAGTTGCTTCTGAAGAGAACATTGCTGATCCATTCACGAAGGCCCTTCCTCAGATTCAGTTCGAGAGGTTACTCGAGATCATTGGTCTACGATATGCCAGTACATGGCCCTAGTGCAAGTGGGAGATTGTTAATGTTTATGCCCTAGAAGGCCATTACTGTATCATACTAGCTTGTATATTACTTAATGGAAGCTTGGGATATTCACATGTATATAACAGTCTTGCTAAACATGGTAGTATGCTACTTGGTTTTTTCTATCTTAATATGTGAGTGTACGTATTGATAGAGCTCTTAGGATCTTGCTTGTCTACCAGCGTTGTGATGGCAGTCACACTAGTGGGGGCTGGGTAGTCTACAAGCACATCCTTATTCAGGTCCCTGGTCGTTGGATTATCCAGACAGAGCATCGATACTCCGGAGTAGACTGGTGTGTACGCTTCTCATCCCAGTTAGGGAGATGGTCTGTCCCACAGCCGTCAGTACGTCGTACTAGAGATAATATGCAGGTGCTCGTTAGGTTACGGGTACACCGGACAGGACTCACGGGGAACTGTTGGTTGGTTTGATACCAGTCATCAGTGAGCAGTTCCCAGGTGACATGAGTACAGCGTAGTCCGCAGACTTGACACTGCTACTTCGCCTCGAGTGTGTCCCACTGTTCTTAGATTGCTACCCTACCACGGCTCAAAGGAGTCGTGCAAACAGGTAGCAGTTGGGTGCAGTCCCGAGCACTTGGAGGCAGTGGCGGTTAAACAGGATTCGTCCCTCCCGGTATTGGGAGTAGATATCGTGCTGTGTCAGAGAGCCATTACGCAAAGTCCCTGGCCAGGGCAAGCGAGATTTGCTGGTAGGTTCCAGTAGTTTCTCAGGGTGTAATGGGCTTCCCTCCGACACGACTTATACCGCTATTAGGGGACTGATGCTTGCCGCCCCCCTAGGCCCGATATGCGATAGTCTTGGACGAACGGACCGGACTGTATGGAGATTGTCACATCAGACTCAGTAGGAGTTCGGATGGGTTTACTCATCGGCCTTCTTATCGACAACTACCTGGGGACCGTTACGTACAGCTAGTGCCGCTTGCGGTCTGTGGTTAAACCCACTGCCAGCGTAGTAGTCGAGTCTCTAGAGTCCCACACAGAGAGTTTCCTACTTCAGGCGAAACGATATAGAGGTTGCATGGTTTTGCGACAAAGGGTTCGGACGCATACGTGCGTTTACGCACGTACGACTTTCGGACAGTTTTTACCAGTCGGCTTTGGTTTAAGCCAGTTACTGGTATCCGGTTATTGGATTTTTACAGTCTAAAGTTTTTCCGTATTTTTGCGGATTGAAGGGGCGTTCTCGTAATTGTACGAGAAGCTTCTAGAAGATGTGACTAAGGAGGTTACTTTGGATAAGATTGTGAGTCATGAGAGTGATTCATCATTATCATTATTGCACCATAAATGATAATGACACATGCTTAATGAATCACCATTTTGCATTTATGAAGCATGCTTATTCATTTCTATTATTCATTATTCTAAAAATAAGAATTCTTCATAATATATTATGATACACTCTCTCTCATCTCATTATCTTATCTCACATTCTCTCTCCTCAAGCTCTCATCTTCAAGAGACTAATCCTTAATCCTCATGTGTTGAGATCAAAGGTTTAGTTAGACTTAAACATCCATTACCTTCACTCTATATCATCCTTTCTTCTTTGATTAGCAATCAAAGTAGATTAGTTACCTCAAGTTAGAGGTGTAGCTTGGTGTTTTGCTCTCGGGTGGATCGTCTACTACCTAGAGAAGGTCGAGGAGAACAAGGAGATCGTAAAGACGAAGGACTAGTTTCATTTGGTATAATCCCTAAACACAATAGTTAAGAAACACTTTGTGTACGGTTATTTATAGTTTAGCTTCGATTTAAGCGGTTAGTCGATGTTCGTTCTTTAAACATGATCGTTTTTGAAAATTCCGCCTCCCCACAAGTACTGGGGTGAAGTACATCGACTTACATGTATATGATCGAACTCTGCCATAAGACCATATGGCCTCTACAACGTTTCGCCCGAACTAGGAAAACTTTCTGTTGGGGACTCTAAAGACTCGTCAATACGCTGGGAGTGGGTTAAACCACAAGCACGTCAGTGGCACTAGCTGTACGTAACGGCTACCCAGGTTTTAAGCGAAAGGGTAACCGACGAGCGAACTCATCCTGAAACCCTACTGAGCCTGTCAGTGACAATATCCGTACAGTCCGGTCCGTTCGTCTATGAGTATCGCATATCGGGCCTAGGGGGATCATAAACGTCAGACCCCCAATAGCGCTATAAGTCGTGTCGGAGTATAGCCCAGAACACCCTGAGAAACTACTGGAATACCTACTAGTAAATCTAACTTGCCTTGGCCAAGGTTTTTGTATAATGGCTCTCCAGACATAGCGCGATATCACCCCAAATACCGGGAGAGACGAATCCCCTGCCGATCCGCTCACTGCCTCTATGTGGCTCGGGATTGTACCCAACTAAAACCTGTTTGCACGACTCCTTTAAGCCGTGGTAGGGTAGTAGTCAAAGCACAGTGGGAACTCACACGAGACAAATGACAATCTCATATCGATAGACTAACCTGTACATATGGCACCAGGGATCTGCAATTTGGCGATAGGTATAATACCAACTAGCATGTTCCCGGCGAGTCTGTCCGGTGTACTCATAACCTAATGAGCACCTGTATACATCTAAGGTGAACCAACTGACACCAATGGCTTGTGAGACCGGCCATTGCCCCTCGTCGGGGTCTCGATCCATATACACTAGTCTACTCTCGGAGTATCGATGCCCAGTCTCGAAACTCCCACAACTAGGGACACTTTAAGGATGTGCTTATAGACAACCCAACTCTCACGTATATGATCGCCATCATACTGCTGGTAGTCAAGAAAGAATCATATGGGCTCTATCAACATATAATAGTGATCTGTAGTGTCACCTGAAGCATGTATACAATGACAAAGACAAACCAAATAGCATACTATCATCTCGAGTAAGACTGTCCTACCGATATAGGTCCCCCCTTAATCATTGCAATCACGTGCCTGCGATCCAATAACTGACTTTGAGGGCACTATATCCAACATGAACTCCATGCGAAAGCGTAATCTCATCAATGTATAACTAAGCATACAGAGCATAACCGAAAGTGGTCTTCACTGGAAGGAAGTGAGCCGCTTTCGTCAACCGGTCGACAATCACCCAAATGGAGTCATACCCTCGACTAGATGTCGCGACCCAAAATATTAGCTCGTGACCGGCACTTAAATTACGCAACGTCTACAGGCGTAACGTAACCTAAGTAAGCCGCAACCCAGAAATCTAAACCTTACAACAGAAGTGAGTAAAGAAAACGTTGATACAATATTGATAAACTTAAGAAAAAATACTTAAACTTATCTTAACTCTTTTCCTTGGTTTTCATAAAAATTTCGGCAACACCTCCTTTGTAAAAAGCGAGCCCCGAAAACGGGCACAACAGGGAATATAAAGAAAGCATTCCAAACAGGAGCAAAACACGCCCAATGGCGGAAACAACATCACAAGTATAAATAAAAATTATACGACGCCCAACGGCGATGATCCACATAAGGAAATAAAGTAAAGCAAGACATCAACCCAAAAAGCGAACATAAAAACCCATCGCTCATGTCTCGCAACTGCAAGTCTTCTAATTCTGCAAAATATACAATTACTAGTTTCTGATTTGATGGAGTGACTAGATACAATATGAATAACAAGTACGAGAGGGGCACGATCCAACATGTACCACCAACCAAAACAAATCACCCGAAAGCAAGCTGTACGCCAGCGATGCCGCTACTGATCCAAGTGGACAACCTGCAAGAACTGTGGCACAACGGGGGAGAGATGCCAACTCGTCAGTAGAAAACATCAATAGGTAGAAATAAAAAAAAACAACGATTCCTAGGTCAACTTTATCATAAAAGTAATACTATGATATCTAGGGTGACCGTATCTGCATATATGCCAACACAATATAAATGCCTAACAGCAAGTGTATATCACCCAACAATGAATCATTGCATGTATGCAGGTTGATCTCGTCCAACAATAAAATCAATGCATGTATGCAGTGGATCTCGTCCACGTGTCAACCACTGACACAACAACTCCTGCATATAAATATCATAAAAGCATATGCAGGTAAATATGAGGATATCAAAGAATGTGTGTCCATCAATGCCACATCACAATTATGGAAACCTGGGTGTCTATCATCGACACCCGAAACATCATGAATACCCGTGTCTATCATCGACACGTAAATCCTCATAACTCAGGTGCTGCCACCACGACTGGCCCTGACGTCATGTCCGTACGACACTCCGGTCGGTATCCCCATGATAACCGCCAAGTCCAAATACTATCACCGGTAGGTACTTGCCCGCCATCCAGGCTCATCGCCTATCATCTGCGATCATCTTGCCGAGGGGAACCGTACCGGGCTCCACCATGTACCCACACACGGTCCACTACACTCCTCGCATCGGTTAGATATCATAAATTTCAGAACCGAGAAATCTCATGGTGGGCGCATCAAAATATCATATCAAGAGAAACCGAGTTTTCAGACAATACATATTTTCTTGAAAATACCCCCACGGTTCTCAAATCCATAAATCACATGAAACCATATCTCAATGCGTAAAATCCATATAAAACTGATATATGCAACATAAAATATCAATATGAGCATATAAAGGGAAAAGCGCTCTTTAAATGAATCCTGCTTTAAAATATATCTTGCGGTTCCCAAATCCTCCGAAAACAAGTGCAGCATCATATGAAGTGTACATGTAGCTGTAGCAAGGTATAAGTATCTACATGTAATCAAGTATGTATGATGCATTTCATAAGTGCAATGGCGCAATAGTCAATGTCTCAATATCACAAGTCAATACAATACCACCTAGGGGTATATGAAACTGTAGCAAGATATCTGGGTGTACATGTCAGTATATATGCATGATGTACATGTAGCTGTAGCAAAGTATGGCGGTGTACATGTCAGTATGTATGCATGATGTTGTGTTAGTTATATGTATGCCCTAGAGGCCATTACTGTACATACGATGTATATTGTAGTGGATGCTTGGACATATATAGGGAGGACTTTCTTGCTCGACATGATAGTACGCTATCTGGTTGCTCTTTATCTTAACTTGTACTTTGATTGTCTCTATGTTACATGTTGATAAAGCCTTTAGGATATGTACTCGACTAGAGGGACTATGATGAGATCATACTAGTGGGGCCACGGTAGTCGGCGAGTACATCCTATAATAGTTTCTAGTCGAGGGTGTATCGAGACAGGGCATCGATACACCAGAGTAGACTAGCGTATACGCCTCTTGACCCATATGATGGGCGATGGATGATCCCATATCCATCGGTGTTTGACATCAAGGATGGTGTACGGGTGCTCAGTGGAGACTGGGTACACTGGACGGACTCGCCGAGAATTCCCAGATGGTATTATACCTCACGTCAGATGGCAGTTCTCCAGTGACACTGGCATAGAGTAGTCTGTTGACCCGAGATCGTCATAGAGTCTTGTGTGATTCCCACTGTGCTTTGATTTCCATCATACCACGTCCAAGAAGGCGTGCAAAAAGGTGGTTTTTGGGTACAGTCCCGAATCACATGGAGGCAATGAGCGATAGGAGGGGATTCGTCTCTCCCGGTATAAGGAGTTGATGTTGTGCTGTGTTCGATTGGCTATAACTGGAAATCCCTGTCCAGGGTTGCTGAGATTTACTGGTAAGTGTTATCAGTAGTTTCTCGAACTGTTATAGACCTTATATCGACACGACTTATCAAGCTACTGGGTCTAACGTATACCACACCTAGGTGAGATATGCGACATATCAGACGACGAGACCGGACTGTACGGGAGTGTTACTGATTGGATTCGCACGAGAATGTACAGGCTTGCTTGTTGATCTTCTGAGTGCTCAATACCTGGGTAGATGTTACGTTTAGCTGACCGCTTGCAGCCTGTGCGTGTTTGATAAGATCATCACCTACTGCCGGCGTATTGACGATTCTTTAGAGTCCTACGCAGAGGTTTCTTGGTTCAGGCAAAACGGAGTAGGGGCACATATGTGATATGTGCAGGGCCGAGGATAATGTGATATGTGATACCGTATTCTATTCTCGCGATATTTGATATCAGCCGGGTCATCGGATCAAGTGTTGATTCGATGAATTGGTAAATGATATATTACTCGGTTATATGCGATATAGCCGGATTGTTGGATCAAGTGTTGATTCGATAATTTAATGTATAATTATATATATGATATATTAAATTACATTAAATAATATTAGATCACTAAAAGATTCTTTTTCTCACTCGGGTAATACATTGATATATATATGCGATATATGTTAATTGTATTATTTTATTTTGTTACAATAAATATTATATATGTGATATATAATATTGTAACATGATATGGTTATTAATGCAACATGTTTAGTGGAGATTAAACATGGTTAGGGTTTGATTAGGGTTAAGCTTTTCTAGAAGTTTCGAGAAGCTTTGTTTTTGTTTCTTGCAAAAGATATTTGTTATGATATTTTGCATGATATTTCCTTAACCCAACCAAACCTTTTAACCTTAGTTAAATCTCTACAACCATGGTTGCATTTCTAACCTTATCATAACTATCATTATTCATCACAAAAGTATTAAGGCTTCTTCTTCTTCCTTCTTCTTTTCATGGAAAAACTTTCTAGGTTTTTCCTAAATGATGAAAATTAGTGAGAATATGAAAACAAATGAGAGATAAAATCCTACATCATCATCCTCATCTATCCTTGCCATTTAGATGAGGGTGTTCACTTCAATTAGTGAGTGAGAGTTTGTGTTAATGAAATTTCAAGGTAGATCATATTTGTTATCGAAGATCGGAAGCAAGACTGCATCTTTCTCTTTGTAGAGCCTCTCGAGAGTCCGGAACATGATGATCGCAGCGAACGGGCCACAACACGGAGCTTATGAAGTGAAGGACCGGATCTACAAAGGTTGTAATCCCTCTCACTTAGTGTTAAAGTGTTTAACATGCTTGTTTTCGCCTAATCTCTAGTTTAAAGATCTTGGTTTAGGGTTGTTCGGCACGGCTAAATTTTTAATCGGGCATGGTTGAGGCCTTATAGAACCTTGTGCGTGTGCCTAGCTACCCTACAGTGGTATCAGAGCCAAGCTAGAGCTTTAGGCGAAGTCTAGACGAAGTTTGAAGTCCGATCGAACCCGGAAAACCCGATATAACATAGTTTGTGGAAATATTGTAAAAATGTGATTTTTTTCTGCCTTAAAAATACTCAAAAAAATCAGCAGGGAAATCTAAGAATAATTGTAGAATACGACTACCTAATTCCATTGTAGCGCCGCGGAACCACGGCAATACCCTGCTTTTGGCGGCGGTTCCGCGGCCGTATGTGGAGATTAGGTACTCATTTTTCTACAGTAACGTCCGTAGGTGATTCCTGAATTTTCTGGGAATTTTTCATTCATACTCAAGTGTTGAGTTTTCTGGGTTGTATTGGGAGCTCGTTGATTCGAACGAAATGTATAACTTCGTTTAGTTTGTCCGAGTAATTTTTAGAACGTGTTAAAAAGTTCGAAGGGATATCAATAACTCACTTTTTCCCCTGCTGGAAAATTTCCAAGTGTTGGATTTTTCCGTGGTTTAAGAACGTTCTAAGTAGTGCAAGTTACGTGGTGGACCCTCTAGAAGACAACAAACCTTAACTCGATTATGTGACCGTCTTGAACTACCTCTAAGCCTTAGGGTTTGTGGCAGTACGGCGTGCCATATGTGAGGCGTTGGCTTGACCCTTCTACGGCTGGACCATTGGTACTGTGGCATATGATGGATGTTTTTAAACTAATTTCAAGTGTTGAGAACAATTTGGGAAAACTTGGGTGTTTGATTATTCGATCGGAAAGTTTAACATTGTCTATTTATCTGGAATGTGATACGATATGTGGAATTCATAAAGTTAGGCATGAAATGCGAAGTATGTGATATTTCGGATTTACGATGTCTAAAGAGATTGTGGATTCTAAATGTTGTAGTCTTACACTTTCTTTTCTGGGACCGTAAGTGTAATATGTGGTGTATCGCCGGTTTCGTTGTTATACATCAACGACAATTGGGATACGCATATTTACTTACGTTGTTGATATGAGATATTATGTATTGTTGTGATATGTTCTATAGGATCGTCGTGTTCTGAATAGCCGGGGGTTTTATGTGAGATGAGAATTTTTCTTTTTCATTCATGTAAAATTCATTTGTTTGTAATATTCTTTTATTGGGACACTTCCGGGCTGAGGTTGATGTCACCATTGTATATTATTTACTTTTCCGCATTAGGTAGACCAAAGGCGGGGAGCACAAGTAATCGGGTTCTAGGGTCCAGTAGGAGACCATCTCGAGGAGTCGAGACCGGGTCTCCTAACCATAGAATTGGCAGTGTTGCTTGCCGCTCTCGTAGGGGTCTAGGGATGTGGGTTTGGCTATTCATCGCGACCGTGGAATCCGTGTTTTATACAAGCTCGTATTAAAAACACGGACCTCCTAGTATATCCAATATTTTATATATGTTCTTCTGCTGCAATGTTCTGTGATGAGATCATATTACTGCCTGAGATGAATGTTTATATTATATATATGAGATATATGTTATATTGCAGATTTCGTTTCATATCAGATGCTTGTGAAGCATAATAAAATGGGACTTCATTAATGAGATCAATGAAATAAAAGAAACTTAAAGATGTTGTAGAAAATTGTTTAAGAACTGGTAGCTCTAGTTCTTGCTTTTCATAGCGGTGTTCCTTATAGAATATCCAGCACCTTATTCTATAAGGAAAGAGCCGAGATCCCTTCACCGGGAGTGACCTCTTTAGCGAAACTAGCAGATGCTAGAAACTCGATTTGTCTTTTGATTGCTTCTATAGTTTTTGCTTTGCATAGCGGTATTTATGAAATATCCTGCAACTTATTCGATAAGGAAATAGCCGACGATCACTTCACCGGGAGTGACCTTTTTAGAAAAACTAGAAAAGGCCTTAAAAACATTCCATTTAAAATCACTCGATTCAATAACGATATCATGTTCATTACGCAAAGGGTTTTCTTAAAAACCTGTCGTAGCCCTCCGTCATTTCAGATAAGTACTTCAAAGTATTCGTACAACGTTTGTTGGCTTTCGTCAAGGCGCAGTGTGCGGTAGCTATTTATGCTTATCTGCTAGCATATGATGCGATTGAGTTAGGGTAGTCGTGCGACTTTGTTGGCATTCGTCAAGGGTCGTGCGGGTGGGTTTAATTCAATCGTGAAATGACGGGTTGAAGTTGACTAGTAGCCTATGGTTTGTTGGCATTCATCAAGGTCATAGGATGCTAGGGGTAAAATATTATTGGGAATTTCAAGTGTTGAAATTTGCAATGAGATTGCATACCTTCTATGAGATGGTTGGATCCCGATACCCGCTGCGAGTAAGAGTTACTCCTAGGATAGTTTTACACATTACAATTAGCCGATCAAGTAGGTGTCTAGAAAGGTGTTAACGGGGTTACGCCCCTGGGAAAACGAGGTTTGTTTTAATTAGGTCCGTGCGAAAGCACAGGGAACCTCCCTCAAAGTATCGGCACTGGCCTGGCTGAAAGATTGGCGAACTTGTTGGGTGTAATTAATCCCGACTAGTCTTTCCTTTTAAGGTTTGAAGGAAGATTTGACTAAAACAGTGGGAGACATCCTGATTAGATAAATTGATAACCAATCTAATCTTATAAAAGCGCACGTTGAGTGTTTTCTTCTCTCTCTCTCCAGGTAGCGACCAAGTCACGCCTTAATCAAGATAATAATAAGGATGTATTGACCGAACCCACTTGTTATACTGAGCTGGGGAACGTTGGTCCCGCTCCAACTTATAATTGTTATAAGACAGAGCAGGAAATTGGGGATTACCAGAATTCCCGTGCCACCCAAACGAAGAAAATGCATGCTGATGCAACTTCTTCGGGTGTGTTCATTACCAAGAACTGTTTCTCAGTATCCTTTACGTCCTGGTTCTGAGATACCGGATCAGGATCCCGCAAATGTAATTTATTATATAGGCTACGGATAGATAGAGAACTGAGAACGGGTGATAGGTTTCATGAGATAGAAACGGTGCAAGTGTTGCAGCCAAATCTGTTGGTAGTTATCACTCTGTATTACCAGAATACATTGATTCTGAACGAATGTTATTAGATACCGGACCTGATATACAATATCATATCAGTCTCTTTATTAGTAAAGAAGGATATAATTTTGTATTGTTGGATAATGTTTTGAACATTTCCTATATCAAGAGTTGATCGGTTCAGGCACGTTATCTAAAAACACATATGTTCTAAATCAAACTACAGTTCTTAGTATATAGAACACACACAAGAGGAATAGTTCAGAAATGAACGAATCCTTCTAGAGGCATTGTAGACTAGGTCATATCAATACGACCCGACTAGCTGAAGTTACATATAGATGCATATTTAAATTTGTTTGAATTTACATCTTGTGAAACTTTCCGGTCATGTCACAGAGATAAGATGACCACAGCTCCGTTTATTGGAAACAGAGAAAGAGTTATGAATTCTTGGGATTGATACATGCTGATGTATGAAGGTCCCCTATCTACACATGCCAAGACCGGTTCTTTCTACTTCATTACATTCACTGATGATCTCTCAAGATTCAGACATATGTTCCTATAGAAACACAAGTCCGAAAGTTTTGAGATAATCACAGAATATAAGTTAGAAGTAGAGAACCAAAAACGGGTATAAGTATTATGTCCTTTGACGAGATCAAAGAGGAGAATACTTGAGCACGGGATTCCTGGACTATTCTAAAGGAGAATGAGATTCTCTCTCAGCATTACTCCTCCGTATACACCACAGCACGTCGGTGTATCGGGCGGAGCAATCACACCCTATTTGATATGGTGCGCTCTTTGATGAGTATTACTGAGTTTCCTATTTCCTTTTTCAAGTTATGCACTTGTGAAGCTGCATACCTATTGAATAGGGTTCAAATCAAATCAGTTGCCTACCACTTCATATGTGATATAGAATGGGAAGAGCCCATATCTTAAGTAAGTTAAGATTTGGGATTGTCCGGCCTATGTCTAAAAAGCAAAATCCGGACAAGCTCGAGGCAAAGTTAGATCTGCGGAAGTTTGTTGGATATCCCAAGCATGTGCAAGGGAATATCTTCTACCTAACCGAGAAATAAAAGATGTTTTGTTTCTCAACATGCCACCTTTGTGAAAGGGAATTTCTTGTGAAGAAATTAGTGGTCATGAGGTAGAACTGGAAGGAGTTCCATCTATACAAACTACAGCTGATGATTTGAAAGAACCAAATGATTCAGTAGATTCTAACGAACCTCAGCCTCTCTGCCGATATAGTAGGGTTCCTCACCCACCTGAGAGATACTTCTGTTTCTCTATGACAGTAGGAGCGAGGATTGCATCATGAGATGATGACCCAACTAGTTTCGAGCTGGCCATCAGGAGTGGGACTCTGTAAGAATGGCTGGATACTTAGTGATCTGAGATGGAATCCTTATACACCAACAAAGTATGGACTTTGGTTGCTTTATCTGAAGGGTTAAATCCCCATCAGGAGCAAGTATATCTTGAGAAGATTACTTGGTGTACATGAAAAAGTTGAGACTTTCAAAGCTATGCTTAAGTCCATCCAGATCCTACTTGTCACGGCTACATACCATAACTACGATATCTGGCGGTTGGGTGTCTTGACTGCTTTTCTAAATGTTGATTTGGAAAAGAGCGTCTATAAGTACACAGCCAGAGGGCTTCGTAAACAGTGGGAGCAGCGGAAACTTGTGCAAGTTGTTTTATGTGATAAAAGAGGTATCGCGGAGTTGGAACGTCTGTTTTGATGTGGTAGTCAAAGAGTTTGACTTCATCAAAATGGTAGATGAACCTTGTATATACAAAAAGGTAGTAGAGAGTATGGTGGAGATCCTCGTAGAGTACGTTGATGACATACTCTTGATAGGTAAGGAGTTTCCTATGCTACGCTCAGTCAATCTCCGCTTATCATAAGGATTCTCTATATAGGATCATAGTGATACATCCTAAATCCTGGGTTTTAGATCTATGAGATAGATCTAATTGGATGTTAGGCTACTCACTAGTTGTAGTGAGATGGTATCAATCGATCCTGGGGAGAATCACTGGAAAAGGTTCCATAGTGATAAGGACGACTGAATGTCAGTCGCAGGCATTGACTTTACCCTCAGTGGCGGGACGGTATGTTGGAAGAGTTCCAAGCTAGATACCGTAACTTACTAGACGATTAAAGGAAAGATACATCGTTACCAAAGATTCTACCAAAGAGGCAGTCTGGATATATATAAGTTCATGAGATGAACTTCGTTCCTACCATTGTGTGACAATGGAGTTGTGGCTTTTGCCAAGGAACCCCCCGTCCCATCAGAAATCCAGATATAATTCTTAGGCAGTATCACCTGATCATGGAGATGGTTGATCTCCAGGGAGATCGAGGTTAGGAGAGTAGACACAGAGGACAATAGCACGGATCCACTCACAGAGGCCTTTTTCCCAGTAGAGACTTTTATGGGATGGTTGGGTATGAGATACATCAACCACAACTAATTGTGTAGGGTTCCTAGGCACTCTAATGAGGTCTCACAAGGCATCAACCATGCCAATTTAACATTTTACATGTGCCGAGAAACCCTAATACGGATCGTTAACTAGAATTTTAGGCGAAAGATTCAACTAGTTAACAACTTAACTAAGTGAACGAAAATACAACCTTTGTAGATCCGGTTCTCCACCTCCATAGCTCCGTGATGAAGTCCCCTCGCTGTACAAATCGCATCCCGGACTCTAGCATCGGCTTCATTGGAGAATTGGGCGGGCTTGGTCGTCGGCTTCGATGCCGAAGATGATCTACGTCGAGGCACCACTACATCAAGGTCCCACTTCACCAAGTCATGAAACTTGTAAAGAAAACACCCTATACTACTTGGCAAGAGGTAGAGGTTGAAGAAATAGGAAGTGGGTTCACTTTAAAATTGGATTTCTCACTCTTTTCATCAAGTCACCATTGATGAAGCAAGGTTTTCTTCATGTGAAGAAGAAGAAGAAGAAGAAGATGAATATTATGATAAGTTATTTTCAAATAGAAAAGAAAATCAATACTGATCATAATACAACCATGGTCAAGTGCAGAGAATGAACTAGGGTTAAGTGGAGTGGTTAGGGTTAAGCATGAGACAAAATGGTCACTTAGTCAAAGCTTCATGAAGCTTCAAGATGCAAACAAAGAAAGCCACCACTTTCTCTTTATGCCATTTATTTTCCAAAAAGAATAAATAAATAAATAAATGAATAAGAAAACAAAACCCTAACCATTCATATAACCATGGTTTAATCTTTACACAAACCCAAGTAAACATGTATCATCAAACATGATACAATCAAGTGCACAAAAGTATATCACATATACAAATTATGCAATGCAAGTGAGAAAATCCATTTAAAGTAAACCAATACTAGTTAATGCAAAGTAATATATCAAATATATAATTATGCATTAAATCATTAAATCAACACTTGATTTAACGATCCGGTCATATCGCATATAACTGACTAATATTCAATGTATCGGCTTATCGAATCAATCCTTGATTCGCTAACTAGGTTATATCGCATACAACCAGTCGATACATTCATCGCGAGAATAGAATACGGTATCACATACATGCATTATTCTCGGTCCCGCACATATCTCATATGAGCTCCTATTTCGTTTCGCTTGAGCCAGGAAACCTCTGTATAGGACTCTAAAGACTCGTCAATACGCCGGCAGCAGGTGATGATCATATCAAACACCCACAAGCCGCAAGCGGTCTGCTAAACGTAACGGCCACCCGGGTATTGAGCGATCAGAAGATCGACGAGCAAGCCCGCTCACACTCCTGTGAATCCAACCAGTAACACTTACCGTACAGTCCGGTCTCGTCGTCTGATATGTCGCATATCTTGCCTAGGGGTGGTAAACGTCAGACCCCAGTAGCTCGATAAGTCGTTTCGATATGAGGTCTATAACAGTTCGAGAAACTACTGGTAACACTTACCAGTAAATCTCAGCAACCCTGGCCAGGGATTTCCGGTTACAGCCAATCGAACACAGCGCAACATCAACTCCCTATACCGGGAGAGACGAATCCCCTCCTATCGCTCATTGCCTACATGTGATTCGGGACTGTACCTAAAAACCACCGTTTTGCATGCCCTCTTGGACGTGGTAAGGTGGAAATCAAAGTACAGTGGGAACCACATAAGACTCTATGACGATCTCGGGTCAACAGACTACTCCGTACCAGTGTCACCAGAGAACTGCCATCTGACGTAAGGTATAATACCATCTGGGAGTTCTCGGCGAGTCCGTCCAGTGTACCCAGTCTCCACTGAGCACCCGTATATCATCTCTGATGTCAAACACCAATGGATATGGGATTATCCATCGCCCATATGTATGGGTCGAGAAGGTATACGCTAGTCTACTCTGGTATATCGATGGCCTGTCTCGATACACCCACGACTAGGGACCTTGAAGGATTAACTTATGGACTACCATGTCCCCACTAGTATGATCCGCATCATAATCCAGGTAGTCAAGTACACATCCTAAGGGCTTTACCAACATGTAACAGAGAGACAATCAGTGTACACGTTAAGGTAAAGAGTAACCAGATAGCATACTATCATGTCGAGCAAGAAAGTCCTCCCTATATATGTCCCAGCATCCACTACAATATACATCCTATGTATAGCAATGGCCTCTAGGGCATACATATAACTAACAATCTCCCACTTGCACTAGGGCCATCTGATAGCAGTGGTTGTAGTATCTCATACTCAACCATCCCATAAAAGTCTCTCTCTGGGAAAAGACCTTTGTGAGTGGATCCGCCGTGTTGTCCTCTGAGTCTGTTCTCCTAACCTTGATCACCCTGGAGATCAACCATCTCCATGATCAGGTGATACTGCCTTAGAATATGTCTGGATCACTGATGGGATGGACGTTCCTTGGCATAAGCCACAACTCCATTGTCTCACAATGGTAGAAACGCAGTTCATCTCATGAACCAATATACACCCAAACAGCCTCTTTGGTAGCATCTTAAGTAGCGATGTATCCAGCCTTTACCGTCTAGTATGCCACGGTATCTAGCTTGCAACTCTTCCAACATACCGTCCCTTTACTGAGGGTAAAGACAATGCCTGCGACTGACATTCAGTCGTCTTTATCACCCTGGAACCCTTCCAGTGATTCTCCCCAGGATCAATTGATACCATCTCACTACAACTAGAGAGAATCCTAACATCCAATTAGATCTATCTCATAGATCCAAAACCCAGGATTTAGGAGGCATCACTTTGATCCTATATGGAGAATCATTGTGATAAGCGGAGATTGACCGAGCGTAGCATAGGAAACTCCTTCCTTATCAAGAGTATGTCATCCACGTACTCTACGAGGATCACGACCATACTCTCTACTACCTTTATGTATATACTAGGTTCATCTACCATTTTGATGATGTCAAACTCTTTGACTACTTCATCAAAACAGACGTTCCAACCTCGCGATGCCTGCTTTATCTTATAAAGCATCTTGTACACGTTTCTGCTGCTCCCACTGTCTACGAAGCCCTCTGGCTGTGTACTTACAGACGTTCTCTTCTAAAACATCATTTTAAAAAAGCAGTCATGACACCCAACCGCCAGATATCGTAGTCATGGTATGTAGCCGTGGCAAGTAGGATCTGGATGGACTTAAGCATAGATCCTTAGAAAAGGTTTCATCATTATCCACGCCTGGTCGATGACGAAAAGCTTTAACAAGTCTAGCTTTGAAAGTCTCAACTTTTCCATCTACACCAAGTAATCTTCTCAAGATATACTTGCTCCTGATGGGGATTTAACCCTTCAGATATAGCAACCAAAGTCCATACTTTGTTGGTGTATAAGGATTTCATCTCAAATCGCTAAGCATCCAGCCATTCTTACAGAGTCCCACTCCTGATGGCCAGCTCGAAAATAGTTGGGTCATCATCTCATGATGCAATCCTCGCTCCCACTGTCATAGAGAAACCGAAGTATCTCTCAGGTGGGTGGGGAACCTTACTAGATCGACGGAGAGGCTGAGGTTCGTTGGTTTCTACTGAATCCTTTGGTTTGTACCAAATCATCTGCTGTAGTTTGCATAGCTGGAACCTTTCCAGTTCTACATAACAGACCTTACCTCGAGCTTGTCCGGATTTTTCTTTTAGAAGGCTGGACAACCCCAAAATCTTAACTAACTTAAGATATGGGCTCTTCCCTTTCCATATCACATATGAAGTGGTAGGCAACTGATTTGATCAGAACCTTATTCAATAGGTATGCAGCTGTCTCAAGTGCAATAACTCCCAAAAAGGAAATAGGTAACTCAGTTGTACTCATCATAGAGTACACCTTATCATATAGGGTGTGACTGCTCTGCCCCGATATACCATCGTGCTATGGTGTATACGGAGGAGTAATGCTGAGAGAGAATCTCACTCTCCTTTAGAATAATCCAGGATTTCCGTGCTCAAGTATTCTCCTCCTCGATCTCATTAAAGGACATAATACTTATACCCGTATTTTGGTTCTCTACTTCTAACTTATATTCCGTGAATATCTCAAAAGGTTCGGACTTGTGTTTCAACAGGAACATATGTCTGTATCCTGAGAGATCATCAGAGAATGTAATGAAGTACAAAGAACCGGTCTTGGCATGTGTAGACTGGGGACCTTTATACATCAACATGTATCATCCCAAGAGTTCAGTAACTCTTTCTCTGTTTCCAATAAACAGAGCTGGTGTCATTATATCTTTGTGACATGACTAGCAAGTTTCACAAGATGTAAATTCAAACTGATTTAAATATGCATCTACAAGTAACTTCAGCTAGTCGGGTCGCATTGATATGACCTAGTCTACAATGCCTCAAGAAGGATTCGTTCATTTCTGAACTCTTCCTCTTGTGTGTGTTCCGTATACTTAGAACCGTAGTTTGATTTAGAACGTCAATGCTTTTAGATAACGTGCCTGAACCGATCAACTTTTGATATAGGAAATGTTCAAAACATTATCCATCAATACAGAATTTTATCATTTCTTTACTAATAAAGAGACTGATATGATTTTGTATATTAGGTTCTGTATCTAGTAGCATTAGTTCAAAATCAATGTATTTGTAATACAGGGTGACAGTGACAAACAGACATGGCTGCAACACTTGCCCCGTTTTCTGCCTCATGAAACTTATCACCCGTTCTCAGTTCTTTACCTATCTGTAGCCCATGTAACAAATTACATATGCGGGATCCTGATCTGGTATCACATACCCAGGATGCAGAGGATACTGAGAAACAGTTCTGTATAATGAACACACCCGAAGATGATGCATCAGCATGCACTCTCTTCGTTTGGGCGGCATAGGAATTCTGGTAATCCCCAATTTCCTGCTCTTTCTTATAACAATTATAAGTTGGAGCGGGACCAACGTTCCCCAGCTCAGTATAACAAGTGGGTTCAGTCAATACTTCCGTATTATTATCTTGATTAAGGCGTGATATGGTCGCTACCAGGAGAGAGAGAGAAGAAAACACTCAGCGTGCGCTCTTGCAAGAATAGATTGGTTATTATTTTATCTAATCAGGATGACTCCCACTGTTTTTTATCAAATCTTCCTTCAAACCCTAAAAGGAAAGACTAGCCGGGATTAATTACACACTACAAGTTCGCCAATCTTTCAGCCAGGCCAGTGTCGGTACTTTGAGGGAGGTCCCCCGTGCTTTCGCACGAACCTAATTAATGTAAACCTCGTTTTCCCAGAGGCGTAACCCCGTTGACACCTTTCTAGACACCTACTTAATCGGCTAATTGTAATGTGTAAAAATTCTCCCAGGAGTAACTCTTACTCGCAGCAGGTATCGGGATCCAACTATCTCATAGAAGGTATGCAATCTCATTGCAAATTTCAACACTTGAAATTCCCGATAATATTTTGCCCCTAGCAGCTATATGACCTTAACATATTCAACAAATCATAAGTGATAGTCAAGTTCAACCCGTCATTTCCCGATTGAATTAAACCCACCAGCACGATCCTTAACATAGTCAACAAAGTCGCACGACTACACTAATCCAATCGCATCATATGCTTATACAGATAAGCACTAATTAGCTACCGCACACTACGCCTTAACATAGTCAACAAACGTAGCACGAATACTAACTACTACTTTTCTGAAATGACGGAGGGCGACGACAGGTTTTTCTGAAAACCTATTGCGTAATGAACTTGATATCGTTGTAGAATCAAATGATTTTAAAATGGAGTGTTTTTGAAGCTTTTCTAGTTTTGCTAAAGGAGTCACTCCCGGTGAAGGGATCGTCGGTCCTTTCCTCGTCGAATGAGGTGCGGGATATATCATATATATCACTGTGCAAAGCAGAAACTATATAAGCAATCAAAAAGACAAACCGAGGGGTGTAGCATCTGCCAGTTATTGCTAAAGGAGTCATCCCTGTGAAGGGATCTCGGTCCTTTCCTCATCGAATAAGGTGCAGGATATATCATATATACCGCTGTGCAAAGAAAGAACTGTAGCTACCCTTTTTATTTTGAAATTCGATTCTACATCATCTTTAGGTTTCTTTTATTTCATTAATCACATTAATGAAGTCCCATCATTTAAATACCTAAACATCACAGATAAATACGACGTACACTTATGCCATCCGCATTCGCCTCGATGTCCCCTCGTGCACCGTTAGGTTAGGTAACTAACGACAGAGCACGGCAGGGCTAGTGCGGGTGCAAAACATAAGTAACGTCTATATAATATATCATATATACTATATAAAGTATCTATCACAGAACATCACATGATCACATCACAGATATCGCAGCAGAAGAAACATATGAAACATTAGATATACTAGGACGTCCGTGTTTTCAATACAAGCCAGTATAAAACACGGATTCCACGGTCGTGATGAATAGCCAAACCCACACCCCTAGACCCCTACGAGAGAGGCAAGCAACCCTACCAATTCTAGAGTTAGGAGACCCAGACTCGACTCCTCGAGTTGGTCTCCCACTGGACTCCAGAACCCGGTTACTTGTGCTCCCCTCCTTGGGTCTATCCTAGTGCGGATAAGTAAATAATATACAAAGGGTGACATCTTCCGCAACCTGGAAGTGCCCCAATAAAAGAATATTACATACAAGTTTTTACATGAATGAAAATGAAAAAACACTCATCTCACATAAAAACCCCCGGCTATTCAAACAGGACGATCCAATATAACATATCCAGCAACACATAACATCATATGTCATCAACGTAAGTAAACATGTGTATCCCAATTGTCGTTGACATATAGCAACGAAACCGGCGATATCACATATTACACTTACGGTCATAGAAAAGAAAGTGTAAAACTACAACAGTTGGAATCCGCAACCGCTTTAGACATCGCATGCCTAATCAAATGAAATACTTAGACATCGCATGCCTAACAATTATAAACCCCGCATTTTAGTCTCATTATCGAAAACTCTTTTCAATATCAAGTCGGGCAATTCAACAAGATTCCCGACATCCCGATCGAATGCTCGTCGCAAACTTCAGTAGACGGCCACACCCTCGACGCCGTCGACGAAGTGCACCAAGGCGGAACACCGCTGCCGCGAGCACCCGAACGGATGCTTTCGGCGACGGGATTCTCCTACAGTCACTTGGTCGGGGCTATGGAGCGAGGCTGTCTATTAAGTTTACCCGGCGAGTATCCGCGTACGCTACGTGATTGCGACGAACTTTTGATCACATCAAAATTCCGTGGCAACCGATCAAGTGAGACTAAAGTGCTATGTTTATAACATTCATTCAGTTATCTCATAACTTCTTGTGAATTCCAATTATTGTATCACATTCCGAATAAGATAGAAAATGTTAAACTTTTCGATCGAACAATCGAACACCCAAGTTTTCCCGAAACAGCTCAACTCATGAAATAAGTTCAAAGACATTCACATCGTGCCTCAGTACCAACGGTCCAGCCGTAGAAGGGTCAAGCCAACGCCTCACATGTGGCATGCCGTACTGCCCCAAACCCGAAGTTTCAAAGGGCAGTTCAAGACGGTCACATAATCGAGTTAAGGTTTGTTGTCTTCTAGAGGGACCAACGCGTTACTTGCACTACTTAGAACGTCTTTAAACCTCGGAAAAATCCAACACTTGGAAATTTTCCGGCAGGGGAAAAGTTGGGTATTTATATCCGGTCGAACTTTTTAACATATTCAAAAATTATCCGGAACCCACATAGACAAAATCTGATAATCCGATCGAATCATCGAATCCCCAAAACAACCCTAGAAAATTCAACTCTTGAATAAAAATTAAAAATTCCCAGAAAATACCGCACCCAAATATAGGAATTACTGTGCAAAGACCAACTGGAGAAAAGACAAAATGGCCGCGGAACCGCCGCATTAGCCATGCTAATGCCGCGGTTCCGCCGCGCTTTAAGGGAATCATGTGTACGGGCTTCACAGTAATTCTTACAATTCCCTGCTGCATTTTCTGCATATTTTTAATCTGGAAAAAACCCAGTTTTTGAAAAAAGTCCAGAGAGCATGAAATTTTGAGGGTTTCGGGTTCGTTCGGCTTTCAAACTTCGTCTAGACTTCGCCTAAGGCTCTAGCTAGTCTCTGATACCACTGTAGGGTTCCTAGGCACTCTAATGAGGTCTCACAAGGCATCAACCATGCCAATTTAACATTTTACATGTGCCGAGAAACCCTAATACGGATCGTTAACTAGAATTTTAGGCGAAAGATGCAACTAGTTAACAACTTAACTAAGTGAACGGAAATACAACCTTTGTAGATCCGGTACTCCACCTCCATAGCTCCGTGATGAAGTCCCCTCGCTGTACAAATTGCATCCCAGACTCTAGCATCGGCTTCATTGGAGAATTGGGCGGGCTTGGTCGTCGGCTTCGATGCCGAAGATGATCTACGTCGAGGCATCACTAGATCAAGCCCCCACCTCACCAAGTCATGAAACTTGTGAAGAAAACACCCTATACTACTTGGCAAAAGGTAGAGGATGAAGAAATAGGAAGTGGGTTCACTTTAGAATTGGATTTCTCACTCTTTTCATCAAGTCACCATTGATGAAGCAAGGTTTTCTTCAAGTGAAGAAGAAGAAGAAGAAGATGAATATTATGATAAGTTATTTTCAAATAGAAAAGAAAATCAATACTTATCATAATACAACCATGGTCAAGTGTAGAGAACGAACTAGGGTTAAGTGGAGTGGTTAGGGTTAAGCATGAGACAAAATGGTCACTTAGTCAAAGCTTCATGAAGCTTCAAGATGCAAACAAGGAAAGCCACCACTTTCTCTTTATGCCATTTATTTTCCAAAAAGAATAAATAAATAAATAAATGAATAAGAAAACAAAACCCTAACCATTCATATAACCATGGTTTAATCTTTACACAAACCCAAGTAAACATGTATCATCAAACATGATACAATCAAGTGCACAAAAGTATATCACATATACAAATTGTGCAATGCAAGTGAGAAAATCCATTTAAAGTGAAGCAATACTAGTTAATGCAAAGTAATATATCAAATATATAATTATGCATTAAATCATTAAATCAACACTTGATTTAACGATCCGGTCATATCGCATATAACCGACTAATATTCAATGTATCGGCTTATCGAATCAATCCTTGATTCGATAACTAGGTTATATCGCATACAACCAGTCGATACATTCATCGCGAGAATAGAATACGGTATCACATACACGCATTATTCTCGGTCCCGCACATATCTCATATGCGCTCCTATTTCGTTTCGCTTGAGCCAGGAAACCTCTGTGTAGGACTCTAAAGACTCGTCAATACGCCGGCAGCAGGTGATGATCATATCAAACACACACAAGCCGCAAGCGGTCTGCTAAACGTAACGGCCACCTGGGTATTGAGCCATCAGAAGATCGACGAGCAAGCCCGCTCACACTCCTGTGAATCCAACCAGTAACACTTACCGTACAGTCCGGTCTCGTCGTCTGATATGTCGCATATCTTGCCTAGGGGAGGTAAACGTCAGACCCCAGTAGCTCGATAAGTCGTGTCGATATGAGTTCTATAACAGTTCGAGAAACTACTGGTAACACTTACCAGTAAATCTCAGTAACCCTGGCCAGGGATTTCTGGTTACAGCCAATCGAACACAGCGCAATATCATCTCCCTATACCGGGAGAGACGAATCTCCTCCTATCGCTCATTGCCTCCATATGATTCTGGACTGTACCCAAAAACCACCGTTTTGCACGCCCTCTTGGACGTGGTAAGGTGGAAATCAAAGCACAGTGGGAACCACACAAGACTCTATGACGATCTCGGGTCAACAGACTACTCTGTACCAGTGTCACCAGAGAACTGCCATCTGACATAAGGTATAATACCATCTGGGAGTTCTCGGCGAGTCCGTCCAGTGTACCCAGTCTCCACTGAGCACCCGTATATCATCTCTGATGTCAAACACCAATGGATATAGGATCATCCATCGCCCATCTGTATGGGTCGAGAAGGTATACGCTAGTCTACTCTGGTATATCGATGCCCTGTCTCGATACACCCACGACTAGGGACCTTGAAGGATGTACTTATGGACTACCATGTCCCCACTAGTATGATCCGCATCATAGTCCAGGTAGTCAAGTACACATCCTAAGGGCTTTACCAACATGTAACAGAGAGACAATCAGTGTACACGTTAAGGTAAAGAGTAACCAGATAGCATACTATCATGTCGAGCAAGAAAGTCTTCCCTATATATGTCCCAGCATCCACTACAATATACATCCTATGTATAGCAATGGCCCTTAGGGCATACATATAACTAACAAATTGTTGAAGATGTGATACCATAATAGATGGCCCTAGTGCAAGTGGGAGATTATTAGTTATATGTATGCCCTAAAGGCCATTACTGTACATACGATGTATATTGTAGTGGATGCTTGGACATATATAGGGAGGAGTTTCTTGCTCGACATGATAGTACGGTATCTGTTTGCTCTTTATCTTAACATGTACTCTGATTGTCTCTATGTTACATGTTGATAAAGCCCTTAGGATATGTACTCGACTACTGGGACTATGATGAGATCATACTAGTGGGGCCACGGTAGTCGGCGAGTACATCCTATAATAGTTCCTAGTCGAGGGTGTATCGAGACATGGCACCGATACACCAGAGTAGACTAGCGTATACGCATCTTGACCCATATGATGGGCGATGGATGATCCCATATCCATCGGTGTTTGATATCAAGGATGGTGTACGGGTGCTCAGTGGAGACTGGGTACACTGAACGGACTTGCCGAGAACTCCCAGATGGTATTATACCTCACGTCAGATGGCAGTTCTCCGGTGACACTAGTACAGAGTAGTCTGTTGACCCGAGATCATCATAGAGTTTTGTTTGATTCCCACTGTGCTTTGATTTCCATCATACCACGTCCAAGAGGGCGTGCAAAAAGGTGGCTTTTGGGTACAGTCCCGAATCACATGGAGGCAATGAGCAATAGGAGGGGATTCGTCTCTCCCGGTATAGGGAGTAGATGTTGTGCTGTGTTAGATTGGCTATAACTGGAAATCCCTGGCCAGGGTTGCTGAGATTTACTGGTAAGTGTTATCAGTAGTTTCTCGAACTGTTATAGACCTTATATCGACACGACTTATCAAGCTACTGGGGTCTGACGTATACCACCCCTAGGCGAGATATGCGACATATCAGACAACGAGACCGGACTGTACGGGAGTCTTACTGATTGGATTCGCAGGAGAATGTACAGGCTTTCTTGTTGATCTTCTGAGCGCTCAATACCTGGGTAGCTGTTATGTTTAGCTGACCGCTTGCAGCTTGTGGGTGTTTGATATGGTCATCACCTACTGCCGGCGTATTGACGATTCTTTAGAGTCCTACACAGAGGTTTCTTGGTTCTGGCAAAACGGAGTAGGGGCACATATGTGATTTGTGCAGGACCGAGGATAATGCGATATGTGATACCGTATTCTATTCTCGCGATATTTGATATCAGCCGGGTCATCAGATCAAGTGTTGATTCGATGAATCGGTAAATGATATATTAGTCGGTTATATGCGATATAGCCAGATTGTCGGATCAAGTGTTGATTCGATAATTTAATGTATAATTATATATATGATATATTAAATTAATTTAACTAATGTTTTCTCACTAAAAGATTCTTTTTCTCACTCGGATAATACATTGATATATATGTGATATATGTTAATTGTATTATTTTATTTTGTTACAATAAATATTATATATGTGATATATAATATTGTAACATGATATGGTTATTAATGCAATATTTTTAGTGGAGATTAAACATGGTTAGGGTTTGATTAGGGTTAAGCTTTTCTAGAAGTTTCTAGAAGCTTTGTTTTTGTTTCTTGCAAAAGATATTTGTTATAATATTTTGCAAGATATTTTCTTAACTTAACCAAACCTTTTAACCTTAGTTAAATCTCTACAACCATGGTTGCATTTCTAACCTTATAAAAACTATCATTATTCATCATAAAAGGATTAAGGCTTCTTCTTGTTCCATCTTCTTTTCAAGGAAATGCTTTCAATGTTTTTCCTAAATTATGAAAATAAGTGAGAATATGAAAACAAATGAGAGCTAAAATTCTACTTCATCATCCTCATCTATCCTTGCCATTTAGATGAGGGTGTTCACTTCATTTAGTGAGTGAGAGCTTGTGTTAATGAAACTTCAAGGTAGATCATCTTTGTTATCAAAGATCGGAAGCAAGACTGCATCTTTCTCTTCGTGGAGCCTCTCGAGTGTTAGTTATATGTATGCCCTAGAGGCCATTACTATACATAGGATGTATATTGTAGTGGATGCTTGGACATATATAGGGAGGACTTTCTTGCTCGACATGATAGTATGCTATCTGGTTGCTCTTTACCTTAACGTGTACACTGATTGACTCTCTGTTACATGTTGGTAAAGCCCTTAGGATGAGTACTTGACTACCTGGACTATGATGCGGATCATACTAGTGGGGACATGGTAGTCCATAAGTACATCCTTCAAGGTCCCTAGTCGTGGGTATATCGAGACGGGGCATCGATATACCAGAGTTGACTAGCATGTACCTTCTCGACCCATACAGATGGGCGATGGATGATCCCATATCCATTGGTGTTTGACATCAGAGATGATATACGGGTGCTCAGTGGAGACTGGGTACACTGGACGGACTCGCCGAGAACTCCCAGATGGTATTATACCTTACGTCAGATGGCAGTTCTCTGGTGACACTGGTACAGGTTAGTCTGTAGACCCGAGATCGTCATAGAGTCTTGTGCGATTCCCACTGTGCTTTGATTTCCACCTTACCATGTCCAAGAAGGCGTGCAAAACGGTGGTTTTTGGGTACAGTCCCGAGTCACATGGAGGCAATGAGCGATAGGAGGGGATTCGCCTCTACCGGTATAGGGAGTTGATGTTGCACTGTATTCGATTGGCTATAACCATAAATCCCTGGCCAGGGTTGCTGAGATTTACTGGTAAGTGTTACCTGTAGTTTCTCGAACTGTTATAGAGCTCATATCGACACGACTTATCGAGCTATTGGGGTCTGACGTTTAGCACCCCTAGGCGAGATATGCGACATATCAGACGAACAGACCGGACTGTACGGTAAGTGTTACTGGCTGGATTCACAGGAGTGTGAGCGGGCTTGCTCGTCGATCTTCTGATCGCTCAATACCCGGGTGGCCGTTACGTTTAGCAGACCGCTTGCGGCTTGTGGGTGTTTGATATGATCATCACCTGCTGCCGGCGTATTGACGAGTCTTTAGAGTCCTACACAGAGGTTTCCTGGCTCAAACAAAATAGGAGCGCATATAAGATACGTGCGGGACCGAGAATAATGCGTGTTTGTGATACCGTATTCTATTCTCACGATGAATGTATCGATTGGTTGTATGCGATATAACCTAGTTATCGAATCAAGGATTGATTCGATAAGCCGATACATTGGATATTAGTCGGTCATATGTGATATGACCGAATCGTTAAATCAAGTTTTGATTTAATGATTTAATGTATAATTATATATTTGATATATTACTTTACATTAACTAGTATTGGTTCACTTTAGATGGATTTTCTCACTTGATGTGCACAAGTTGTATATGTGATATATTTTTGTGCACTTGTTTGTATCATGTTTGATGATACATGCAAGCTTGGGTGTATGTTTACTTTAAACCATGGTTAAGTGAATGGTTAGGGTTTTGAATTATTCACTTATTCATTTTATTTATTTATTTGTTTATTTTGGCAAGAATAAAATGGTGGCATAATTTGTTTCATTCTTGAAACCTTATGAATCTTTGAAAGCTTTGACCATTTTATTTTTTCCTTAACCCTAACCATTCAACTAAAGCCTAGTTTATTCTCTACACTTGTTAAACTAACCCAAGGTTGCATTATGATAAGAATCACATTATTTTCCATTTATTCATTCATTCTTATCATATTCTTTTTCTTCTTCTTCTTCTTCTTCAAGAAAAAAGAAGCTTGCTAGCTTTAATGGTGACTTGAGAAAAAGTGTGAGAAATCTATTTCTAAAGTGAACCCACTTACTATTTCTTCATCCTCTACCACTTGCCAAGTAGTATAGGGTGTTTTCTTCACAAGTTTCATGGCTTGGTAAAGTTGGAGCTTGATCTTGTGTTGCCTCGACGTAGATCATCTTCGGTATCAAAGTCGACGACCTAGCCCGATCATTTCTTCGACGAAACCATTACTAGAGTCTGGGATCCGATGATCGCAGCGGAGGGACGTCAACGCGAAGCTATGGAGGTGGAGGACCGGATCTACAAAGGTTGTGTTTACGTTCACTTAGCACTAAAGTAGTTTAGTAGCATTTCGTTTCGCCTAAACTCTAGTTAACGATCTAGTATAGGGTTTCTTTGGCACATGAAAAATTATAATTTGGCATGGTTAATGACTTGTGAGACCTCATTAGTGTGCCTAGGAACCGTACAGTGGTATCAGAGACTAGCTAGAGCCTTAGGCGATGCGTAGACGATGTTAGAAACCCGATCGAACCCCGAAACCCTAATTCTAAGCCTTCACTGTGCATTTTTCAAAACTGTGCATTTTTCCAAATTAAAAATATGCAGAAAAATCAGCAGGGTATTTTATGGATTACTGTGCAGCACGTGCGTCTGAGTCGTCTAAAGCGCGGCGGAACAGCGGCACGAGCATCGCTCGTGCTGCGGTTCCGCGGCCATACAGTCAGATTACTTTATGAAAATTGCACAGTAATTCCTATATTTTAGTGCTGTATTTTCTGGGATATTTTAACTTCTACTCAAGAGTTGAGTTTTCTAGGTTGTATTGGGGACTCGGTGTTTCGATCGGGATGTTTAACTTCGTCTGTGTTTTTCCGGATAATTTTAGAAAATCTTAAAAAGTGCGACCGGATATAAATACCCACTTTTTCCCCTGTCGGGAAATTTCCAAGTGTTGGATCTTTCCGTGGTTTAATAACGTTCTAAGTAATGCAAGTAACGTGATGGACCCTCTAGAAGACAACAAACCTTTACCCGATTATGTGACCGTCTTGAACTGCCCTTTGAACCTTAGGGTTTGGGGCAGTACGGCATGCCACATGTGAGGCGTTGGCTTGACCCTTCTACAGCTGGACCGTTGGTACGGTGGCATGAAGTGAATGTTTTTAAACTTATTTCATGTGTTGAGCTGTTTCGGGAAAACTTGGGGGTTTGACTGTTCGATAGGAAAGTTTAACATTTTCTGTTTATCTGTAATGCGATACAATATTTGGAATCCACAAGGAGTTATGAGATAACTGATTTGAATGTTATAAACATAGAACTTTAGTCTCACTTGATCGGTTGCCACGGAATTTTGATGCGATCAAAAGTCCGTCGCAATCACGTAGCGTACGCGGATACTCGCCGGATAAACTTAATAGACAGCTACACCCCTTAGCCCCGAACAAGTGACTGTAGGAGAACCCCGTCGCCGAAAGCATCCGTTCGGGTGCTCGCGGTAGCGGTGTTCCGCCTTGGTGCACTTCGTCGACGGTATCGGGGGTGCGGCCGTCTACTGAAGTTTGCGACGAGTATTCGATCAGGATGTCGGGAATCTTGTTGAATTGCCCGACTTGATATTGAAAAGAGTTTTCGATAATGAGACTAAAATGCGGGGTTTATAATTGTTAGGCATGCGATGTCTAAGGAATTCATTTGATTAGGCATACGATGTCTAAAGAGTTTGCGGATTCCAACTATTGTAGTTTTACACTTTCTTTTCTCCGATCATAAGTGTAATATGCGATATCGCCGGTTTCGTTGCTATATGTCAACGACAATTGGGATACGCATGTTTACTTACGTTGATGGCATGTGATGTTATGTGTTGCTGGATATGTCATATTGGATTGTCGTGTTTGAATAGCCGGGGTTTTTTATGTGAGATGAGTGTTTTTCATTTTCATTCATGTAAAAACTTGTATGTAATATTCTTTTATTGGGGCACTTCCAGGTTGCGGAAGATGTCACCTTTTGTATATTATTTACTTTTCCGCACTAGGATAGACCCAAGGAGGAGAGCACAAGTAACCGGGTTCTGGAGTCCAGTGGGAGACCAACTCGAGGAGTCGAGTCCGGGTCTCCTAACTCTAGAATTGGTAGGGTTGCTTGCCGCTCTCGTAGGGGTCTAGGGGTGTGGGTTTGGCTATTCATCGCGACCGTGGAATCCGTGTTTTATACTGGCTCGTATTGAAAACACGGACGTCCTAGTATATCCAATGTTTCATAAGTTTATTCTGCCGCGATATCTGTGATGTGATCATGTGATATGTTCTGTGATAGATACTGTATATAGTATATATGATATATTATATAGACGTTACTTATGTTTTACACCCGCGCTAGCTCTGCCCCGCTCTGCCGTTAGTTACCTAACCTAACGGTGCACGAGGGGACATCGAGGCGAATGCGGATGGCATAAGTGTACGTCGTATTTATCTGTGATGTTTAGGTACTTAAATGATGGGACTTCATTAATATGATTAATGAAATAAAAGAAACCTAAAGATGTTGTGGAATCGAATTTCAAAAATAAAACAGGTAGCTACAGTTCTTGCTTTGCACAGCGGTATATATGATATATCCTGCACCTTATTCGATAAGTAAAGGACTGAGATCCCTTCACCGGGAGTGACTCCTTTAGCAATAACTGGCAGATGCTACACACTCCGGTTTGTCTTTTGATTGCTTTTTATAGTTTCTGCTTTGCACAGCGATATATATGATATATCCCGCACCTCATTCGACGAGGAAAAGGCCGTCGATCTATTCATCGGGAGTGACCCCTTTAGCAAAACTAGAAAAGCCTAAAAAACACTCCATTTTAAAATCATTTGATTCTACAACGATATCAAGTTCATTACGCAATAGGTTTTCAGAAAAACCTGTCGTAGCCCTCCGTCATTTCAGATAAGTCATGTTTAGTATTCGTGTTGCATTTGTTGACCTTGCCAAGGCGCAGTGTGCGGTAGCTAACCAGTATTTATCTACTTATGCATATGATGCAGATTGGGTTAGGGTAGTCGTACGGCCTTGTTGACCTTGTCAAGGGTCGTGCGGGTGGGTTTGATTCAATCAAGAAATGACGGGTTGAACTTGACTTACGGTCTATGGTTTGTTGACCTTATCAAGGTCATAGATCGTTTGGGGAAAAATATTATCGGGAATTTCAAGTGTTGAAATTTGCAATGAGATTGCATACCTTCTATGAGATAGTTGGATCCCGATACCCGCTGCGAGTAATTGTTGCTCCTGGGAGAGTTTTACACATTACAATTAGCCGATCAAGTAGGTGTCTAGAAAGGTGTTAACGAGGTTACGCCTCTGGGAAAACGATGTTTACTATAATTAGGTTCGTGCGAAAGCACGGGGGACCTCCCTCAAAGTACCGACACTGGCCTGGCTGAAAGATTGGCGAACTTGTAGCGTGTAATTAATCCCGGCTAGTCTTTCCTTTTAGGGTTTGAAGGAAGATTTGATAAAAACAGTTGGAGCCATCCTGATTAGATAAAATAATAACCAATCTATTCTTGCAAGAGCGCACGCTGAGTGTTTTCTTCTCTCTCTCTCCAGGTAGCGACCATATCACGCCTTAATCAAGATAATAATACTGATGTATTGACCGAACCCGCTTGTTATACTGAGCTGGGGAACGTTGGTCCCGCTCCAACTAATAATTGTTATAAGACAGAGCAGGAAATAGGGGATTACCAGGATTCCCATGCCGCCCAAACGAAGAAAGTGCATAAGATGCATCTCCTTCGGCTGCGTCCATTATAAAGAACTGTTTCTCAGTATCCTCTACGTCCTGGGTATATGATACCAGATCAGGATCCCAGATATGTAATATGTTACATGGGCTACAGAAAGGTAGAGAACTGAGAACGGGTGATAAGTTTCATGAGACAGAAAACGGTGCAAGTGTTGCAGCCAAGTCTGTTGGTCACTGTCACCCTGTATTACCAATACATTGATTCTGGACGAATGTTATTAGATACCGAACCTGATATACAAAATCATATCAGTCACTTTATTAGTAAAGAAATGATAAAATTTTGTATTGTTGGATAATGTTTTGACCATTTCCTATATCAAAAGTTGATCGGTTCAGGCACGTTATCAAAAAGCATTGATGTTCTAAATCAAACTACAGTTCTTAGTATACAGAACACACACAAGAGGAAGAGTTCAGAAATGAACGGATCCTTCTTGAGGTATTGTAGACAAGGTCATATCAATGCGACCCGACTAGCTAAGTTGCACAAAGATGCATATTTAAATCTGTTTGAATTTACATCTTGTGAAAACTTGCCGGTCATGTCACAAAGATAAGATGACCACAGCTCTGTTTATTTGAAGCAGAGAAAGAGTTAGTGAACTCTTGGGACTGATACATGATGATGTATGTAAGGTCCCCTGTCTACACATACCAAGACTGGTTCTTTATACTTCATCACGTTCTCTGATGATCTCTCAAGATTCAGACATATGTTCCTGTTGAAACACAAGTCAGAACCTTTTGAGGTATTCACTGAATATAAGTTAGAAGTAGAGAACCAATAAGGGTATAAGTATTACGTCCTTTAATGAGATCAAGGAGGAGAATACTTGTGCATAGAATTCCTGAACTATTCTAAAGGAGAATGAGATTCTCTCTCAGCATTACTCCTCCGTATACACCATAGCACGATGGTATATCGGGGCTGAGCAATAGCACCCTATGTGATATGGTGTGCTCTATGATGAGTACTACTGAGTTTCCTATTTCATTTTAGGGATTTATGCGCTTATGAAGGTGCATACCTATTGAATAGGGTTCCGATCAAATCAGTTGCCTACCACTTCATATGTTATATGGAAAGGGAAGAGCCCATATCTTAAGGTAGTTAAGATTTGGGGTTGTCCGGCCAATGTCTAAAAGCAAAATCCGGACAAGCTCGAGGCAAGGTCTGTTATGTAGAACTGGAAATGTTCCAGCTATACAAACTGCAGCTGATGATTTGAAAGAACCAAGGGATTCAATAGTTACCGACGAACCTTAGCCTCTCCGCCGATCTGGTAGGGTTCCTCATCCGCCTGAGAGATGCTTCGGTTTCTCGATGACAGAGGGAGCGAGGATTGCATCATGAGATGATGACCTAACTAGTTTTGACCAGGCCATCGAGAGTAGGGACTCTGTAAGAATGGCTGGATGCTTAGCGATCTGAGATGGAATCATTTTATACCAACAATGTATGGACTTCGGTTGCTTTATCTGAAGGTTTAAATCCCCATCAGGAGCAAGTATATCTTGAGAAGATTACTTGGTGTAGATGGAAAAGTTAAGACTTTCAAAGCTAGACTTGTTAAAGGTTTTCATCATCAACCAGGCATGGATAATGATGATACCTTTTTCCAGTGGCTATGCTTAAGTCCATCCAGATCCTACTTGCCACGGTTACATACTATGACTACGATATCTGGTGGTTGGGTGCCATGACTGCTTTTCTAAATGATGTTTTAGAAGAGTGTGTCTATAAGTAAACAGCCAGAGGGCCTCGTAGACAGTGGGAGCAGCGGAAACGTGTGCAAGATATTTTATGTGATAAAGCAGGCATCGCGGAGTTGGAACATCTATTTTGATGAGTTAGTCAAACAGTTTGACATCATCAAAATGGTAGATGAACCTTGTAAATACAAAAAGGTAGTAGGGAGTATGGTGGTGATCCTCGTAGAGTACATGGATGACATACTCTTGATAGGGAAGGAGTTTCCTATGCTACGCTCGACCAATCTCCGCTTATCACAATGATTCTCCACAAAGGATCAAGCTGATACCTACTAAATCCTGGGTTTTGGATCTATGAGATTGATCTAAATGGATGTTAGGATTCTCACTAGTTGTAGTGAGATGGTATCAATCGATCCTGGGGAGAATCACTGGAAGTGTTCCACGGTGATAAGGACGACTGAATATCAGTCACAGGCATTGTCTTTACCCTCTATGCAGGGACGGTATGTTGGAAGAGTTCCAAACTAGATGCCGTGACATACTAGACGATTAAAGGCAAGATACATCGCTGCTTAAGATGCTACCAAAGAGGCTGTCTGGGTGTATATTAGTTCATGAGATGAACTTTATTTCTCCCATTGTGTGACAATGGAGTTGTGGCTTATGCCTATGATCGCCCATCCCATCAGTGATCCAGACATATTCTAATGCAGTATCACCTGATCATGGAGATGGTTGATCTCCAGGGTGATCGAGGTTAGGAGAGTAGACTCAGAGTACAACACGGCGGATCCACTCGCAAAGGTCTTTTCTCAGAGAGAGACTTTTATGGGATGGTTGAGTATGAGATACTACAACCACTGCTATCAGATGGCCCTAGTGCAAGTGGGAGATTGTTAGTTATATGTATGCCATAGAGGCTATTACTATACATAGGATGTATATTGTAGTGGATGCTTGGACATATATAGAGAGGTCTTTCTTGCTCGACATGATAGTATGCTATCTGGTTGCTCTTTACCTTAACGTGTACACTGATTGTCTCTCTGTTACATGTTGGTAAAGCCCTTAGGATGAGTACTTGACTACCTGGACTATGATGCGGATCATACTAGTGGGGACATGGTAGTCCATAAGTACATCCTTCAAGGTCCCTAGTCATGGGTATATCGAGACGGGGCATCGATATACCAGAGTAGACTAGCATGTACCTTCTCGACCCATACAGATGGGCGATGGATGATCCTATATCCGTTGGTGTTTGACATCAGAGATGATATACGGGTGCTCAGTAGAGACTGGGTACACTGGACGGACTCGCCGAGAACTCCCAGATGGTATTATACCTTACGTCAGATGGCAGTTCTCTGGTGACACAGGTACAGGTTAGTCTGTAGACCCGAGATCGTCATAGAGTCTTGTGCGATTCCCACTGTGCTTTGATTTCCACCTTACCACGTCCAAGAGGGCGTGCAAAACGGTGGGTTTTGGGTAAAGTCCCGAGTCACATGGAGGCAATGAGCGATAGGAGGGGATTCGCCTCTCCCGGTATAGGGAGTTGATGTTGCACTGTGTTCGATTGGCTATAACCGGAAATCCCTGGCCAGGGTTGCTGAGATTTACTGGTAAGTGTTACCTGTAGTTTCTCGAACTGTTATAGACCTCATATCGACACGACTTATCGTGCTATTGGGGTCTGACGTTTACCACCCGTAGGCGAGATATGCGACATATCAGACGAACAGACCGGACTGTACGGTAAGTGTTACTGGCTGGATTCACAGGAGTGTGAGCGGGCTTGCTCGTCGATCTTCTGATCGCTCAATACCTGGGTGGCCGTTACGTTTAGCAGACCGCTTGCGGCTTGTGGGTGTTTGATATGATCATCACCTGCTGCCGGCGTATTGACGAGTCTTTAGAGTCCTACACAGAGGTTTCCTGGCTCAAGCGAAACGAAATAGGAGCGCATATGAGACATGTGCGGGACCGAGAATAATGCGTGTATGTGATACCATATTCTATTCTCGCGATGAATGTATCGATTGGTTGTATGCGATATAACCTAGTTATCGAATCAAGGAATGATTCGATAAGCCGATACATTGGATATTAGTCGGTCATATCCGATATGACCGGATCGTTAAATCAAGTGTTGATTTAATGATTTAATGTATAATTATATATTTGATATATTACTTTACATTAACAAGTATTGGTTCACTTTAGATAGATTTTCTCACTTGATGTGCACAAGTTGTATATGTGATATATTTTTGTGCACTTGTTTGTATCATGTTTGATGATACATGCAAGCTTGGGTGTATGTTTACTTTAAACCATGGTTAAGTGAATGGTTAGGGTTTTGAATTATTCACTTATTCATTTTATTTATTTATTGTTTATTTTGGCAAGAATAAAATGGTGGCTTAATTTGTTTCATTCTTGAAACTTCATGAAGCTTTGAAAGCTTTGACCATTTTGTTTTTTCCTTAACACTAACCATTCAACTAAACCCTAGTTTATTCTCTACACTTGTTAAACTAACCCAAGGTTGCATTATGATAAGAATCACATTATTTTCCATTTATTCATTCATTCTTATCATATTCTTTTTCTTCTTCTTCTTCTTATTCAAGAAGAAAGAAGCTTGCTAGCTTCAATGGTGACTTGAGAAAAAGAGTGAGAAATCCAATTCTAAAGTGAACCCACTTCCTATTTCTTCATCCTCTACCACTTGCCAAGTAGTATAGGGTGTTTTCTTCACAAGATTCATGGCTTGGTGAAGTTGGAGCTTGATCTTGTGTTGCCTCGACGTAAATCATCTTTGGCATCAAAGTCGACGACCTAGCCCGATCATTTCATCGATGAAACCATTACTAGAGTCCGGAATCCGATGATCGCAGCGGAGGGACGTCAACGCGGAGCTACGGAGGTGGAGGACCGGATCTACAAAGGTTGTATTTCCGTTCACTTGGCACTAAAGTAGTTTAGTAGCATTTCGTTTCGCCTAAACTCTAGTTAATGATCTAGTATAGGGTTTCTTTGGCACATGAAAAATTATAATTTGGCATGGTTGATGCCTTGTGAGACCTCATTAGTGTGCTTAGGAACCCTACATCGAGAGTCCGGAACATGATGATCGCAGCGAAGGGACCACAACACGGAGCTTATGAAGTGAAGGACCGGATCAACAAAGGTTGTAATCCCTCTCAGTTAGTGTTAAAGTGTTCAACATGCTTGTTTTCGCCTAATCTCTAGTTTAAAGATCTTGGTTTAGGGTTGTTCGGCACGGCTAAATTTTTAATCGGGTATGGTTGATGCCTTGTAGAATCTTGTGCGTGTGCCTAGCAACCCTACATGTATATGTAGCTGTAGAAAAGTATGTGGGTGTACATGTCAATATATCATGCAACCTAGCATAGTGATATGAACATGGCAGTATATCATAGCATGATATAGCAATTCTACTCTGTAAGTGACATAGCAATTATCGATGAAGAAGTGTGTGCGCCGGCAATCTATGTAAGTGTAACATACACATCATCGATAATGGTGTAGTGTACTAGCACAGGTATAAGAAATGCAATGAGAATCGCATGAATGCAGCATAATGCCTACAATGAATCAAATGCTATGGGTATAGATATCAACAAGACCGAGTTGGTGAATCTATCAATCGGCATCCAGCCTCACAACATCACGTACGGTACAATCCACCGTATGGCATCCTCTAATCAAGGGTATGGATAAATCAACAGGTAAAAGTCATCGCGTACGATAATCTAACGTACAGCGGCATTAAACAATATGGATTCTATCAACCTATACAACATCGGTGTACGGATCTAAGTCTCGAACGGCATATCACTCATTATGAAATCATTATCCATAAAAATATTTACCTATCTCTCAGGTCCCATCCATGTCAATCTCGTATCAGGGGACCTACAAAGGTATCAACAATCACGTATCGACTCAAATCTATATAATGACATATCACACTACGTCATCATATCATATTGTATACTTTCATCCTATTAATATCTCACATCACAATTAAAGAACATCACACTCATCCTCTTCCGAAATCGTACTTATCATTCCATGTTCTCTTGAACCAATATGTTCACTGGTGTTCACTTCTATCATATTATCTAGCAAAACTTACAATCACATCGGTCGCATCTCATTATCCGGATATAATAATCAAACGATCTTTCAATCCAATATTTGCGGGGGTGCTATACGCCATCCACCGGACTTCCCCAGTAGATATAAATCTACTCACCTGCTAAACTCCTCGCTTAGCCGTAGTCGATGCGCTTCGTCGTCTCGGAATCCACACGAAGGTGCCTACAATCAATACAAATTGGCAATGCTATTAACATCAAATTCCGAAATCCAAAACGGCACGCGGTGCGCTCATAGGTTAGAACCTATAGCCTATACATGCAAAACAATTAACTACACTTGTCGTTAACATACAAACATCCAACGACCAAGTACAACATCCAAAACTCAAAACCAAGAATCCAAATACCGTAAACATAGCCGAAACCCTAAATAGGGTCGCTATACATGAAAACTGCCAAATTAAAAACCCAATAATACCAATACACATTTACAAAAACAATAAATATCGTAGGTATTAATATTTACGTCATCTCCATTTTCATTTAAAACCCACGTCAAATTTTTCCGAAAAGCTAGTAAGCAGTTATATCATTTTATCATAATTTAGCACAAGTCTAGAAATTTAACAATTCTAACAATCGCAAACATCGCCAATAAGCATAACTAAGTTATCCAAACCATATCCATAATTTTAATCTTTCCGAAAAATAAGTTAGAAAAACCTAGTTTGCGATTAAGCTTAATAAGGCGATTAGGAAAAATAACAATTATCATTTTCACAATATACTTAACTTTTCCAAGTCTACACATCTTGCTTAACAACATAAACACATCAAAAGCCTAACTTGATTTCATAATAATTAACATGAATTAATTACACATGAACTTTAAAGCTATAATTAGCACTTAATTAAGCAAGCTTAAGAATTAAGCAACAATTTAAAAGATTAGGCTTATGATTTATACCTCACAAAGAAGATCTCAATTTTAGCAACATCACCAAAATTAACCCTCCAAAATGATGTTCTTCTTGAAGATCAAAGCAAGATTAGTCATAAGGATTAATGGGTATGAATTTAATTTGGAGTTTAAAGGATTATTTGTAGATTTTTTATGAGTTTTTGAAAGAAAAAGATTGAAGAATTGAGCAAGGAATGAAGGAGGGAAGAAAAGAGGGGCTATGGTTCGGCCAAGGGAAGTGGGGGGGGGGGGAGTTTTGTGAGAATTGTGTAGAAAAATCTAGTAAGAAATAGTATTAAATGCTAATAAATGCAAATTTGCCACCTTTTCTTCTATTTCTTTTCTTTAAAAAAAATTCTTTTGTCACAAATATCTAGATTTTGGAGAGAAGGTTCTAAACTAATTCTAGTGATTAGATTAGCAATGAACCCAATTAGAACTAATTAACCCACACACAAAAGTAATTTCCACTACTTAAGTGCATAAATAATACATTAAAATAATATTTAATTAGGGAAAAATTCTATGTGAACCAAAACATCCCATTGACCTCCAAAGCTCGTGCACTAGCTTTATTTTAGCTAAACTAGGTGCCGGCAAGTTTATACGGAAGTTTGATCAAAATCGGTTAAAACGGAATATACCGACTATTTTACCCTAAAACGGAAAAATTCGTATAACGATTTCAGAAACGTTACTATCTTCCCCCCTTAAAGAAATTCGGTCCCCGAATTTAAATTTAAGTTTAAACCCCCAAATGCTAAAACATTGCAATAAACAGCTAAATCAACGGGGCTCCGAAATAATGAAAGAAACAGAAAAGCATAGCGCATCCTGTGCGCCGGAAAAATGAGTACTAAACTCAAAACCGATCTTCGTCAAGCGTCACGCAATTCAACGGACTTGCGCGCATATCATCGGAGTCTCAAAGAAGATACAAATCTCAAATGCACTACCGAAATACCATATACACTAATCAAATACCATGATACATATATAGTACGCATCCTGTTTGAAAAAAAATCTCCAAAAAAAGAATAAACCATATGCATAATCTTTTCTGAATTGCCGCGTAATGCGTAACTCACGGCACAAGTGGCGGACGCTCATTGTTAAAGTAATAATATACTAGCATATATGTTTTGCCAAAATATGCGTCCCGCCTTTTTGAAATATCCCAAAAGGCTTTATTTGTAAACTTTCGTATCACACGCAGACACGTAAGAAATAGCGAGACTATAGCTCCATTTTGAAACCTCTTGGTAAACTTTTTATGCACGCAAAAGTACACAGGTACCGTCCTCGGATCAGTCCTGTTAGGGTACTACAAAGTATAGGGCCTCATCATGAAAACAAAGTGCTCAAAGGCAAAATCAGCCTCATAAGGCGTATCCAACAATTCCGTACGTCTGATGCGCACGGAAATCAAACCCAAATACAAGTGCCAATATGCACGAAAGCAAATCTAAGTGCAACGGGTGTACACGAAAGCATCTGTCCAGTGCAACTGGTGTGCACGACAACAACATCTAGTGCATTTATAGTGCACGAAAATCTCAACCAGTGCAACTGTCATGCACAAACGAAAATCCCAATCGAGTGCATCCGGTGTGCACCAATCACATCTCATATCATGCGCTCAACATGCGTGAAAATCAAACTCAAGTGCATCCGTTATGCACAAATAAAATCTGAATCAAGTGCATCCCACATGCACGAATAAAAAAAATCTAAATCAAGCGCCTAATATGCGCAAAATCCTAACCAAGCGCGTCCGGTCCGTAATAAGCATCAAGTGCAGTAGCATGCACGAAAACGAACATCAAGTACACACGCGGACGAAAACACAAATCCGGTAAAATGAATGCTCAAAGACATAAATCGGGTGCAACCAATGCACGAAACACCAATCATGTGCATCCAATGCACGAAATATCAATTCCTGTGCATCCAGTGCACGAAACATCATCAATAACTCAAATGCGTATGAAAACCACACGAGCGTACCAAGGTGTATAAAAATCATAAAAGTGTGCTACTGCGTGTACAAAACACGTATCAATGCACTGCAAGCACATATGAGCTATACCCAGTGCAAAAATCAAATCGAGTGCGTACCACACGCACATATCAAATCAACAGTATGAAATCCTCAAAATCATAAATATGTGCAGCCAAGGCACAAAATCAATATGAAGCGCAAATAGAAATACACAAATCACGAACCAATACAACAGTATGTAAAACGTATATCCAGTGCAACAACTATGCACAAAATGTAAATACCCAGCAGGTGCAGCCATGGTGCACGAAATATCATAAAACTCAAATCCAAGCGATATAAGCGTGATACTCGCATCACAACGCAAATCACAACAAATGATATTGAGATACACCTCCTACAATGTTGAAGAAAAAGTCGGTGCGCCCAAACTGGCAGAGCAAGAACATCCGCTCGCCGCCTGCCCACGGTCTGGCGTCCTCTGTCTCTGGGTCCTCAAAATACACGTAACACATCTGATCCTCGGTGCAAATCTTATTGCAGCAGTGTCATGGAAGGAACCGGCTCAAGGTTTCATCCGATCTCGCCTACGCCGAACTATACGGAGGCTGGTACTCTTACATAATCTTTCTCGTTCTCTGGACATCTGCGTTCTCTGCACAACTTTTCCTCGGAAACTGGCCGTATCTCAACGCATCTGTACACATATCCGATCTCTAATCTCAACTGGGAGTAACAGCAGCTCGTTAACGTCTCGCACGAACCTCTTGCTCCACTCGTCTTCATTATCGTCCACTTGACGTCGCATCATGCTATCTGCATACCGCAAATGTTCTCGGCTACAGTCAATCCGGAGTCTCTCATATGGACTCGAACTACGAACACGGTATCTTCATCACTCTATCGAAGATATCTAGCCGAACACGTCCTAGGGAACCCGTCCCAACAATCGGAGGAATTCTCAATATTCGTCCGTTCTTGATCAACTCACAACACACCTGGGTGAGGTGCTTTATCCGAAGCTGGTCTTGTTGCTGATCTCCTATCATAAGATATCCGGATGGCGTTAAACTTTTCGATCGAGTCATCAAAAGTCCCAAATTTTTCCGAGAGCTCAACACCTGAGCACGGTTTAATAATATTCGGTATATGCCACAATACCTATGGACCGACAGTAGAAGAGCAGACCCAAGCCTCACTGATGGTACCGCTAAACTGCCGCAAACCCTAAGGTTCAAAAGCGGTTTCATGGTCATCATGTCGAGTTAGGGTTTCATTCTTCTAGAGGGTCCACAGAAGCACTTGCATGTCCTTCCGAATACTTTAAACTTGGAAAAATGGGTTTTCTGACATTCGTTCGAACCTTTCAACTCCGCCCAGATGAAATGTGAACACCCTTCGTACGGATGCAAAACAATTCCCCCAATCCTCAAGGATAGACGATACATCAACGGTCATCTCTGGGTCGGTCTACTCTAGACCTGAGTAAGACTCTCTACACTGGCAATCTTCAACTCAACTGGGCCTGTGTCGGCGCATCAATCAGACGAATCACTTTCGTCTCTCAACTCAAGATAGATTAGCTACCACCTGTCGTCTTTCTGCCTGAAAGCTCCAGTGATCTCAGCTCTTAAGCTCTAGAAGCGGCATCACATCAATCTCAGCAATGGTTGGGTCATCTGTCTGCACGGTAGATGACACCACATTCTCAGAGGTATGCTGTACATCAACAGTCCTCTCCCAACAGGCAGCCTCTAACAAAGGCCCGGTCATCCGGTACAAAATCGCACACTCGTCTCTGTTGGATATAGTGCCCTCAGAGTCAATTATTGGATCACAGGCACGTGATTGCAATGATTGAGGGAGGACCTATTCCGGTAGGACAGTCTTACTCAAGATGATATTATGCTATCTGGTTTATCTTTATCATCGTGTACTGCTTTAGGTGACCAGACAGGTCGCTATTACACGTTGATAGAGCCCCTAGGATTCATGCTTGACTGCCAGCAGTATGAGGGCGATCATATATGTGGGAGCTGGTAGTCTATAAGCACATCCTTAAAAGGTCCCTAGTCGTGGGAGTTTCGAGACAGGGCATCGATACTCCAGAGTAGACTAGTGTATACAGTCGAAACCCCGACGAGGGGTGGTGGCCGGTCTCATAAGCCACTGGTGTCAGTTGGTTCACCTAAGATGTATACAGGTGCTCATTGGGTTATGAGTACACCGGACAGAACTCGCTGGGAATCTGCTACTTGGTATTATACCTGACGTCAGATAGTAGTTCCCTGGTGACATGTGTACAGGTTAGTTCATCGACCTGAGGATCGTCATTTGTCTCATGTGAGTTCCCACTGTACTTTGATTACTACCCTACCACGCTCAAAGAAGACGTGTAAACAGGTTTTAGTTGGGTACAGTCCTGAGCCACATGGAGGAAGTGAGCGGATCTTCAGGTGTTCGTCTCTCCCGGTATTAGGGGTGAGGTCGTGCACTGTCTAGGAGAGCCATTACACAAAGCCCTCGGCCGAGCCAGGAGATTTACTGGTAGGTATTCCAGTAGTATCTCAAGGTGTTCTGGGCTACACTCCGACACGACTTGTACCGCTTTTGGGGGTCTGACTTTTACCAACCCCCTAGGCCCGCCATGCGATGCTCATAGACGAACGGACCAGACTCTACGGATATTGTCACTGACAGGCCAGTAGGGAGTCAGGATGAGTTCGCTCATCGACGTCCCTTTTGGTCAATAGCTGGTAGCCCGTCACGTATGGCTAATACCTCTGACGTGCTAGTGGTTAAATCCACAACCATAGTATTGACGAGTCTTTAGAGTCCCCCACAGACAGTTGCTCAAGTTTTCGGGCGAAACGCTGTAGAGGTCGTATGGAGATATGGCAAGGTTCGATCAGATACGTGCGGTATTGCACGGATCCTGATCGGACGGTTTATACTAGCGGGCTTTGGTTTAAGCCGGACCCTAGGATAGTACAGTGTAGATTTTGTCTCATTGCATTTGTATTCGGTCGGAATACAAATGCGGGTATGTATATACAGTAGCGGGGTTTTCCTGTAATTTATTACGGGATCAGTTTTTTGGAGTTGCCAGTTTGCTTTCCGTTTCGGCCATTTTTCATTGTATCTTTCATTGGCCGAAGATTGGTGGAGGAGGGCTTATTTGCAATTGTGCAAATAAGCTTTGTGGAGGGTGTTATTTGCATATTCTTGTATCTTGATCACTTGACATTCTTTAGTCATCATGGCTTGACTTTTGGTTGATGATGGGTTTTGGAGTGTTGGTTTTTGTTTGTGATGATATTGTTTTTAATCATCACTCTTTTTTCATGCTTGCATGATAGCTTCCCCACTCCCTTGACTTCCTTGACTCTCTCTCTCATTTCTTCTCCTCTCCAAGGTTGTGGCCGGCCATTTTGAGAAAAAGGGTGGCTGAAATTTTGGTGGTGGGATTTTTGGTTCTCCTCATGTTTCTCAAATCCCCTAGTTCATCTCAAAATTCAACATCTCTTTCCCTCCACAAAAGGCAACCTCTACAACCCCAAATGAGACATAACACTCTACACTATATTCTACAACAAAGCTTGGGCACGTCGACTCGCCAACTTCATGCCCGAGTTGCCTCTGCATAGAGGTGGGAGCCCGTAAAAGAAGCCGGCGACATGGTGCCCTTCCGACGACGAGGTGGAGACCGGAGATTCCGCGGGGAGATCGGGATGACGACGAGAAGACCGGAGGACATGGATCTCTCGGTATATCTCTCTACCCCCTCTCTAGATAGCTAGGAGTAGTTTAATGGCAGGATCCGGGTTTATAGTGCGCGGTGGTGCCGGTTTGAAAAGTTAAAGTAAATCACCGCTTCCGCATTCCAGCGTCGGATTGACGTCCGGGGCGCCGCCGTGCACTTACAGTAGTATCAGAGCCTCGCCATTAACATAGTCTAGCTTGGTTTAATGTGTTTACAAGTTCGATCGAACGGATTTTCCGAAAACCCGATATCATGCACATCAGTTTTCTGTCAATTTTTTTCTGGCTCGAAATTTTTTTCAGGTTGTTGCAGAATGATGTACAGGGAATTTTAAGAATTCTGTGAAAATTTGGTCTCGTGAACAGTCTATACGACTGCGGAACCATGGCCAAACCCTTGCTTAGGCCATTGTTCCGCCGCGACTTGCACTGTTCAGTGTACCAAAATTTGTAGAAAGCTCCTGACTGTAAAATAGGGTTTTTGGAATGTTATTTTTTGGGCCCAGATTTCTGTGAGTACTACAGTAGTGCTTGGGGGCCCACTTGGTAATATTTGATCGATCGAATATTTTAAACACATTAGTTCACAGTATTTACATTATATCTACGACCGTAAATGTCACTTGATCGGTAGATCCTGTCTAACTGCTATAGCCCGGTTAGACGGATTTGTGAACGTGACATTCACGTTGATGTTCTGTGATTGTGCTGTGATGTTGCGGATTGGTCGTGGGGGATAGCCTGGATGCAATGCTAGTACTGTTTTTTTGTTGTATTATGTACATTTGATATTGCGGGGCGAGCGTCCGACATGTGGACTGCCGTCACTGCCTGTTTGTATTATTCTTTTGGGGCATGACCACGTTGTGGTCGATGTACCCGTTGTATGTATATTTTACTTTCTGTACTAGGATTACCCTAAGGAGGGATGCACGGATAGCCGGATTCTAGAGGGCAACGAGCCCGCATCTCATGGCATTGAGACGAAGGGGGCTTCACACTAGAATTGGCGGGTTATTCGTCGCACTCGTAGGGGGTACAGGTTGACCCAGGAGGGGTGCCTAAGTTACCGGATTCCATAAAGTGCTGGGTGGTCCATTCACGTTGCTGAAGGGAGCTGCCTCGCTTCAGGTTTTGGCGGGTAACTTGCCGCGCCCGTAGGGTTCTAGGATTTTCATTGCACAGGCTATCCACACGATCAGGGGAACGTCGGGTTTCAGTAGCGGCTCTGTGAAACCCGGGGATCCCAGATATGTGTATTGTTATGTGATGCTGTACACTTCTGTGACGTTGCATTTTTATCACGCCTTGAGCGAAATATTATATATTGATATATATATATACTAGTAGATGTTGTATATGTTTTGCATCCGCGCTAGTCCAGTCCCCGTTCTGTCGTTAGTTAGCTAACCTAACGGGTAATGACGGGACTCAGTGGCAAATGCGGATGGCATATACATACATCAGTATATTTTCGTTCTTTCTGGTGTGATCAATTGATGGGACTGCATTGATTCGGACCATTGCTAGTTAAAAACAAACCTAATCTGATGTTGTTGGAACTTTTTCAAAACGCTATTATTTGCAAGGACGTTCACTTTTGTTTTGCACAGTAGTATTCAGTTAGAATATCCTGCTCCTCAGTCGATGAGGCAAGGGCTGAGATCCCTTCACCGGGAGTGACCCCTTGGACAAAAGTTTGCGTCAGGGCAATAACTTCACTATAGCCGATTACTTTTTTTTTGCATCGTGGTATTCAGTTGGAATATCCTGCACCTCATTCTATGGGGAAAGGGCCGAGATCCCTTCACCGGGAGTGACCTCTTTAGCAAAGGTTTTCGTTACTATATTTTTCTAAAAGCTATCCAGTTCCTTCAACGATATCAAGTTCATTACGCTAAAGGTTTTCGCCAGAAACCATTCGTAGCCCTCCGTCGTTTCAGACGGGTAGCATGCAGTATTCATGCTATATTTGTTGACCTTCGTCAAGGCATAGTGTATGGTAGCTGTTGTTGCCTTTCTGTTGCATAGATAGATGCGTTGGTTTGGGACAGTCGTATAGCCTTGTTGACCTTCGTCAAGGGCTTGTACGGGTGGGTTCAAATTAACCTGGATAATGACGGGTAGAACTTGACATGTGACTTATGATTTGTTGACCTTCGTCAAGGTCATAAAAGCATGGGGCAAAAATCACATCGGGAGTTTCTAAAGAAACTGAAACTTGCCAGATATGCGCATACCTTCTAGAGTGTGATGACGTGAGCGGATTCCGTCACGTTATCATGCGGTGATAGTTGGATCCCGATTCCCACTGATGAGTTGGTTTACTCCTCGGGTGATCCCGACTAATTCTTCTTTCAGGTTTGGAGGAGAATTTGACGGTACAGTGGGAGGTTTCCTGATTAGATAAAATGATAACCATTCTAATCTAGGTTAGAGTGCACGCTGAGTGTTTCTTTTCCCTCTCTCTTTGGCAGCGACCATTGACTCGACCCTAAGACTATGACTCAGTGACCAAAATTAACCGAAGCTTCTTAAACACTGGCTTTTGGATTGTCAGAGTTGCAGACCTCATTGCCACTCCTACGTTTACCCTTTTCTCAAGGACACCCCGTATTACTACGTACGTCCACTTCCATTGGACAAAACCATCGTATGGTTATATACGAACTCGAAAGGATTTATTCGATGATGGTTTCCGGTTCTGGAGAAAACGAATAGGACTATTCAGTTGTCTTTTCCTTTTACCTTCTCTCAGGTTGTGAGTACTCCTTGGTTTAGGAGATAGCACACCTATTACGCAAATTGGATAGTCTTCTTCCAAACCTTAGGCTGGTGCCGAACAGTGGGGAATGAAGAAAACCAATTAGCATAACGATGGTGTACAGAAGGTATTATGTAAAGACAAAGAAAGGGATTAGTAAGAGGGCAAAGTAAAATGCGACTGCAATTCACGACCAAACCAAGTATTTCATTACCACTCCCACTTCACCTTTGTATTTCTCCAAGACACTACGTATCACTACGAAGATCCACAGTTTATTGGATACTCCATCGTATGGTTATATACGAACTCGAAAGGAACTTGTTCTAGTTCGGAGATGGATTCTGGTTCAGGAGAAATAGGAACAAGGTTTATTCAGTTGTCTTTTATCTTCACCTTCTCTCGCATTGCGAGTGCTCCTAGGATCAGGACAGTACACCCATTATGCTTATTGGATAGTCTTCTTCCAAACCATAGGCTGGTGCCGAGCGGTAGGGAAGGAAGAAAACCAATTGGCCTAAAGGGGTGTGCAGAAGGTAATGACTAAAGACATATGAAGGGATTTGGAGAGGTGGTAGAGATTTATATGGTTACAGTCGTGAATCTGGATAATGGAAGAGGCATTACTAGGAATACCCGGATACCCCTACGAAACATTTCAATGTTTCAGTTTCACTGTGTACTGTTAAAAGAAAACTGATTTCCCGATTGGATACTTACTCCAGGGTATGTATTTACCAGGTATGATTCTCACATCTGTATGGTTTTACAGATGATGAGTGGGAGTAAGTTATTCAGAATTAGGTCATCATCCTCATTATATCGGGATTCGTTGTAATCGGTGATATTTGAGGAAGTCACCTGGGTTGTTTGCCGGACGGCAAATATTTGGTTTTGAATATCTGCTGTCATGCACCAATTTCAAATTGATATATCTGTACGTTTATTTTTATAGAGTGAGATATAACTTTTTGAAATTATGTCTATGACATTTACCTATATCAGTTGAGGGTTAGGTAAGGAGCATTAAACAGCGGTGTAATTCTTCTTAACCATAAGTACAGTTTTCAACCTACGACACACAGGGAGTGAGTTATTAGACTCAAGGGACTTGGACAGAGTATTGCATATTGTCCAGTGTCCATCAGGACAGAGGGGAAGGTCCTCGTACTATATTCTGTTTACTTATGACTTCTCTAGTTCTTAGACAAGTGTTTCGTGCAAACACAGGGTCCAAGTTTTGAGAAGTTATAGGTATAAGAATAGAGTAGAGAACCCGGTATTGCAAGTATCGGGATTCTTCAAGGTGATCGAAGATGTAGATACTTGTGTGTGGTATTCAGTTGATAGTAATGATTAAGAGAACTTGCTTCTCTTTCAGGTTACTCATAATTGGAAGCATTCCTAAGTTGAGTAACGCTGATCGGCCTCCTTCCATTTAGTTGACATGCACTGGAGACAGCTGCATGATTTGAATCTGGTTCAATTAAATAAATGCCTCTGTTTCTGTATTGGATATAGAACAGTTCATATCTTAACATTGTTAAGGTACGGGGAGTTGTCTTGCATATGCTTAAAAGCAGACTCTGGATAACTCAAGGCATGTTTCTGTAATGGCTGTTTGTGGGTTGACCCAGGCTATGACGAGGGTTGACTTTCTACCATCTGGAAGATCAATAGTGATATTATTCTTGACTCGCCACAGTTTTAATAAAAATGGATTTTTTCAGAAAATAGTAGTGGGAGTATGGTAGAACTGGAAGTGATTCCAGAACAGCAAACGATTACTGAAAGTTTGAAAGGAACCTAAAGATTTAATCTGGCTTGACATTCCATTGGCCACTCCGCAGATAAGATGGGTAACTTCAGGCACCCGAGAGGTACTCCGGTAGCCTCAAGGACGGTGACAGGGAAGTTCTTGTTTACCCAGACTTGCTATTGCTGTTGTTCCAGACCGTGAAACCCGGCAGGAGGATGAGTATAGCGTCGTTCTAAACTAGCTTTAGAAGTGTACGTCTATATGACTCTGCCAGAGGGTTGTCGTGATCAGTGGGAGCAGCGGAAGCATTGGTGGACATGTGGCTTATGTCTATTTATTGACTAAAGCAGATATAGAGGAGATAGATCATCAATTTCTGATGTCACAGTCATAGGTTTGACTTCATCAGAATAGGAGATGGATCTGTTGAGAAGGTAGTAGGGTGTGATGTCATGGTATTTGGATGACATACACAGTGTAGGACATGATATTCCTATACTACGATCGGTTATTCTTTGGTCGTCACACAGTGGTTTCTCCATATAGGACTTAGACATTATATCAGACATACTGGTTACTAGATCTATGGTTTTAGATCTAGATTTGGGTGGTTTCCCAATTAAGGGTATTTAGACAGCATTCTAAAAGTATTTAGAATGGACGACTCCTGGCACGGTAGTGTACCTGCAGGTGATGGAGTCACCCTCTCTAAAGGTGTCTTACAAACTAAAGAGGAGAGGAATGTGCGTGATTGGAAGATCACTTGCTTAGGCAATTAAGTCAATCATGAGATGTCAAGTACCACACCAGATGTTGTTTTTGCACTAGATGCAATAAGTTGATATTAATCCAATCCTGGAGAAACAGTCAGAAGCAGTTTTAGAACATAAGTGGATGTTCTAGGGATATGATAACGACAGCCTCATTCGGGAGACAGTTATCATTCCAGGCTTCCAAGGTGACTTGGACGACAGGGAGGTTGTCAGAGTTATAGTTTTCCTTCTGACGAGGGGCAGTATTTTGGACAGGTGGTCCAAGGCAATAATGAGGGTAGCATGGCGCAGGATACTGATTAAGTTCAGTTGACGATACAGTCTAAGATGTTTGGATTTGGAGTTCATTTATGAGCTAAGTCCCATCAGATATCCAAACACATTCTAAGACAGGTATTGCTCATTTCAGGAGATGGCTTTCTCCACGAACATGAGATATAGAGAGACATAGAAAGAAACTTCAAAGCGGATCCACTCACTGAGGCTATTCCTCGAACGCAATAGTTTCGCAAACGAGCTTTGTGAGACTGACTAGTAGAGGAGTTGGGTGTTCGGTATCACACGGGCTGTGAGTATGCGACATCGCAATAATTAGCCTTGAGTGCAAGTGGGAGATTGTTGGATATAGTGCCCTCAGAGTCAATTATTGGACCACAGGCACGTGATTGCAATGATTGAGGGAGGACCTATTTCGGTAGGACAGTCTTACTCAAGATGATAGTATGCTATCTGGTTTATCTTTATCATCGTGTACTACTTTAGGTGACCAGACAGGTCGCTATTACACGTTGATAGAGCCCCTAGGATTCATGCTTGACTGCCAGCAGTATGAGAGCGATCATATACGTGGGAGCTCGTAGTCTAGAAGCACATCCTTAAAAGGTCCCTAGTCGTGGGAGTTTCGAGACAGGGCATCGATACTCCAGAGTAGACTAGTGTATACAGTAAAGACCCCGACGAGGGGCGGTGGCCGGTCTCACAAGTCACTGGTGTCAGTTGGTTCACCTAAGATGTATACAGGTGCTCATTGGGTTATGAGTACACCGGACAGGACTCGCCGGGAACCTACTAGTTGGTATTATACCTGACGTCAGATAGCAGTTCCCTGGTGACATGTGTACAGGTTAGTTCATCGACCTAAGGATCGTCATTTGTCTCGTGTGAGTTCCCACTGTACTTTGATTACTACCCTACCACGCTCAAAGGAGACGTGCAAACAGGTTTTAGTTGGGTACAGTCCCGAGCCACATGGAGGCAGTGAGCAGATCTTCAGGGGTTCGTCTCTCCCGGTATTGGGGGTGAGGTCGCGCTGTGTCTAGGAGATCCATTACACAAAGCCCTCGGCCGAGGCAGGAGATTTACTGGTAGGTATTCCAGTATTATCTCAGGGTGTTCTGGGCTACACTCCGACACGACTTGTACCGCTTTTGGAGTCTGACTTTTACCAACCCCCTAGGCCCGCCATGCGATGCTCATAGACGAACGGACCGGACTGTATGGATATTGTCCCTGATAGGCTCAGTAGGGAGTCATGATGAGTTCGCTCATCGACGTCCCTTTTAGTCAATAGCTGGTAGCCCGTCACGTATGGCTAATACCTCTGACGTGCTAGTGGTTAAATCCACAACCATAGTATTGACGAGTCTTTAGAGTCCCCCACAGACAGTTGTTCAAGTTTTCGGGCGAAACGCTGTAGAGGCCGTATGGAGATATGGCAGGGTTCGATCAGATACGTGCGGTATTGCACGGATCCTGATCGGACGGTTTATACTAGCGGGCTTTGGTTTAAGCCGGATCCTAGTATAGTACAGTGTAGATTTTGTCTCATTGCATTTGTATTCGGTCGGAATACAAATGCGGGTATGTATATACAGTAGCGGGGTTTTCCTGTAATCTATTACGGGATCAGTTTTTTGGAGTTGCCAGTTTGCTTTCCGTTTCGGCCATTTTTCATTGTATCTTTCATTGGCCGAAGATTGGTGGAGGAGAGCTTATTTGCATTTGTGCAAATAAGATTTATGGAGGGTGTTATTTGCATATTCTTGTGTCATGATCACTTGACTTTCTTTAGTCATCATGGCTTGACTTTTGGTTGATGATGGGTTTTGGAGTGTTGGTTTTTTTTTGTGATGATATTGTTTTTAATCATCACTCTTTTTTCGTGCTTGCATGATAGCTTCCCCACTCCCTTGACTTTCCTTGACTCTCTCTCTCTCATTTCTTCTCCTCTCCAAGGTTGTGGCCGGCCATTTTGAGAAAAAGGGGGGCTGAAATTTTGCTGGTGGGATTTTTGGTTCTCCTCATGTTTCTAAAATCCCCTAGTTCATCTCCAAAATTCAACATCTCCTTCCCTCAACAAAAGGCAACCTCCTACAACCCCAAATGAGACATAACACTCTACACTATATTCTACAGCAAAGCTTGGGCACGTTGACTCGCTAACTTCGTGCCCGAGTTGCCTCGGTATAGAGGTGGGAGCCCGTAAAAGAAGCCGGCGACGTGGTGCCCTTCCGGCGACGAGGTGGAGACCGGAGATTCCGCGGGGAGATCGGGACGACGACGAGAAGACCGGACGATACAGATCACTCGGTATATCTCTCTACCCCTCTCTAGATAGCTAGGACTAGTTTAATGGCACGATCCAGGTTTATAGTGCGCGGTGGTACCAGTTTGAAAAGTTAAAGTAAATTACCGCTTCCGCATTCCGGCGTCGGATTGACGGCCGGGGCGCCGCCGTGCACTTACAGTCTCACACAAGGGGTCACAATAATACAACACTACATCGATACATTCCCATGTCACCAGAAAACACGATGGTCAATCTTCATCCACGGCGAGCTCAACCTGATCGCATCACCAGCAGTAGCTCAATCTGCGCTCAAACCATGGTGACAGGAACATTAATCAAGTATCGATGAAAAAGATCAAAGGGATGAAAGAGTCAACAGATCCCAAAATGGATACATGATCATAAGGATGAGTCAAATCAATGAGAGTATGATTATGGAAGCAAATAAAATCAAGTATCTCAATGGATGTATAATCAAAGGAAAGAAGAAAATCACCAGTCTCAAGATATGTACATCCGAAGGTCACTTAAGTGGAGTATCGTATCTTAAATATGCCGCGGAACATATGTATGGTACGTCACTCTACTCAAGCTACCTACTCCATCAATCAAGGTCAGCCTATGAAACGAAAGCTCAGGACTAACACCCCCTCGTTCAAGTCTAAGTTCCGTAAGGTCAAGCCTAGGTTCCAATTATATGCGCCCTAGAACCCACATAGTCAAACCTAGACTCGAACTAAGGTTAAACCTAGCGCTCTGATACCAACTTTGTCACGACCCAAAATATTAGCTCGTGACCGGAACTTAAATTACGCAACGTCTACAGGCGTAATGTAACCTAAGTAGGCCGCAACCCAGAAATCTAAACATTACAACAGAAGTAAGTAAAGAAAACATTGATACAACATTGAGAAACTTAAGTAAAAATACTTAAACTTATCTTAACTCTTTTCATTGGTTTTCATAAAAATTTCGGCAGCACCTCCTTTGTAAAAACTAGCCCTGAAAACGGGTACAACAAGGAATATAAAGAAAGCATCCCAAACGGGAGAAAAACATGCCCAACGGCAGAAACAACACCACAAGTATAAATAACAAGTATACGACGCCCAACGTCGAAGATCCATATAAGGAAATAAAGTAAAACAAGACATCAACCCCAAAAGCGAACATAAAAAACCATCGCTCAAGTCTCGCAACTACAAGTCTTATAAGTCTGCAACATATACAATTACTAGTTTCTGATTTGATGGAGTGACTAGATACAATATGAGTAACAAGTACGAGAGGGGCACGATCCAACTTGTACCACCTACCAAAACAGATCACCCGAAAGCAAGCTGTATGCCGACGATGCCGCTACTGATCCAAGCGGACAACCTGCAAGAACTATGGCATAACGGGGGTGAGTTGCCAACTCGTGAGTAGAAAACATCAACAGGTAGAAATCGAAATAAACAACGATTCCTAGGTCAACTATATCATAAAAGTAATACTATGATATCTAGGGTAACCGTATCTGCTTATGTGCCAACACAATATAAATGCCTAACAGCAAGTGTATATCACCCAACAATGAATCAATGCATGTATGCAGGTGGATCTCGTCCAACAATAAAATCAATGCATGTATGCAGTGGATCTCGTCCACGTGTCAACCACTGACACAACAACTCCTGCATGTAAATATCATAAAAGCATATGCAGGTAAATATGAGGATATCTAAGAATGTGTGTCCATCAATGCCACATCACAATCAAGGAAACCTGGGTGTCTATCATCGACACCCGAAACATCATGAATACCCGTATCTAGCATCGACACGTATATCTTCATAACTCAGGCGCTGTCACCATGACTGGCCCTGACGTCATGTCCGTACATCACTCCGGTCGGTATCCCCACGATAACCGCCGAGTCCAAATACTATCACCGGTAGGTACTTGCCCGCCTTCCAGGCTCATCGCCTATCATCTTGCCGAGGGGAACCGTACAAGGCTCCACCATGTACCCGCACACGGCCCACTACACCCCTCGCATCGGGTATATATCACAAATCTCAGAACCGAGAAATCTCATGGTGGACGCATCAAAATATCATATCAAGAGAAACCGGGTTTTCAAACAATACATTGTTTCTTGAAAATACCCCCACGGTTCTTAAATCCATAAATCACATAAAACCATATCTCAATGCGTAAAATCCATATAAAAGAGATATATGCAACATAAAGCATCAATATGAGCATATAAAATGAAAACTGCTCTTTTAAATTAATCCAGCTTTAAAAATATATCTTGCGGTTCCTAAATCCACCGAAAACAAGTGCAGCATCATATGAATTGTGTTAGTTATATGTATGCCCTAGAGGCTATTACTGTACATTGGATGTATATTGTAGTGGATGCTGGTGTTAGTTATGTATATGCCCTAGAGGCCATTGTTGTACATATGATGTATATTATAATGGATGCTTGGATATATATAGAGATGACTTTCTTGCTCGTCATGATAGTATGCTATTTGGTTTCACTTTATCTTAACATGTTGACTTGTATTGGTTTACTGTTTTACTCTCACATGTTGATAAAGCCTTTAGGACTTGTACTCGACTACTGGGACTATGATGAGATCATACTAGTGGGGCCGCGGTAGTCGATGAGTACATCCTATAACTGTTCCTAGTCGAGGGTATATCGAGACAGGGCATCGATACACGAGTAGACAAGCGTATACGCATCTTGACTCATATGATGGGCGATGGATGATCCCATATCCATCGGTGTTAGACATCAGAGATGGTGTACGGGTGCTCAGTGGAGATTGGGTACACTGGACGGACTCGCCGAGAACTCCCAGATGGTGATATACCACACGTCAGATGGCAGTTCTCCGGTGACACTGGTACAGGGTAGTCTGTTGACCCGAGATCGTCATAGAGTCTTGTGTGATACCCACTGTGCTTTGATTTCCACCTTACCACGTCCAAGAGGGCGTGCAAAACGGTGGCTTTTGGGTACAGTCCCGAATCACATGGAGGCAATGAGCGATAGGAGGGGATTCGTCTCTCCCGGTATAGGGAGTTGATGTTGTGCTGTGTTCGATTGGCTATAACTGGAAGTCCCTGGCCAGGGCTGATATAGAGATTTACTGGTAAGTGTTACTAGTAGTTTCTCGACCCGTTATGAGCCATACATCGACACGACTTATCGGTTCCTGGGGTCTGACGTATACCACCCCTAGACTTGATATGCGACATATCAGACGAACAGACCGGACTGTACGGGAGTGTTACTGATTGGATTCACAGGAGAACGCACAGGCTAGCTTGTTGATCTTCTGATCGCTCAATACCTGGGTGGCTGTTACGTTTAGCTGACCGCTTGCAGCTTGTGGGTGTTTGATATGATCATCACCTGCTACCGGCGTATTGACGATTCTTTAGAGTCCTACACAGAGGTTTCTTGGCTCAGGCGAAACGGAGTAGTGGCGCATATGTGATATGCGCAGGAACGAGAATAATGCGATATGGGATACCGTATTATATTCTCGCGATATATGGATATGAACCGGGTCATCGGATCAAGTGTTGATTCGATGAATCGGTACATGATATATTAGTCGGTAATATTCGATATAGCCGGATCGTCGAATCAAGTGTTGATTCGATGATTTGATGTACAATAATATATATGATATATTGTATTACATTATCTAATATTGGCTCGCTTTATTATTTCCTTTTCTCAGTGGATGATACATTGATATATATGCGATATATGTTAATTGTATTATTTTCTTTTGTTGCAAATATATAATATATATGTGATATATATTATTGTGACATGATATGATTAATTGTTAAACAAGTTTAAGGATGATTAATTGAGGTTAGGGTTTGATTAGGGTTAGATGCTTCAAGTTCCTTCTAGAAGCATTTTTTCTTTTGTCATTGCAAAGATATTTTGGATGACACATTTCTAACTTAACCAAACCCAAACTCTAGTTGTTTCTCTACTCATTCTCATCCATTCATCCTTGACCATGGTTATATATCAATCATATGTTTTATTTCTATTCATCACAAAAGGATTTGAGATTATCATTATCCATTATCTTCTTCTTCTTCTCTCTTGAAGAAGCTCTCTTGAAAATCCTTAAGTGATGATAAAAATTGAGAAAATGATTTAAAAAGAAAGCAAAATCACTACTCTCTCATCCTCATCTCATCTAGCCTATGGGATTAGTGTGTTGTTCTCTTTTGAGTGAGAAAGCTTGAGTCGAAGCAACTTCAAGGTAGATCATCGGAGATTTGGAATACGACAAGCTAGAATGGATCGTTCGAGTCGTGGAGCCTCTCATGAGTCCGGGAGATCGTGGATCACGGCAAAGGGACTTCTACTCGGAGCTTGTGAAGTGAAGGAGCGGACTACAAAGGTTGTAATCCCTCACACTTAGATAAAAGTTATCTTCTTGCATGTTAAACCCTAATAATCTAGCAAAGATCCCGGCTTTGGGTTGTTCGGCACGTCTAAAATTTTATCCGGGCATGTTTGATGCCTTTAGAACCTACACAAGAGTGCCTAGGAACCCTACAGTGGTATCAGAGCCTAGCTAGAGCATTAGGCGATGTGTTTACGAAGTTAAAACTCCGATCGAACCCGAAACGACGAAATTTGACCCCTCTCTGGAAATTTTTTTAATTTTTGGATTTTTCAGAATTAAAAATATGTAAAAAAATCAGCAGGGAATTCTAAGAATTACCATGAAACACGTGCCCTCAATTCCACCAACTGAGCGCGGAACCGCGGCAGGAACATGGTTCTCGCGGCGGTTCCGCGGCCTAACTGTAGGATTGGGACACGTGGCTTCATGGTATTGACCGTAGGTACTTGCTGACTATTCTGGGTATTTTTAATCTGTTCCAGGTGTTTAAAATTCTGGGGTTTGTTTTGTAATAGTAGACTCGATCGAAAATTTTTAATTCGTATTTTTTTCCGGATATTTAGAAACTGTTAAACTATTTGAACGGATATCATTAACTTACTGTTTCCCGGTACGGCAAATTTTCAAGTGTTGAAATTTATTCGGGTTTAAATCTTTCGGAAAAATTATACAAGTTAAGCGGTGGACCCTCTAGAAGACAACAAACCTTAACTCGATTATGTGACCGTCTTGAACTGCTTTTTGAACCTTCGGGTTTGGGGCAGTACGGCGTGCCACATGTGAGGCGTTGGCTTGACCCTTCTACGGCTGGATCACTGGTACTTTGACATATTCTGGGATTATTTGAACTCCGCTCAAGAGTTGAGCACTTTGGGAAATATTGGGTGTTTGATTATCTGTTCGAAAAGTTTAATACTGTCGATTTATCTGGAATGTGATACAATATGTGGAATTCATAGAGTTAGGCATGAAATGCGGAGTATGTGATATTTCGGATTTACGATGTCTAAAGTGATTGTGGATTCCAAATATTGTAGTTTTACACTTTCTTTTCTGTGACCGTAAGTGTAATATGTGAGATCGCCGGTTTCGTTGCTATATGATTCAACGATAATTGGGATGCGCATATTTACTTACGTTGATGATATGTGATATTATGTGTTGCTGTGATATGTTATATTGGATCGTCGCGTTCAGAATAGCCGGGGGTTTTATGTCAGGTGAGGGTTTTTATTTTCATTCATGTAAAATTCATTTGTAATGTAATATTCTTTTATTTGGGGCACTTCCAGGTTGCGGTTGATGTCACCAGTGTATATTATTTACTTTTCCGCATTAGGTAGACCCAAGGAGGGGAGCACAAGTAACCGGGTTCTAGGGTCCAGTGGGAGGCCATCTCGAGGAGTCGAGACCGGGTCTCCTAACCTTAGAATTGGCAGTGTTACTTGCCGCTCTCGTAGGGGTCTTGGGATATGGGTTTGGCTATTCGTCGCGACCGTGGAATCCGTGTTTTATACAGGCTCGTATTGAAAACACGGACGTCCTAGTATATCCAATATTTCATATATGTTCTTCTGCTGCAATGTTCTGTGATGAGATCATATTACTGCCTGAGACGAATGCTTATACTATATATATATGTTGATATATAAATATTACTGCTTTCGTTTCTTCTGTGATGCTTAGGAAGCATAAGCTGATGGGATTTTTATTGATGAGATTAATAAAAGAAAAGAAACCTAAAGATGTTGTAGAATCAAAAACCTTATAAAAAAAAAGGGTAGCTACAGTTTTGCTTTGCACAGTGATATATACGATATATCCTGCACCTTATTCGATGAGGAAAGGACCGAGATCCCTTCACCGGGAGTGACTCCTTTAGCAAAACTGGCAGATGCTACAAAACGCGGTTTGTCTTTTGATTGCTTTTAGTGTTTTGCTTTGCACAGCGGTATATATGATATATCCTGCACCTTATTCGATGAGGAAAGGGCCGACGATCCCTTCACCGGGAGTGACCCCTTTAGCGAAACTAAGAAAAGCCTCAAAAACACTCCTTTTCAAAACTTCACTCGATTCTACAACGATATCAAGTTCATTACGCTCAGGGTTTTCTGAAAAACCTGCGTAGCCCTCCGTCATTTCAGATAAGTGCTACTTAGTATTCGTGCTACGGTAGTTTGGCATTCGTCAAGGCGTAGTGTACGGTAGCTAACTAGTATTTATCTGCTTATGCATATGATGTACATTGGATTAGGGTATTCGTACGGCGTTGTTTGGCATTCGTCAAGGGTCGTACGGGTGGGTTTAATTCAATCAAGAAATGTACGGGTTGAACTTGACTAGTGGACTATGGGTTGTTTGGCATTCGTCAAGGTCATAGAACACTAGGGGTAAAAAACATTATCGGGAATTTCAAGTGTTGAAATTTGCAATGAGATTGCATACCTCCTATGAGATAGTTGGATCCCGATACCCACTGCGAGTAAGTGTTACTCCTGGGAGAGTTTTACACAGGACAATTAGTCATTCAAGTAGGTGTCTAGAAAATTGTTAACGAGGTTACGCCTCTGGGAAAACGAGGTTTACATTAATTAGGTCCGTGCGAGAGCACGGGGAACCTCCCTCAAAGTACCGACACTGATCTGGCTGAAAGATTGACGAAATTGTAAGGTGTAATTAATCCCGGCTAATCTTACCTTTTAGGGTTTTAAGGTAGATTTGATAAAAACAGTGGGAGACATCCTCATTAGATAAGATAATAACCAATCTAATCTTGCAAGAGCATACGCTAAAGTGTTTTCTTCTCTCTCTCTCCAGGTAGCGACCATGTCAGGCCATAATCAAGATAATAATATGGTTGTATTGACTAAACCTAATTATTGTACTGAGCTAGGGAATGTTGGACCCGTTCTTTCTTATAAGAGTTATAAGACTGAACAGGAAATAGAAGAATATCTGGATTCTCACGCCGCCCAAAAGAACATGCATGTTGATGCATCTTCTTCGGGTGTGTTAGTTATTGAGAACTGTTTCTCAGTTCACCCTACGTCCTGGGTATTAGATACCGGATCAGGATCCCACATATGTAAATTGTTACATGGGCTACGTAAAGGTAGAGAACTGGGAAAAGGTGATCATTCCGTTCAAGTAGGGAACGGTGCAAGTATTGTAGCCAAAGCAGTTGGCGAATATCACCTTGTATTGCCAAGTCGTAATACACTGATTCTAAATGAGTGCTATTATATACCGAACATGATGTGCAACATTATATCAGTTTCTTTATTGAGTAAAGAGGGATATAATTTTGTAGTACAGGATAATGTTATGAACATATTCCTAAATCAAAAGTTGATTGCATCAGGCTCGTTACATAATGGCATATTCATTCTAAATAAGAATACAGTCCTGAATATAGAAAACACACACAAGAGGAAAAGTTCGGATATGAACGAATCCTACTTGTGGCATTGTAGACTTGGTCATATCAATGCGACACGACTGGCTAAGTTACATAAAGATGGTTATTTGAATCCGTTCGAATTATCATCTTATGATACTTGCCATTCATGTCTCAAAGGAAAAATGACCAACGCTCCGTTTAGTGGACACGGAGAAAGAGTTACCGAACTCTTAGGACTGGTACATAGTGATGTATGCGGTCCCATGTCTACGCATGCCAGGAACGGTTCTTCCTACTTCATTACATTCACTGACGATCTCTCTAAATACAGACATGTGTTCCTGTTGAAACACAAGTCTGAAGATTTTGAGAAATTTAGAGAATATAAGCACGAAGTAGAGAACCAAACGGGCAAAAGTATTAAGATCCTTCGATCTGATCGAGGAGGAGAATACTTGAGCAATGAGTTCCTAGATTATCTAAAAGAGAATGGGATTCTCTCTCAGCTTACTCCTCCTTATACACCACAGCACAACGGTGTATCAGAACGGAGGAATCACACTTTATTAGATATGGTGCGCTCTATGATGAGCGAGGCTGAGTTACCTATTTCCTTCTGGGGGTATGCGCTTGAGACAGCCATACACCTATTGAATATGGTTCCTACCAAATCAGTGCCTACCACTCCGTATGAGATATGGAAAGGGAAGAGACCATCTCTTAAGTATGTTAAGATATGGGGTTGTCCAGCCTATGTCAAAAGACAAAATCCGGACAAACTCGAGGCAAGATCAGTCTTATGTAAGTTTGTAGGATATCCCAAAAATTCACAAGGGTATATCTTCTACTACCCCGAGGAACAAAAGGTGTTTGTTTCTCGACATGCCACTTTCCTAGAAAAAGGTTTTCTTATGAAACAGATTAGTAGCATTGAGGTAGAACTGGAAGAGGTTCCAGCAACACAAACTACGACAGATGATTTATTGGAACCAGAGGATTCAGTAGTACCCGACGAACCCCAGCCTCTCCGACGATCTAGCAGGGTTTCTCGTCCACCTGAGAGATACTACGGTTTTCTCATTGATGGTGGAAGCGAAGATTGCATCATGGATGATGATGACCCGACTAGTTTCGAGCAAGCCATCACGAGTGGTGACTCTGTGAAATGGCTGGATGCAATGCGATCTGAGATGGAATCCATGTACACCAACAAAGTATGGACTTTGGAAAATGCTCCTGAAGGGGTAAAACCCATTGGGAGCAAGTGGATCTTTAAAAAGAAATTTGGTGTAGATGGAAAAGTTGAGACTTTCAAAGCTAGACTTGTAGCAAAGGGATTTCGTCAAAGACCAGGTGTGGACCATGACGAAACCTTTTCTCCAGTAGCTATGCTTAAGTCCATCCGGATCTTACTTGCCATTACTGCATACCATGACTACGAAATCTGCCAAATGGATGTTAAGACCGCCTTTCTAAACGGTGATTTAGAAGAGAGCGTGTACATGACTCAGCCAGAGGGCTTCGTAGATAGTGGGAGCAGCGGAAAGGTGTACAAGCTGCTTAAATCCATTTATGGGTTAAAGCAAGCATCGCGGAGTTGGAACATCTGTTTTGATATTGTAGTCAAAGAGTTTGACTTCATCAAAAATATAGATGAACCTTGTATCTATAAGAAGGTGGCAGAGGGTAAGGTTGTCTTCCTCGTATTGTACGTGGATGACATACTCTTGATAGGAAATGATATTCCTATGCTGCAATCAGTCAAGCTCTTCTTATCACAGAGATTCTCAATGAAAGATCTAGGTGATGCCTCCTGCATATTGGGAATCATGATCTATAGAGATAGATCTAAACGGATACTGGGATTGTCCCAATCCAGGTACATTGACACCATATTAAAGAGGTTTAGTATGGAAGAATCCAAGCGTGGGAACCAACCCACGATCTCTGGACTCACTCTCTCCAAAGAGATGTCTCCCAAGACTGATTTGGAGAGAGCTCGCATGCAAGGATTGTTGGAGATAGTGCCCTCAGAGTCAATTATTAGGTCACAGGTACGTGATTGTAATGATTGAGGGAGGACCTATCCCGGTAGGACAGTCTTACTCGAGATGATAGTATGCTATCTGGTTTACCTTTATCATCGTGTACTGTTTTAGGTGACCTGACACGTCGCTATTACACGTTGATAGAGCCCCTAGGATTCTTGCTTGACCACCAGCAGTATGAGGGCGATCATATAAGTGGGAGCTGGGGGTCTATAAGCTTATCCTTAAAAGGTCCCTAGTCGTGGGAGTTTCGAGACTGGGCATCGATACTCCATTAGTAGACTAGTGTATACAGTCGAGACCCCGACGAGTGGTGGTGGCCGGTCTCACAAGCCACTGGTGTCAGTTGGATCACCTAAGATGTATACAGGTGCTCATTGGGTTATGAGTACACCGGACAGGACTCGCCGGGAACATGCTAGTTGGTCATATACCAGACGTCAGATGGCAGTTCCCTGGTGACATGTGTGCAGGTTAGTTCATCGACCTGGGGATCGTCATTTGTCTCGTGTGAGTTCCCACTGTACTTTGATTACTACCCTACCACGGCTCAAAGGAGTCGTGCAAACAGGTTTTAGTTGGGTACAGTCCCGAGCCACATGGAGGCAATGAGCGTATCTTCAGGGGTTCGTCTCTCCCGGTATTGGGGGTGAGGTCGTGCTGTGTCTAGGAGAGCCATTACACAAAGTCCTTGGCCAAGGCAAGGAGATTTACTGGTAGGTATTCCAGTAGTATCTCAGGGTGTTCTGGGCTACACTCCGACACGACTTGTACCGCTTTTGGGGGTCTGACTTTTACCAACCCCCTAGGCCCGCCATGCGATACTCATAGACGAACGGACCGGACTGCACGGATATTGTCACTGACAGGCTCAGTTGGGTGTCAGGGTGAGCTTCCTCATCGACGTCCCATTTGGTCAGTACCTGGTAGCCCGTCACGTATTGGCTTATACCTCTGACGTGCTAAGTGGTTAAATCCACAACCGAGGTGTTGACGAGTCTTTAGAGTCCCCCACATTCAGTTACTCAAGTTTCGGGCGAAACGCTGTAGAGGCCGTATGGAGATATGGCAGAGTTCGACCAGATACGTGCGGTATTGCACGGATGGTGATCGGACGGTTTTTACTAGCCGGCTTTGGCTTAAGCCGGATCTTAATATTTGATAGTGTAGTTTTGTCTCTTTACATTTGTATTTCGGTCGAAATACAAATGCGGGTGTGTATGCACAGTATCGGGGTTTTCCTGTAATTTATTACAGGACCAGTTTTCTGGAGTTGCCAGTTTGCATTCCGTTCCGGCCGGTTTTCTCTTTTTCCTTCCCGGTCGGACTTTTCGTTGGAGGGTGTTAATTGCAAGTTTGCAATTAACATTTTGTTGAAGGGGTTTCTTGCAAAAGGATTAATTATGAAATCCTTTTGGCTTTTCATGCATTAAATAAGGTATGGTTGAGTATGTGTTTTGGTGTTGGAAATTGGAGTGGGGCCGGCCACTGTTTGTGCAGTGATTTGGGAATGGGCCGGCCACTATTTGTGGTGATGAGTGAATGCCTTTTTTTTTTTTTGTATATGGTGGAAATGGGATTAATTTATTGAGGTGAGGTTTATTTAGTGTGAAGAAATTTCCTGCATGTTTTGTGTGGACCCCCCTCATCCTGTGTGTGTGTGTGCTGTGAGTTGTTTTTTGATTTGAGCTTGGTTTTTGATTAATGGTACACACATATATATTCACTCTTCACAGCATTTTCCAGTGAACACAAATTTTAGTGGCCGAGCTCATTCCTTGGTGGAGGCTCCATCTCATTTCCTTTGCATGCTCAATTTCTCCATCAAGCATCCATGAAATTCTTTGTGCAATATTCCTCCATCAAAGGCAACTCCAATACCCCATTGAGACAAAGCGAATTCTACACTACACTTCCTACAGCAAATCTTGGACGCGTCGATTCGCCAGCTTCGCGCCCGAGTTGCCTCGGTATTGAGGTGGGAGCCCGTAAAAGCTACAGGCGATGTGGTGCCCTTTCCGACGAGGAGGAGACGGACGGAGATCCCGCGAGGAGATCGGAGTGGAGATGAAGACCGGAGGACTCGGATCACTCGGTATATCTCTTCCCTTCTTGTAGTTAGCTAGAACTAGTTTAATGGCCCGATCCGGGTTTAGTGCGCGGTGGTGCCGGTTTGCTAAGTCCGCAAAATTAAAGTTTTTTACCGCTTCCGCATTCCGGTGTCGGATTGACGGCCGGGGCGCCGCCGTGCACTTACAGTGGTATCAGAGCCTTACCATTAACCTAGTCTAGCTTTGTGTAATGTGTTTTTCAGTTCCGATCGATCGAATGTTCCAAAACCCGTATTGCCTTCACGTCAGTTTCTGTCAGAAAATTTTTCAGGGTGTATAAAAGTACTGTGCTGGATGTCCTAAGCTTTCTGCAAAAATTTGACAAAGTGATCTTCCTAAGGGGGCGCGGAACCGCGGCCAAACCCCACTCTGGGCCGCGGTTCCGCCGCAGTTTGACTTCTTCATTTGGTAAAACTTTTGCAGTGGGCTTATGGGCTAAGAATAGGGTTTTTGGAACATTAATATTGGGCCCAGAAAGTTCTTGATGTGCTACAGTAACACTTGGGGCCCACTTGTTAAAATTTGATCGGTCGGATATTTTAAACACATTTTTTCACAGTATTTATATTATATATGCGACCGTGAATGTCACTCGATCGGTAAATCCGGTCTAACTGCTATAGCCCGGTTAGACGGATTTGCGAACGTGACTTTCACGTTGATGTTCTATGTATTTGCTGTGATGTTGCGGATCGGTCGTGGGGATTGCCTGGATGCAATGCTAGTACAGTTTTTGTTGTATTATGTACATTTGATATTGCGGGGCGAGCGTCCGACATGTGGACTGCCGTCACTGCTTGATTGTATTATTATTTTGGGGCACGACCTGGTTGCGGTCGATGTACCCGTTGTATGTATATTTTACTTTCTGTACTAGGATACCCTGCGGAGGGGTGCACGGGTAGCCGGGTTCTAGAGGGCAACGGGCCCGCATCTCATGGCATTGAGACGGAGGGGGCTTCACTCTAGAATTGGCGGGCTATTCGCCGCACTCGTAGGGGGTACAGGTTTGACCCAGGAGGGGTGCCCAAGTTACCGGATTCCGTGAAGTGCTGGGTGGTCCATTCACGTTGCTGAAGGGGGCTGCCTCGCTTCAGGTTTTGGCGGGTGACTTGCCGCGCCCGTAGGGGTCTAGGATTTCATTGCACAGGCTATCCACACGACCAGGGGAACGTCGGGTTTCAGCGGCTCTGTGAAACCCGGGGATCCCAGATATCTGTATTGTTTCTGTGATGCTATTCGTATCTGTGATGTTGCATTATTTCACGCCTTGAGCGAAATATAATATATTGGTATATATATTAGTAGATGTTGTATATGTTTTGCATCCGCGCTAGTCCAGTCCCCGCTCTGTCGTTAGTAAGCTAACCTAACGGGTAATGACGGGACCCAGTGGCGAATGCGGATGGCATATACGTACATCAGTATATTTTCGTTCTTTGTGGTGTGATCAATTGATGGGACTGCATTGATTCGGATCAATGCAAGTTAAAAACAAACCTAATCTGATGTTGTTGGAACACTTTTTCAAAAAGCTGTTATTGCAAGGACGTTTACTTTTGTTTTGCATCGTGGTATTCATTGGAATATCCTGCTCCTCAGTCGACGAGGCAAGGGCCGAGATCCCTTCACCGGGAGTGACCCCTTGGACAAAAAGTTTGCGTCAGGGCATTAACTTCACTATAGCCGATTACTTTTGCTTTGCACAGTGATATTCGGTTATGAATATCCAGCACCCCATTCTACGGGGAAAGAGCCGAGATCCCTTCACCGGGAGTGACCTCTTTAGTAAAGGTTTTCGTCACTATATTTTCTAAAAAGCTATCCGTTCCTTCAACGATATCAAGTTCATTACGTTAAAGGTTTTCGCCAGAAACCATTCGTAGCCCTCCGTCGTTTCATATGGGTGGTCAATAGTATTCAAGCTGTGTATGTTGGCCAAAGTCAAGGCACAGTGATTGGTAGCTATTGGGGTATTCATATGCAGCATAGATAGATGCGTTGGTTTGGGACAGTCGTGCTGCCATTTTGCCCAAAGTTAAGGGTATGTACGGGTGGATTCAAATTAACCTGGAGAATGACAGGCAGAACTTGACATGTGACTTATGATATGTTGGCCAAAGTCAAGGTCATAAGAGCATGGGGCAGAAATCACATCGGGAGTTTCAAAAGAACTGAAACTTGCCAGATATGCGCATACCTTCTGGAGTGTGATACCGTGAGCGGATTCCGTCACGTTGTCATGCGATGATAGTTGGATCCCGATTCCCACTGATGAGTTGGTTTACTCCTCGGGTGATCCCGACTAATTCTTCTTTTAGGTTTGGAGGAGAATTTGAGGAACAGTGGGAGGATTCCAGATTGGATAAATTGGTAACCATTCTGGTCTAGGTTAGAGTGCATGCTGAGTGTTTCTTTTCTCTCTCTCTTTGGCAGCGACCATTGACCCAACCCTAGACTATGACTCAGTGACCAAGTTGACCGAACCTTCTTAAACACTGGCTTTTGGATTGTCAGAGTTGCAAATCTCATTGCCACTCCTACTTTTACCCTTTTCTCCAGGACACCCCGTATTACTACGAACGTCTACTTCAATTGGACAAAACCATCGTATGGTTAGATACGAACTCGAAAGAATTTATTCGAGGATGGTTTCCGGTTCTGGAGAAAACGGATAGGATTATTCAGTTGTCTTTTCTTTTTACCCTCTCTCAGGTTACGAGTACTCCTTGGTTTAGGGGTAGTACACCTATTACGCAAATTGGATTGTCTTCTTCCAAACCTTAGGCTGGTGCCGACCGGTAGGGAATGAAGAAAACCAATTAGCATAACAATGGTGTGCAGAAGGTATTAAGTTAAGACAAAGCAAGGGATTAGTGAGAGGGCAAAGTAAATTGCAACAGATATTCACGACCAAACCAGGTATTTCTTCGCCAATCCTAAAATCACCTTTGTATTTCTCCAGGACACTCCGTATCACTACGAAGATCCACAGTTTATTGGATATTCCATCGTATGGTTATATACGAACTCGAAAGGAACTTGTTCCAGTTCGGGGATGGATTCTGGTCCAGGAGAAATAGGAATAAGGTTTATTCGGTTGTCTTTTATCTTCACCCTCTCTCATTGCGAGTGTTCCTAGGATTGGGACAGTACACCCATTATGCTTATTGGATAGTCTTCTTCCAAACCATAGGCTGGTGCCGAACGGTAGGGAAGGAAGAAAACCATTTGGCCTAAAGGGGGTGTGCAGAAGGTAATGACTAAAGACATATGAAGGGATTTGGAGATGTGGCAAAGAATTACACGGTTACAGTTGTGAATCTGGATAATGGAAGAGGCATTACTAGGAATACCAGGATACCCTATCGAAACATTTCAATGTTTCAGTTCAACTGTGTACTGTTAAAAGAAAACTGATTTCCTGATTAGACACTTGCTCCAGGGTATGTATTTACCAGGTTTGATTCTCACATCTGTATGGTTTTACAGATGATGAGTGGGAGTAAGTTATTGGGAATTGGGTGATCATCCTCATTATATCGGGATTCGTTGTAATCGGTGATATTTGAGGAAATCACCTGGGCTGTTTGCCGGTCGGCAAATATTTGGTTTTGAATATCCTCTGTTATGCACCAATTTCAAATTGATATATCTGTACGTCTATTTTCATAGAGTGAGATATACCTTTCTGAAATTATGTCTACGACATTTACCTATATCAGTGGATGGTTAGGTAAGGAGCATTAAGCAGCGGTGTAATTCTTCTTGGCCATAAGTACAGTTTTCAACCTACGACACACAGTGAATGAGTTATCAGACTCAAGGGACTTATACAGAGTATTGTATGTTGTCCAGGGTCCATCAGGACAGAGGGGTAGGTCCTCGTACTATATTCGGTTTACTTATGACTTCTCTAGTTTTAGACAGGTGTTTCGTGGAAACACAGGGTCCGAATTTTGAGAAGTTATAGGTATTTGAATAGAGAAGAGAACCAGGTGTAGCAAGTATCGGGATTCTTCAAAGAGATCGAAGATGTAGATACTTGTATATGGTATTCAGTTGATAGTGATGATTAAGAGAAATTGCTTCTCTTTCAGGTTACTCATAATTGGAAGCATTCCTAAGTTGAGTAACGCTGATCGACCTTCTTCCATTTAGGGAACATGCACTGGGGACAGCTGCATGATTTGAATCTGGTTCAATTAAATCAGTGCCTCTGGTCCTATATGGGATATAGAACAGTTCATATCTTAACGATGTTAAGGTAGGGGGAGTTGTCCGGCTTATGCTTAAAACCAGACACTGGACAACTCAAGGCACGTTTCTGTAATGGCTGTTTGTGGGTTGACCCAGGCTATGACGCGGGTTGACTTTCTACCATCTGGATGAACAATAGCGATATTGTTCTAGACTCGCCACAGTTTTATTAAAAATGGATTTTTTCAGAAAACAGTAGTGGGAGTATGGTAGAACTGGAAGTGATTCCAGAACCACAAACGATTACTGAAGATTTGATAAGGAACCTAAAGATTCAATCCGGTTTGACATTCCATTGGCCACTCCGCAGATACGGTGGGTAACTTCAGGCACTCGAGAGGTACTACGGTAGCCTCAAGGACGGTGACAGGGAAGTTCTTGTTTACCCACACTTGCCATTGTTGTTGTTCCAGGCTGCGAGACCCGGCAGGAGGATGAGTATAGCGTCATTCTGAACTGCTTTCAGAAGTGTACGTGTATATGACTCTGGCAGAGGGTTGTCGTAGTCAGTGGGAGCAGCGGAAGCATTGGTGGACAGGTAGCTTATGTCTATTTATAGACTAAAGCAGATGTAGCGGAGATAGATCATCTATTTCTGACGTGACAGTCATGGGTTTGACTTCATCAGAATAGGGGATGGATCTGTTGAGAAGGTAGTAGGGTGTGATATCCTGGTATTTGGATGACATACACTACACAGAATAGGAAAGGAAACTCCTATACTACAATCGGTTATACTTTGGTCGTCACACAGTGTTTTCTCCACATGGGACTTGGACATCATATCAGACATACTGGTTACTAGATCTATGGTTTTAGATCTAGATTTGGGTGGTTTCCCAATCTGGGTACTTTGACAGCATTCTAAGGGTATTTAGAATGGACGACTCCTGGCACGGTAGTGTACCTGCAGGTAATGGAGTCACCCTCTCTAAAGGTGTCTTACAGACTAAAGGGGAGAGGGACGTGCATGATTGGCAGATCACTTGCTCAGGCAATTGAGTCAATCGTGAGATGTCAAGTACCACACCAGATGTTGTTCTTGCACAAGATGCAATAAGTTGACATTAATCCAATCCTGGAGAAACAGTCGGAAGCAGTTTTAGAACATAAGTGGATGTTCTAGGGATATGATAACGACAGCCTCATTTAGGAGACAGTTATTATTCCAGGCTTCCAAGGTGACATGGACGACAAGGAGGTTGTCAGAGTTATAGTTTTCCTTCTGATGAGGGGCAGTATTTTGGACAGGTGGTCCAAGGCAATACTGAGGGAGGCATGGCGCGCAGGATACTGATTAAGTTCAGATACAGTCTAAGAAGTTTGGATTTGGAGTTCATTTATGAGCTAGGTCCCATCAGACATCCAGACATATTCTGAGACTGGTATTACTCTTTTCGGGAGATGGCTTTCTCCGCGAACTTGAGATATAGAGAGACATAGAAAGAAACAACTAAGCGGATCCACTCACTGAGGCTATTCCTCGAACGCAATAATTTCGCAAACGAGCTTTGTAAGACTGACTAGTAGAGGAGTTGGATGTTCGGTATCACACGGGCTGTGAGTATGCGACATCGCAATAATTAGCCTTGAGTGCAAGTGGGAGATTGTTGGAGATAGTGCCCTCAGAGTCAATTATTAGGTCACAGGTACGTGATTGTAATGATTGAGGGAGGACCTATCCCGGTAGGACAGTCTTACTCGAGATGATAGTATGCTATCTGGTTTACCTTTATCATCGTGTACTGTTTTAGGTGACCTGACACGTCGCTATTACACGTTGATAGAGCCCCTAGGATTCTTGCTTGACCACCAGCAGTATGAGGGCGATCATATAAGTGGGAGCTGGGGGTCTATAAGCTTATCCTTAAAAGGTCCCTAGTCGTGGGAGTTTCGAGACTGGGCATCGATACTCCATTAGTAGACTAGTGTATACAGTCGAGACCCCGACGAGGGGCGGTGGCCGGTCTCACAAGCCACTGGTGTCAGTTGGATCACCTAAGATGTATACAGGTGCTCATTGGGTTATGAGTACACCGGACAGGACTCGCCGGGAACATGCTAGTTGGTCATATACCAGACGTCAGATGGCAGTTCCCTGGTGACATGTGTGCAGGTTAGTTCATCGACCTGGGGATCGTCATTTGTCTCGTGTGAGTTCCCACTGTACTTTGATTACTACCCTACCACGGCTCAAAGGAGTCGTGCAAACAGGTTTTAGTTGGGTACAGTCCCGAGCCACATGGAGGCAGTGAGCGTATCTTCAGGGGTTCGTCTCTCCCGGTATTGGGGGTGAGGTCGTGCTGTGTCTAGGAGAGCCATTACACAAAGTCCTTGGCCAAGGCAAGGAGATTTACTGGTAGGTATTCCAGTAGTATCTCAGGGTGTTCTGGGCTACACTCCGACACGACTTGTACCGCTTTTGGGGGTCTGACTTTTACCAACCCCCTAGGCCCGCCATGCGATACTCATAGACGAACGGACCGGACTGCACGGATATTGTCACTGACAGGCTCAGTTGGGTGTCAGGGTGAGCTTCCTCATCGACGTCCCATTTGGTCAGTACCTGGTAGCCCGTCACGTATTGGCTTATACCTCTGACGTGCTAAGTGGTTAAATCCACAACCGAGGTGTTGACGAGTCTTTAGAGTCCCCCACATTCAGTTACTCAAGTTTCGGGCGAAACGCTGTAGAGGCCGTATGGAGATATGGCAGAGTTCGAACAGATACGTGCGGTATTGCACGGATGGTGATCGGACGGTTTTTACTAGCCGGCTTTGGCTTAAGCCGGATCTTAGTATTTGATAGTGTAGTTTTGTCTCTTTACATTTGTATTTCGGTCGAAATACAAATGCGGGTGTGTATGCACAGTATCGGGGTTTTCCTGTAATTTATTACAGGACCAGTTTTCTGGAGTTGCCAGTTTGCATTCCGTTCCGGCCGGTTTTCTCTTTTTCCTTCCCGGTCGGACTTTTCTTTGGAGGGTGTTAATTGCAAGTTTGCAATTAACATTTTGTTGAAGGGGTTTCTTGCAAAAGGATTAATTATGAAATCTTTTTGGCTTTTCCTGCATTAAATAAGGTATGGTTGAGTATGTGTTTTGGTGTTGGAAATTGGAGTGGGGCCGGCCACTGTTTGTGCAGTGATTTGGGAATGGGCCGGCCACTATTTGTGGTGATGAGTGAATGCATTTTTTTTTTTTTGTATATGGTGGAAATGGGATTAATTTATTGAGGTGAGGTTTATTTAGTGTGAAGAAATTTCCTGCATGTTTTGTGTGGACCCCCCTCATCCTGTGTGTGTGTGTGCTGTGAGTTGTTTTTTGATTTGAGCTTGGTTTTTGATTAATGGTACACACATATATATTCACTCTTCACAGCATTTTCCAGTGAACACAAATTTTAGTGGCCGAGCTCATTCCTTGGTGGAGGCTCCATCTCATTTCCTTTGCATGCTCAATTTCTCCATCAAGCATCCATGAAATTCTTTGTGCAATATTCCTCCATCAAAGGCAACTCCAATACCCCATTGAGACAAAGCGAATTCTACACTACACTTCCTACAGCAAATCTTGGACGCGTCGATTCGCCAGCTTCGCGCCCGAGTTGCCTCGGTATTGAGGTGGGAGCCCGTAAAAGCTACAGGCGATGTGGTGCCCTTTCCGACGAGGAGGAGACGGACGGAGATCCCGCGAGGAGATCGGAGTGGAGATGAAGACCGGAGGACTCGGATCACTCGGTATATCTCTTCCCTTCTTGTAGTTAGCTAGAACTAGTTTAATGGCCCGATCCGGGTTTAGTGCGCGGTGGTGCCGGTTTGCTAAGTCCGCAAAATTAAAGTTTTTTACCGCTTCCGCATTCCGGTGTCGGATTGACGGCCGGGGCGCCGCCGTGCACTTACAAGGATACCCTATGCTTCGGCAGTAGGCTCTATCATGTATGCGATGCTATGTACCAGACCCGATGTAGCATACTCACTAAGTGTAGTGAGTCGGTATCAAGAAGATCCAGGAGAGAGTCATTGGACAGCTGTGAAGAACATTCTCAAGTACTTACGAAGGACTAAGGAGATGTTCTTGGTGTATGGTAACGGAGAACTCCAGGTGGAGTCCTTTACCGATTCCAGCTTCCAAAGTGATAAGGACGACTCTAAGTCGCATTCGGGTTTTGTCTTTACCCTCAATGGAGGGGCGGTATGTTGGAAGAGTTCCAAACAGGATACCGTTGCAGACTCAACGATGGAGGCTGAATACATCGCTGCCAACGATGCTGCCAAAGAAGCTGTCTGGATCAAGAAGTTCATTAGTGAACTTGGAGTGGTTCCATCCATTGAGCATCCAATACCTCTGTATTGCGATAACAATGGAGCTGTGGCATTAGCCAAGGAACCCAGGTCCCATCAGAAGTCCAGACATATTCTGAGGCGGTATCACCTGATCAGGGAGATAGTTGATCGCCGGGAGATCGAGGTCAGGAGAGTAGATACGAAGGACAACACTGCGGATCCATTCACGAAGGCTATTCCCCAGATACAGTTTGAAAGATTATTCGGGATGCTAGGTATGAGATACTACAGCAGCTGGCCTTAGTGCAAGTGGGAGATTGTTAGTTATGTATATGCCCTAGAGGCCATTGTTGTACATATGATGTATATTATAATGGATGCTTAGATATATATAGAGATGACTTTCTTGCTCGTCATGATAGTATGCTATTTGGTTTCACTTTATCTTAACATGTTGACTTGTATTGGTTTACTGTTTTACTCTCACATGTTGATAAAGCCCTTAGGACTTGTACTCGACTACTGGGACTATGATGAGATCATACTAGTGGGGCCGCGGTAGTCGATGAGTACATCCTATAACTGTTCCTAGTCGAGGGTATATCGAGACAGGGCATCGATACACCAGAGTAGACTAGCGTATACGCATCTTGACTCATATGATGGGCGATGGATGATCCCATATCCATCGGTGTTAGACATCAGAGATGGTGCACGGGTGCTCAGTGGAGACTGGGTACACTGGACGGACTCACCGAGAACTCCCAGATGGTGATATACCACACGTCAGATGGCAGTTCTCCGGTGACACTGGTACAGGGTAGTCTGTAGACCCGAGATCGTCATAGAGTCTTGTGTGATACCCACTGTGCTTTGATTTCCACCTTACCACGTCCAAGAGGGCGTGCAAAACGGTGGCTTTTGGGTACAGTCCCGAATCACATGGAGGCAATGAGCGATAGGAGGGGATTCGTCTCTCCCGGTATAGGGAGTTGATGTTGTGCTGTGTTCGATTGGCTATAACTGGAAGTCCCTGGCCAGGGCTGATATAGAGATTTACTGGTAAGTGTTTGTTGCGCCACGGCAGCGCCCCGGCCGTCTTTCTCGAGGCCAAATTGCGGAATCAAAATTTTTTCCTTACTCGGAAACCGGCGCTACCGCGGACAAAGAAAACCCCGATCGTTTACCATTAACCTAATGCTAGCTAACAAGAGAGGGGGTGAGAAGTATACCGAGTGATCCGAGTCCTCCGGTCTTCTCGTCATCGTCCCGATCTCCCTCGGAAAGTGTTGCCTCCACATCGTCGCCTCCTCACCGGAAAGGGCACCACAACGCCTTCTTCATTTACGGGCTCCCGCCTCAATACCGAGGCAACTCGCGCATGAAGCCGGCAACTCGACATGCTCAAGATGTGCTGTAGAATGTGTAGTAGATTGTCTCACTTGGGTTTGTTGCCATTTGTGGATGATGGAGGAAATGAGATTAGAAAAATGGTGCTTGCATTTTTCTAGCATGAATGAGATCAAGAAATGAAACTCAAGCTCTCTTCTTCTTCTTCTTCTCTCTTTCTTTTTTTCTCTCTTGAAAAAAAACTTATCATCTAGTAAGCATAAGAATGGTGGAGGTAGATAATATGAAGCATGAAGGGAGGTTAGTGTAGGGTAAAGGAAGTGGTGACCACATCAAGACATAATCATCACAAACTCACATCAACTCTAATCCACATCTTATCTTCATAAAGCATGAAATGAATGGTATCTAAAATGGTTATCATAATAAATCATTTGCAAGAAAAACCTCCACAAAGTGTTATTTGCAAAACTGCAAATAACCCCCTCCATCAGAAAAGTCCGGCCGGGAAAGAACAAAGGAAAACCGGCCGGAACGGAATGTAAACTGGCAACTCCAGAAAACTGGTCCCGTAATAAATTACAGGAAAAACCCAATACTGTGCATACACACCCGCATCTGTATTCCGACCGGATACAAATGCAATGAGACAAAATCTACACTGTACTAAACTAGTACCGGCTTAAACCAAAGCCGACTAGTTAAATTCGTTCGATCCTGATCCGTGCAATACCGCACGTATCAGATCGAACCTTGCCATATAACTATACGGCCACTAGTACAAAACTGTTCGATCCTGATCCGTGCAATACCGCACGTATCTGATCGGACCCTGCCATATCTCCATACGGCCTCTACAGCGTTTCGCCCGAAAGCTTGAGTAACTGTAAGTGTGGTGGACTCTAAAGACTCGTCAATACTATGGCTGTGGATTTAACCACTAGCACGTCAGAGGTATAAGCCAATACGTGACGGGCCACCAGCTATTGACCAAAAGGGACGTCGATGAGCGAACTCATCCTGACACCCTACTGAGCCTGTCAGTGACAATATCCGTACAGTCCGGTCCGTTCGTCTATGAGTATCGCATGGCGGGCCTAGGGGGTTGGTAAAAGTCAGACCCCCAAAAGCGGTACAAGTCGTGTCGGAGTGTAGCCCAGAACGCCCTGAGATACTACTGGAATACCTACCAGTAAATCTCCTGCCTCGGCCGAGGGCTTTGCGTAATGGCTCTCCTAGACACAGCGCGACCTCACCCCCAATACCGGGAGAGACGAACCCCTGCAGATCCGCTCACTGCCTCCATGTGGCTCGGGACTGTACCCAACTAAAACCTGTTTGCACGACTCCTTTGAGCCGTGGTAGGGTAGTAATCAAAGCACAGTGGGAACTCACACGAGACAAATGACGATCCTCAGGTCGATGAACTAACCTGTACACATGTCACCAGGGAACTGCTATCTGACGTCAGGTATAAGCCCAACTAGCAGGTTCCCGGCGAGTCCTGTCCGGTGTACTCATAACCCAATGAGCACCTGTATACATCTTAGGTGAACCAACAGACACCGGTGGCTTGTGAGACCGGCCACCGCCCCTCGTCGGGGTCTCGACTGTATACACTAGTCTACTAATGGAGTATCGATGCCCTGTCTCGAAACTCCTACGACTAGGGACCTTTTAAGGATGTGCTTATAGACTACCAGCTCCCACGTATATGATCGCCATCATACTGCTGGCAGTGAAGCAAGAATCCTAGGGGCTCTATCAACGTGTAATAGCGACATGTCAGGTCACCTAAAGCAGTACACGATGATAAAGATAAACCAGATAGCATACTATCATCTCGAGTAAGACTGTCCTACCGGGATAGGTCCTCCCTCAATCATTGCAATCACGTGCCTGTGATCCAATAATTGACTCTGAGGGCACTATCTCCAACAATCTCCCACTTGCACTCAAGGCTAATTATTGCGATGTCGCATACTCACAGCCCGTGTGATACCGAACAGCCAACTCCTCTACAAGTCAGTCTCACAAAGCTCGTTTGTGAAACTATTGCGTTCGAGGAATAGCCTCAGTGAGTGGATCCGCTCTGATGTTTCTTTCTATGTCTCTCTTATTCTCAAGTTCGCGGAGAATACCATCTCCCGAAATGAGCAATACCTGTCTTAGAATGTCTGGATATCTGATGGGACCTAGCTCATAAATGAACTCCAAATCCAAACTTCTTAGACTGTATCGTCAACCGAACTTAATCAGTATCCTGCGCCAAGCCTCCCTCAGTATTGCCTTGGACCACCTGTCCAAAATACTGCCCCTCGTTGGAAGGAAAACTATAACTCTGACAACCTCCTTGTCGTCCATGTCACCTTGGAAGCCTGGAATGATAACCGTCTCCTTAAAGGAGGCTGCCGTTATCATATCCCTAGAACATTAACTTATGTTCTAAAACTGCTTCCGACCGTTTCTCCAGGATTGGATCAATATCAACTTATTGCATCTAGTGCAAGAGCAACATCTGGTGTGGTACTTGACATCTCATGATTGCCTCAATTGCCTAAGCAAGTGATCTGCCAATCATGAGTATCCCTCTCCCCTTTAGTCTATAAGACATCTTTAGAGAGGGTGACTCCATCAACTGCAGGTGCACTACCGTGTCAGGAGTCGTCCATTCTAAATACTCATAGAATGCTGTCAAGGTACCCAGATTGGGAAACCACCCAAATCTAGATCTAAAACCATAGATCTAGTAACCAGTATGTCTGATATAATATCCAAGTCCCTTGTGGAGAAACCACTGTGTGACGACCAAAGTATAACCGATCGTAGTATAGGAATATCACTTCCTACTACCTTCTCAACAGATCCATCCACTATTCTGATGACGTCAAACCCATGACTGTCACATCAGAAACAGATGATCTTACTCCGCTATATCTGCTTTAGTCTATAAATAGACATAAGCACAAAGTCCACCAATGCTTCCGCTGCTCCCACTGACTACGACAACCCTCTGCCAGAGTCATATAGACGTGCACTTCTAAATCTAGTTTAGAACGACGCTATACTCATCCTCCTGCCGGGTCTCGCAGCCTGGAACAACAACAATGGCAAGTGTGGGTAAACAAGAACTTCCCTGTCACCGTCCTTGAGGCTACCGGAGTACCTCTCGGGTGCCTGAAGTTACCCACCTTATCTGCGGAGTGGCCAATGGAATGTCAAATCAGATTGAATCTTTAGGTTCCTTATCAAATCTTCAGTAATCGTTTGTGGTTCTGGAATCACTTCCAGTTCTACCATACTCCCACTACTGTTTTCTGAAAAATCCATTTCTTTTAAAAATGTGGCGAGTCAAGAACAATATCACTATTGATCTTCCAGATGGTAGAAAGTCAACCCTCGTCATAGCCTGGGTCAACCCACAAACAGCCATTACAGAAACGTGCCTTGAGTTATCCGGAGTCTGGTTTTAAGCATAAGCCGGACATCTCCCCGTACCTTAACATCGTTAAGATATGAACTGTTCTATATCCAATATAGAAACAGAGGCACTGATTCAATTGAACCAGATCCAAATCATGCAGCTGTCTCCAGTGCATGTCAACTAAATGGAAGGAGGCCGATCAGCGTTACTCAACTTAGGAATGCTTCCAATTATGAGTAACCTGAAAGAGAAGCAAATTCTCATTACTATCAACTGAATACCACACACAAGTATCTACATCTTCGATCACCTTGAAGAATCCCGATACTTGCTACACCTGGTTCTCTACTCTATTCAAATACCTATAACTCCTCAAAACTTAGACCCTGTGTTTCTACGAAACACATGTCTAAGAACTAGAGAAGTTAAAAGTAAACAGAATATAGTATGAGGACCAACCCCTCTGTCCGAATGGACACTGGACAACATACAATACTCTGTATAAGTCCGCTGAGTCTAACAACTCTTTCACTGTGCGTCGTAGGTTGAAAACTGTACTTATGGTTAAGAAGAATTACACCGCTGTTTAATGCTCCTTACCTAACCATCCACTGATATAGGTAAATGTCATCGACATAATATCAAAAGGTATATCTCACTCTATGAAAATAGACGTACAGATATATCAATTTGAAATTGGTGCATAACCGCGGATATTCAAAACCAAATATTTGCCGACCGGCAAACAACCCAGGTGACTTCCTCAAATATCACCGATTACAACGAATCCTGATATAGTGAGGATGATCACCCAATTCCCAATAACTTATTCCCACTCATCATCTGTAAAACCATACAGATGTGAGAATCATACCTGGTAAATACATACCCTGGAGTAAGTGTCTAATCGGGAAATCAGTTTTCTTTTAACATTACACAGCGAAACTGAAACATTGAAATGTTTCGTCGGGGTATCCTGGTATTCCTAGTAATGCCTCTTCCATTATCCAGATTCACAACTGTAACCGTATAATTATTTGCCATCTTTCTTAATCCCTTCATATGTCTTTAGTCATTACCTTCTGTACACCCCTTTAGGCCAAATGGTTTTCTTCCTTCCCTACCGTTCGGCACCAGCCTATGGTTTGGAAGAAGACTATCCAAAAGGCATAAAGGGTGTACTGTCCTAATCCTAGGAACACTCGCAATTGCGACAGAAGGTGAAGATAAAAGACACCTGAATGTACTTTATTCCTTATTTCTCCTGAACCATAATCCATCCCCGAACTGGAACAAGTTCCTTTCGAGTTCGTATATAACCATACGATGGATTATCCAATAAAATGGGATCTTCGTAGTGATACGGAGTGTCCTGGAGAAATACAAAGGTGATTTAGGATTGGCGAAGAAATACTTGGTTTGGTCGTGAATAGCAGTCGCAACTTACTTTGCCCTCTTACTAATCCCTTGCTTTGTCTTAACTTAATACCTTCTGTATACCGTTTAGGCTAACTGGTTTTCTTCATTCCCTACCGGTCGGCACCAGCCTATGGTTTGGAAGAAGACTATCCAATTTGCGTAATAGGTGTACTACTCCTAAACCAAGGAGTACTCGCAACCAGAGAGAAGGTGAAAAGAAAAGACAACTGAATAGTCCTATTCGTTTTCTCCAGAACCAGAAACCATCCTCGAAGTCCTTCGAGTTCGTATCTAACCATACGATGGTTTTGTCCAATGGAAGTGGACGTTCGTAGTAATACGGGGTGTCCTGGAGAAAAGGGTAAAAGTAGGAGTGGCAATGAGGTCTGCAACTCTGACAATCCAAAAAGCCAGTGTTAAGAAGGTTCGGTCAACTTGGTCACTGAGTCATAGTCCTAGGGTCGGGTCAATGGTTGCTGCCAGAGAGAGAGAAAAGAAACACTCAGCGTGCACTCTATCCTAGATCAGAATGGTTATCACTTTGTCTAATCTGGAAACCTCCCACTGTACCTCAAATTCTCCTCCAAACCTGAAAGAAGAATTAGTCGGGATGACCCGAGGAGTAAACCAACTCATCAGTGGGAATCGGGATCCAACTATCATCGCATGATAACTTGACGGAATCCACTCAAGTCATCACACTCCAGAAGGTATGCGCATGCCTGGCAAGTTTCAGTTCTTTTGAAACTCCCGATGTGATTTTTACCCCAAGCGGTTTATGACCTTGACTAGGTCAACAAACCATAAACCGCCAGTCAAGTTCAACCCGTCATTTTTCTGGATTGCATTAAACCCACCCGTACGTGCCCTTGACTAGGTCAACAAGGCCGCACGACTGTCTCAACCAATCCCACTTATGCAACAAACAAGTACCACTTAGCTACCGAACACTACGTCTTGACTAGGTCAACAAACGCAGCACGAATACCAAATAATACCTGTAGGAAATGACGGAGGGCTACGGCTGGTTTTTGGCGAAAAACCTTTAACGTAATGAACTTGATATCGTTGAAGGAACTGCATAGCCTTTTATAAAAATATAGTGACGAAAACCTTTACTAAAGAGGTCACTCCCGGTGAAGGGATCTCGGCTCTTTCCCCGTAGAATGAGGTGCAGGATATTCCAAATGAATACCACGATGCAAAGCAAAAGTAATCGGCTATAGTGAAGTTAATGCCCTGACGCAAACTTCTGTCCAAGGGGTCACTCCCGGTGAAGGGATCTCGGCCCTTGCCTCGTCGACTGAGGAGCAGGATATTCCAAATGAATACCACGATGCAAAACAAAAGTGAACGTCCTTGCAATAACAGCTTTTTGAAAAGTGTTCCAACAACATCAGAATAGGTTTGTTTATCTTGCATTGATCCGAATCAACGCAGTCCCATCAAATGATCACACCACAAAGAACGAAAATATACTGACGTACGTATATGCCATCCGCATTCGCCACTGGGTCCCGTCATCACTCGTTAGGTTAGCTTACTAACGACAGAGCGGGGACTGGACTAGCGCGGATGAAAAACATATACAACATCTACTAATATATATACCAATATATTATATTTCGCTCAAGGCGTGAATAAAATGCAACATCACAGAAATGTACAGCATCACAGAACAATACAGATATCTGGAAGCCCCGGGTTTCACAGAGCCGCTGCTGAAACCCGACGTTCCCCTGGTCGTGTGGATAGCCTGTGCAATGAAATCCTAGACCCCTACGGGCGCGGCAAGTCACCCGCCAAAACCTGAAGCGAGGCAGCCCCCTTCAGCACCGTGAATGGACCACCCAGCACTTCACGGAATCCGGTAACTTGGGCACCCCTCCTGGGTCAACCTGTACCCCCTACGAGTGCGGCGAATAGCCCGCCAATCCTGGAGTGAAGCCCCCTCCGTCCCAATGCCATGAGATGCGGGCCCGTTGCCCTCTAGAACCCGGCTATCCGTGCACCCCTCCGCGGGGTAACCCTAGTACAGAAAGTAAAATATACATACACCGGGTACATCGACCGCAACCAGGTCGTGCCCCAAAAGAATAATACAAACTGGCAGTGACGGCAGTCCACATGTCGGACGCTCGCCCCGCAATATCAAATGTACATAATACAACAGCACTGTACTAGCATTGCATCCAGGCTATCCCCTACGACCGATCCGCAACAACACAGCATAAACATAGAACATCAACGTGAAAGTCACGTTCGCAAATCCGTCTAACCGGGCTATAGCAGTTAGACCGGATTTACCGATCGAGTGACATTCACGGTCGCAGATATAATGTAAATACTGTGAAATAATGTGTTTAGGATTTTCCGATTGATCAAACAATTAACAAGTGGGCCCCAAAGAAAACTGTAGCACTCACAGAAAACCTGGGCCCAATTTTAATATTCCAAAAGCCCTAATTTAAGCCCATAAACCCACTGCAAAAAAATTAATCACACGAACCCATACTTCTGCGGCGGAAGAGCGGCAAAACTGGGGTTAGCGCCGCCCTTCCGCGGTCGTACGGAGGGGTCGTGTCACCAAATTTTTGCAGTGTTCTTAGAACTCCCTGCACATCATTCTGAGACCACCTGAAAAATTTTTAGACTCAAAAAAAATTCGACAGAAACTGATGTGCAATAAAAATACGGTTTTTGGAAATTTCGGTCGATCGGAAACGCAAACACATCAAACGAAGCTAGGTAAGGTTAATGGCGTGGCTCTGATACCATGTTGCGCCACGGCAGCGCCCCGGCCGTCTTTCTCGAGGCCAAATTGCGGAATCAAAATTTTTTCCTTACTCGGAAACCGGCGCTACCGCGGACAAAGAAAACCCGGATCGTTTACCATTAACCTAATGCTAGCTAACAAGAGAGGGGGTGAGAAGTATACCGAGTGATCCGAGTCCTCCGGTCTTCTCGTCATCGTCCCGATCTCCCTCGGAAAGTGTTGCCTCCACATCGTCGCCTCCTCACCGGAAAGGGCACCACAACGCCTTCTTCATTTACGGGCTCCCGCCTCAATACCGAGGCAACTCGCGCATGAAGCCGGCAACTCGACATGCTCAAGATGTGCTGTAGAATGTGTAGTAGATTGTCTCACTTGGGTTTGTTGCCATTTGTGGATGATGGAGGAAATGAGATTAGAAAAATGGTGCTTGCATTTTTCTAGCATGAATGAGATCAAGAAATGAAACTCAAGCTCTCTTCTTCTTCTTCTTCTCTCTTTCTTTTTTTCTCTCTTGAAAAAAAACTTATCATCTAGTAAGCATAAGAATGGTGGAGGTAGATAATATGAAGCATGAAGGGAGGTTAGTGTAGGGTAAAGGAAGTGGTGACCACATCAAGACATAATCATCACAAACTCACATCAACTCTAATCCACATCTTATCTTCATAAAGCATGAAATGAATGGTATCTAAAAAGGTTATCATAATAAATCATTTGCAAGAAAAACCTCCACAAAGTGTTATTTGCAAAACTGCAAATAACCCCCTCCATCAGAAAAGTCCGGCCGGGAAAGAACAAAGGAAAACCGGCCGGAACGGAATGTAAACTGGCAACTCCAGAAAACTGGTCCCGTAATAAATTACAGGAAAACCCCAATACTGTGCATACACACCCGCATCTGTATTCCGACCGGATACAAATGCAATGAGACAAAATCTACACTGTACTAAACTAGTACCGGCTTAAACCAAAGCCGACTAGTTAAATTCGTTCGATCCTGATCCGTGCAATACCGCACGTATCAGATCGAACCTTGCCATATAACTATACGGCCACTAGTACAAAACTGTTCGATCCTGATCCGTGCAATACCGCACGTATCTGATCGGACCCTGCCATATCTCCATACGGCCTCTACAGCGTTTCGCCCGAAAGCTTGAGTAACTGTAAGTGTGGTGGACTCTAAAGACTCGTCAATACTATGGCTGTGGATTTAACCACTAGCACGTCAGAGGTATAAGCCAATACGTGACGGGCCACCAGCTATTGACCAAAAGGGACGTCGATGAGCGAACTCATCCTGACACCCTACTGAGCCTGTCAGTGACAATATCCGTACAGTCCGGTCCGTTCGTCTATGAGTATCGCATGGCGGGCCTAGGGGGTTGGTAAAAGTCAGACCCCCAAAAGCGGTACAAGTCGTGTCGGAGTGTAGCCCAGAACGCCCTGAGATACTACTGGAATACCTACCAGTAAATCTCCTGCCTCGGCCGAGGGCTTTGCGTAATGGCTCTCCTAGACACAGCGCGACCTCACCCCCAATACCGGGAGAGACGAACCCCTGCAGATCCGCTCACTGCCTCCATGTGGCTCGGGACTGTACCCAACTAAAACCTGTTTGCACGACTCCTTTGAGCCGTGGTAGGGTAGTAATCAAAGCACAGTGGGAACTCACACGAGACAAATGACGATCCTCAGGTCGATGAACTAACCTGTACACATGTCACCAGAGAACTGCTATCTGACGTCAGGTATAAGCCCAACTAGCAGGTTCCCGGCGAGTCCTGTCCGGTGTACTCATAACCCAATGAGCACCTGTATACATCTTAGGTGAACCAACAGACACCGGTGGCTTGTGAGACCGGCCACCGCCCCTCGTCGGGGTCTCGACTGTATACACTAGTCTACTAATGGAGTATCGATGCCCTGTCTCGAAACTCCTACGACTAGGGACCTTTTAAGGATGTGCTTATAGACTACCAGCTCCCACGTATATGATCGCCATCATACTGCTGGCAGTGAAGCAAGAATCCTAGGGGCTCTATCAACGTGTAATAGCGACATGTCAGGTCACCTAAAGCAGTACACGATGATAAAGATAAACCAGATAGCATACTATCATCTCGAGTAAGACTGTCCTACCGGGATAGGTCCTCCCTCAATCATTGCAATCACGTGCCTGTGATCCAATAATTGACTCTGAGGGCACTATCTCCAACAGTGTTACTAGTAGTTTCTCGACCCGTTATGAGCCATACATCGACACGACTTATCGGTTACTGGGGTCTGACGTATACCACCCCTAGACTTGATATGCGACATATCAGACGAACAGACCGGACTGTACGGGAGTGTTACTGATTGGATTCACAGGAGAACGCACAGGCTAGCTTGTTGATCTTCTGATCGCTCAATACCTGGGTGGCTGTTACGTTTAGCTGACCGCTTGCAGCTTGTGGGTGTTTGATATGATCATCACCTGCTACCGGCGTATTGACGATTCTTTAGAGTCCTACACAGAGGTTTCTTGGCTCAGGCGAAACGGAGTAGTGGCGCATATGTGATATGCGCAGGAACGAGAATAATGCGATATGGGACACCGTATTATATTCTCGCGATATATGGATATGAACCGGGTCATCGGATCAAGTGTTGATTCGATGAATCGGTACATGATATATTAGTCTGTAATATTCGATATAGCCGGATCGTCGAATCAAGTGTTGATTCGATGATTTGATGTACAATAATATATATGATATATTGTATTACATTATCTAATATTGGCTCGCTTTATTATTTCATTTTCTCAGTGGATGATACATTGATATATATGCGATATATGTTAATTGTATTATTTTCTTTTGTTGCAAATATATAATATATATGTGATATATATTATTGTGACATGATATGATTAATTTTTAAACATTTTTAAGGATGATTAATTGAGGTTAGGGTTTGATTAGGGTTAGATGCTTCAAGTTCCTTCTAGAAGCATTTTTTCTTTTGTCATTGCAAAGATATTTTGGATGACACATTTCTAACTTAACCAAACCCTAACTCTAGTTGTTTCTCTACTCATTCTCATCCATTCATCCTTGACCATGGTTATATATCAATCATATGTTTTATTTCTATTCATCACAAAAGGATTTGAGATTATCATTATCCATTATCTTCTTCTTCTTCTCTCTTGAAGAAGCTCTCTTGAAAATCCTTAAGTGATGATAAAAATTGAGAAAATGATTTAAAAAGAAAGCAAAATCACTACTCTCTCATCCTCATCTCATCTAGCCTATGGGATTAGTGTGTTCTTCTCTTTTGAGTGAGAAAGCTTGAGTCGAAGCAACTTCAAGGTAGATCATCGGAGATTTGGAATACGACAAGCTAGAATGGATCGTTCGAGTCGTGGAGCCTCTCATGAGTCCGGGAGATCGTGGATCGCGGCAAAGGGACTTCTACTCGGAGCTTGTGAAGTGAAGGAGCGGACTACAAAGGTTGTAATCCCTCACACTTAGATAAAAGTTATCTTCTTGCATGTTAAACCCTAATAATCTAGCAAAGATCCCGGCTTTGGGTTGTTCGGCACGTCTAAAATTTTATCCGGGCATGTTTGATGCCTTTAGAACCTTCACAAGAGTGCCTAGGAACCCTACAGCTGGGACATATATAGGGAGGACTTTCTTGCTCGACATGATAGTATGCTATCTGGTTACCCTTTACCTTAACGTGTACATTGAATGTCTCTCTGTTGCATGTTGGTAAAGCCCTTAGGATGTGTACTTGACTACCTGGACTATGATGCAGATCATACTAGTGGGGACATGGTAGTCCAAAAGTACATCCTTCAAAGTCCCTAGTCGTGGGTGTATCGAGACGGGGCATCGATATACCAGAGTAGACTAGCGTATACCTTCTCGACCCATACAGATGGGCGATGGATGATCCCATATCCATTGGTGTTTGACATCAGAGATGATATACGGGTGCTCAATGGAGACTGGGTACACTGGACGGACTTGCCGAGAACTCCCAGATGGTATTATACCTTACGTCAGATGGCAGTTCTCTGGTGACACTGGTACACAGTAGTCTGTTGACCCGAGATCGTCATAGAGTCTTGTGTGGTTCCCACTGTGCTTTGATTTCCATCTTACCACGTCCAAGAGGGCGTGCAAAACGGTGGTTTTTGGGTACAGTCCCGAATCACATGGAGGCAATAAGCGATAGGAGGGGATTCGTCTCTCCCGGTATAGGGGGTTGATGTTGCGCTGTGTTCGATTGGCTATAACAGGAAATCCCTGGCCAGGGTTGCTGAGATTTACTGGTAAGTGTTACCAGTAGTTTCTCGAATTGTTATAGACCTCATATCGACACGACTTATCGAGCTATTGGGGTCTGACGTTTACCACCCCTAGGCGAGATATGCGACATATCAGACGATCAGACCGGACTGTACGGTAAGTGTTACTGGTTGGATTCACTGGAGTGTGAGCGGGCTTGCTCGTCGAACTTCTGATCGCTCAATACCCGGGTGGCCGTTACGTTTAGCAGACCGCTTGCGGCTTGTGGGTGCTTGATATGATCATCACCTGCTGCCGGCGTATTGACGAGTCTTTAGAGTCCTACACAGAGGTTTCCTGGCTCAAACGAAACGAAATAGGAGCGCATATGAGATATGTGCGGGACCGAGAATGATACCAGTATGTGATACTGTATTCGATTCTCACGATTTGTGACATTGATCGGTTATATGCGATATAGCCGGATTATCGGAACAAGTGTTGATTCGATAAGTTGTTACTGTTGATATTAGTCGGTTATATGCGATATGACCGGATCATTAAATCAAGTGTTGATTTAATGATTTAATGCATAATTATATATTTGATATATTACTTTGCGTTAACTAATATCGGTTCACTTTAAATGGATTTTCTCACTCGGGTGTGCACATTGTATATGTGATATATTTTTGTGCACTTGATTGTATTATGTTTGATGATACATGATTGCTAGGGTTTGTGTAAAGAGTTAAACCATGGTTAAGTAAATGGTTAGGGTTTTTATTCATTTATTCATTCATTTATCTTTTAATTTGGATTAAAAGAAAAAGTGAAAAGAAAATAAGAAGGTTGCTTTCTTACATGAAGCTTCTTGAAGCTTCATGCAACTTTGACTCATGTAACCTTTTTGTCTTCTTCTTAAAACCCTAACCATTCATCTAACTTGAGTTAACTCTCTACATCTAACCATGGTTCAAGTTATGATAAGAATAATTCTTTTTCAATTATTCTACAACACTTATCATAATATTATCTTCTTCTTCTTCATCTTCTTCTTGAAGAAAAAGCTTGCCTCATCAATGGCAACTTGATGAAAAGAGTGAGAAATCTAATTCTAAAGTGAACCCACCTCCTATTTCTTCATCCTCTACCTCTTGCCAAGTAGTATAGGGTGTTTCCTTCACAAGTTTTCTTGACTTGGTGAAGTTGGAGCTTGATCTAGCGATGCCTCGACGTAGATCATCTTCGGCATCGTCGTCGATGACCTAACCCGCTTTTTCTCCGATGAAGCCGACGCTAGAGCCCAAGATCCGATTTGTACAGCGAGGAGACTTCATCGCGGAGCCATGGAGGTGGAGAACCGGATCTACAAAGGTTGTATTTCCGTACTCTTAGTAAAGTAGTTTACTAGTTCTAGTTTTCGCCTATATATCTAGCCAACGATCTAGTCTAGGGTTTCTCGGCACAGTAATTTTTGAAACTGGCATGGTTGATGCCTTGTGAGACCTCTTGGGAGTGCCTAGGATCCCTACAGTGGTATCAGAGCCTAGCTAGAGTTTTAGGCAATGTGTAGACGCGTTTGAAATCCGAACGAACCGAAACCCTAACTCCATAGGTGCTCTCTGTACATTTTTCGAAAAATGGGTTTTTTCCAGATTAAAAATATGCAGAAAAATCAGCAGGGAATTTGATGAATTACTGTGCAGCCCGTACCTATGAATCCACCAAAGTGCGGCGGAACCGCGGCATTAGCATGGCTAATGCGGCGGTTCCGCGGCCATGTGGTCCCTTCTTGTGTTGAATTTTGCACAGTAATTCTTAGTTTTCAGTGCTGGTTTTCATGGGAATTTTTAATATTTATTCAAGAGTTGAATTTTCTGGGGTTGTTTTGGGGATTCGGTGTTTCGATAGGAGTATCAGATTTTGTCTATGTGACTTTCCGGATATTTTAGAATATGTTAAAAAGTTCGACCGGATGTAAATACCCAACCTTTCCCCTATCGGGAAATTTCCATGTGTTTGATCTTTCCGTAGTTTAACGACGTTCTAAGTAGTGCAAGTAACGCGATGGTCCCTCTAGAAGACAACAAACCTTAACTCGATTATGTGACCGTCTTGAACTACCCTTTGAACCTTCGGGTTTGGGGCAGTACGGCGTGCCACATGTGAGGCGTTGGCTTGACCCTTCTACGGCTGGACCGTTGGTACTGAGGCACGAACTGAATGTTTTTAGACTTGTTTCATGTGTTGATCTGTATCGGGAAAACTTGGGTGTTTGAATGTTCGATCGGAAAGTTTAACATTTTCTATTTATCCGGAATGTGATACAATACTTGGAATCCACAAGTAGTTATGAGATAACTGAATGAATGTTATAAATCTAGCAATTTAGTCTCACTTGATCGGTTGCTACGGAATTTTGATGCGATCAAAAGTCCGTTGCAATCACGTAGCGTACGCGGATGCTCGCCGGGTAAACTTAATAGACAGCTTCACTCCATATCCCCGACCAAGTGACTGTAGGAGAACCCCGTCGCCGAAAGCATCCGTTCGGGTCCTCGCGGCACCGGTGTTCCGCCTTGGTGCACTTCGTCGACGGCGTCGGGGATGCGGCCGTCTATTGAAGTTTGCGACGAGCATTCGATCAGGATGTCAGGAATCTTGTTGAATTGCCCGACTTGATATTGAAAAGTGTTTTCGATTTTGAGACTAAAATGCGGGATTTACAATTGTTAGGCATGCGATGTCTAAGTAATTCATTTAATTAGGCATGTGATGTCTATGGAGGTTGCGGATTCCAACTGTTGTAGTTTTACACTTTCTTTTCTGTGACCGTAAGTGTAATATGTGATATCGCCGGTTTCGTTGCTATATGTCAACGACAATTGGGATGGACATATTTACTTACGCTGATGACATGTGATGTTATGTGTTGCTGGATATGTTATATTGGATCGTCGTGTTTGAATAGCCGGGGGTTTTTATGTGAGATGAGTGTTTTTCATTTTCATTCATGTAAAAACTTGTATGTAATATTCTTTTATTGGGGCACTTCCAGGTTGCGGAAGATGTCACCGTTTGTATATTATTTACTTTTCCGCACTAGGATAGACCCAAGGAGGGGAGCACAAGTAACCGGGTTCTGGAGTCCAGTGGGAGACCAACTCGAGGAGTCGAGTCCGGGTCTCCTAACTCTAGAATTGGTAGGGTTGCTTGCCGCTCTCGTAGGGGTCTAGGGGTGTGGGTTTGGCTATTCATCACGACCGTGGAATCCGTGTTTTATACTGGCTCGTATTGAAAACACGGGCGTCCTAGTATATCCAATATTTCATATGTTTCTTCTGCTGCGATATCTGTGATGCGATCATGTGATGTTCTGTGATAGATACAGTATATAGTATATATGATATATTATATAGACGTTACTTATGTTTTACACCCGCGCTAGCCCTGCCACGCTCTGCCGTTAGTTAGCTAACCTAACGGTGCACGAGGGGACATCGAGGCGAATGCGGATGGCATAAGTATACGTCGTATTTATCTGTGATGTTTAGGTACTTAAATGATGGGACTTCATTAATGTGATTAATGAAATAAAAGAAACCTAAGATGTTGTAGAATCGAATTTCAAAAATAAAACAGGTAGCTACAGTTCTTGCTTTGCACAGCGGTATATGTGATATATCCTGCACCTTATTCGATGAGGAAAGGACCGAGATCCCTTCACCGGGAGTGACTCCTTTAGCAATAACTGGCAGATGCTACACACTCGGTTTGTCTTTTGATTGCTTTTAAGAGTTTTGCTTTGCACAGTGATATATATGATATATCCCGCACCTCATTCGACGAGGAAAGGACCGACGATCCCTTCACCGGGAGTGACTCCTTTAGCAAAACTAGAAAAGCCTCAAAAGCACTCCATTTTAAAATCATTTGATTCTACAACGATACCAAGTTCATTACGCAATAGGTTTTCAGAAAAACCTGTCGTAGCCCTCCGTCATTTCAGATATGTACTAGTTAGTATTCGTACTGCGGTAGTTTGGCATTCGTCAAGGCATAGTGTACGGTAGCTAACTAGTATTTATCTGCTTGAGCATATGATGCGATTGGATTAGGGTATTCGTACGGCGTTGTTTGGCATTCGTCAAGGGCCGTGAGGGTGGGTTTAATTCAATCAAGAAATGTACGGGTTGAACTTGACTAGTGGACTATGGGTTGTTTGGCATTCGTCAAGGTCATAGAACACTAGGGGCAAAATATTATCGGGAATTTCAAGTGTTGAAATTTGCAATGAGATTGCATGTCTTCTATGAGATAGTTGGATCCCGATACCCGCTGCGAGTAAGAGTTACTCCTGGGAGAGTTTTACACATTACAATTAGCCGATCAAGTAGGTGTCTAGAAAGGTGTTGACGAGGTTGTGCCTATGGGAAAACGAGGTTTACATTAATTAGGTTCGTGCGAAAGCACGGGGGACCTCCCTCAAAGTACCGACACTGGCCTGGCTAAAAGATTGGCGAACTTGTAGTGTGTAATTAATCCCGGCTAGTCTTTCCTTTTAGGGTTTGAAGGAAGATTTGATAAAAAGCAGTGGGAGCCATCCTGATTAGATAAAAATAATAACCAATCTATTCTTGAAAGAGCGCACGCTGAGTGTTTTCTTCTCTCTCTCCAGGTAGCGACCATATCACGCCTTAATCAAGATAATAATACGAATTATTGACCGAACCCACTTGTTATACTGAGCTGGGGATCGTTGGTCCCGCTCCAACTTATAATTGTTATAAGACAGAGCAGGAAATTGGGGAATACCAGAATTCCCGTGCCGCCCAAACGAGGAGAGTGCACGCTGATGCATCATCTTCGGGTGTGTTCATTACAAAGAACTGTTTCTCTGTATCCTCTACGTCCTGGGTATGTGATACCAGATCAGGATCCCAGATATGTAATCTGTTACATAGGGCTACAGATAGGTAGAGAACTGAGAACGGGTGATAAGTTTCATGAGGCAGAAAACGGGGCAAGTGTTGCAGCCAAGTCTGTTGGTCACTGTCACCCTGTATTACAATACATTGATTCTGAACAAATGCTATTAGATACCGAACCTGATATACAAAATCATATCTGTCTCTTTATTAGTAAAGAAACGATATAATTTTGTATTGTTGGATAATGTTTTGAACATTTCCTATATCTAAAGTTGATCGGTTCAGGCACGTTATCTAAAAGCATTGACGTTCTAAATCAAACTACAGTTCTTAGTATATGGAACACACACAAGAGGAAGAGTTCAGAAATGAACGAATCCTTCTTGAGGCATTGTAGACTAGGTCATATCAATGCGACCCGACTAGCTGAAGTTGCATATAGATGCATATTTAAATCTGTTTGAATTTACATCTTGTGAAACTTGCCAGTCATGTCACAAAGATAAAATGACACCAGCTCTGTTTATTGGAAACAGAGAAAGAGTTAGTAACTCTTGGGATGATACATGTTGATGTATGTAGGGTCCCCTGTCTACACATGCTAAGACCGGTTCTTTGTACTTCATTACATTCTCTGATGATCTTTCGAGATTCAGTCCTATGTTCCTGTTGAAACACAAGTCCGAACCTTTTGAGATATTCACAAAATATAAGTCAGAAGTAGAGAACCAAATACGGGTATAAGTATTATGTCCTATGATGAGATCAGGGAGGAGAATACTTGTGCACGGAATTCCTGGATTATTCTAAAGGAGAATGAGATTCTCCCTCAGAATTACTCCTTCGTATACACCATAGCACGATGGTATATCGGGGCGGAGCGATCACACCCTATATGATAAGTGTAGGGTTCCTAGGCACTCCCAAGAGGTCTCACAAGGCATCAAACATGCCAATTTCAAACTTTACGGTGCCGAGAAACCCTAGACTAGATCGTTAACTAGATATATTAGGTGAAAACAATAAGTAGTTAACAACTTAACTACGAGTAAACGGAAATACAACCTTTGTAGATCCGGTTCTCCACCTCCATAGCTCCGCAATGAAGTCTCCTCGCTGTCCAAATGGAAACCCGGGCTCTAGCGTCGGCTTCATCGGAGAAATGGGCGGGCAAGGTCGTCGGCTTCGTGCCGAAGATGATCTACGTCGAGGCATCACAAGATCAAGCTCCCACTTCACCAAGTCATGAAACTTGTGAAGAAAACACCCTATACTACTTGGCAAGAGGTAGAGGATGAAGAAATAGGAAGTGGGTTCACTTTAGAAATGGATTTCTCACTCATTTGCTCAAGTTGCCATTGAAGTAGAAAGCTTTTCTTTCTTGCTCATGAAGAAGAAGAAGAAATAAAATGAATATGATAAGTTAATTAAATCCAAAAGAAAAATGAATACTTATCATATTCAAACCATGGTTAAGTGTAGAGAATGAATCATGGTTAAGTAGAATGGTTAGGGTTAAGCATGAGACAAAATGGTGACTTAGTCAAAGCTTCATGAAGCTTCAAAATCAAACAAAATAAGCCACCATTTTCTTTCATTATCATTTCCATAAAAAAATAAATGAATAAATAAATAAAAGGAAAACCCTAACCAATACACAACCATGGTTTAAACTTTACACAGACTCAAGTATGCATGTATCATCAAACATGATACAAACTTGTGTACAAAAGTATATCACAAATACAATGTATACAAATCAAGTGAGAAAATCCATTTAAAGTGAACCAATACTAGTTAATGCAAAGTAATATATCAAATATATAATTATGCATTAAATCATTAAATCAACACTTGATTCAATGATCCGGTCATGTCGCACACAACCGACTAGTATACAATGTATCGTTTTATCGAATCAATCCTTGATTCGATAACTAGGTTATATCGCATATAACCATTCGACACATTCATCGCGAGAATGAAATACGGTATCACATACACGCATTATTCTCGGTCCCGCACATATCTCATATGCGCTCCTATTTCGTTTCGCTTGAGCCAGGAAACATCTGTGTAGGACTCTAAAGACTCGTCAATACGCCGGCAGCAGGTGATGATCATATCAAACACCCACAAGCCGCAAGCGGTCTGCTAAACGTAACGGCCACCCGGGTATTGAGAGATCAGAAGATCGACGAGCAAGCCCGCTCACACTCCTGTGAATCCAACCAGTAACACTTACCGTACAGTCCGGTCTCGTCGTCTGATATGTCGCATATCTCGCCTAGGGGTGGTAAACGTCAGACCCCAATAGCTCGATAAGTCGTGTCGATATGAGGTCTATAACAATTCGAGAAACTACTGGTAACACTTACCAGTAAATCTCAGCAACCCTAGCCAGGGATTTCCGGTTATAGCCAATCGAACACAGCGCAACATCAACTCCCTATACCGGGAGAGACGAATCCCCTCCTATCGCTCATTGCCTCCATGTGATTCGGGACTGTACCCAAAAACCACCGTTTTCCACGCCCTCTTGGACGTGGTAAGGTGGAAATCAAAGCACAGTGGGAACCACACAAGACTCTATGACGATCTCGGGTCAACAGACTACTCTGTACCAGTGTCACCAGAGAACTACCATCTGACGTAAGGTATAATACCATCTGGGAGTTCTCGGCGAGTCCGTCCAGTGTACCCAGTCTCCACTGAGCACCCGTATATCATCTCTGATGTCAAACACCAATGGATATGGGATCATCCATCGCCCATCTGTATGGGTCGAGAAGGTACACGCTAGTCTACTCTGGTATATCGATGCCCCATCTCGATACACCCACGACTAGGGACCTTGAAGGATGTACTTACGGACTACCATGTCCCCACTAGTATGATCCGCATCATAGTCCAGGTAGTCAAGTACACATCCTAAGGGCTTTACCAACATGTAACAGAGAGACAATCAGTGTACACGTTAAGGTAAAGAGTAACCAGATAGCATACTATCATGTCAAGCAAGAAAGTCCTCCCTATATATGTCCAAGCATCCACTACATTATACATCCTATGTATAGTAATGGCCTCTTGGGCATACATATAACTAACAATCTCCCACTTGCACTAGGGCCATCTGATAGCAGTGGTTGTAGTATCTCATACTCAACCATCCCATAAAAATCTCTCTCTGGGAACAGGCCTTTGTGAGTGGATCCGCTGTGTTGTCCTCTGAGTCTACTCTCCAAACCTCGATCCCCTGGAGATCAATCATCTCCACGATCAGGTGACACTGCCTTAGAATATGTCTGGATCACTGATGGGACCGATATACACCCAGCAAGAAAGCCACAACTCCATTGTCTCACAATGGTAGGAACGTAGTTCATCTCATGAACCAATATACACCCAAACAACCTCTTTGGTAGCATCTTAAGTAGCGATGTATCCAGCCTTTATCGTCTAGTATGTCACGGTATCTAGCTTGGAACTCTTCCAACATACCGTCCCTTTACTGAGGGTAAAGACAATGCCTGTGACTGACACTCAGTCGTCATTATCACCCTGGAACACTTCCAGTGATTCTTCCCAGGATCAATTGATACCATCTCACTACAGCTAGTGAGTATTCTAACATCCATTTAGATCTATCTCATAGGTCCAACACCCAGGATTTAGTAGGTATCACTTTGATCCTATGTGGAGAATCATTGTGACAGGCGGAGATTGATCGAGCGTAGCATAGGAAACTCTTTCCCTATCAAGAGTATGTCATCCACGTACTCTACGAGGATCATCACCATACTCCCTACTACCTTTTTGTATATACAAGGTTCATCTACCATTTTGATGATTTCAAACTCTTTGACTATTTCATCAAAACAGATGTTCCAACTCCGTGATGCCTGCTTTATTTTATAAAGCATCTTGCACACGTTTCCGCTGCTCCCACTGTCTACGAGGCCCTCTGGCTGTGTACTTATAGACTCCCTCTTCTAAAACATCATTTAGAAAAGCTGTCATGACACCCAACCACCAGATATCGTAGTCATGGTATGTAGCCGTGGCAAGTAGAATCTGGATGGACTTAAGCATAGATACTGGAAAAAGGTTTCATCATTATCCACGCCTGGTCAATGACGAAAACCTTTAACAAGTCTAGCTTTGAAAGTCTCAACCTTTCCATCTACACCAAGTAATCTTCTCAAGATATACTTGCTCCTGATGGGGATTTAACCCTTTAGATATAGCAACCAAAGTCCATACTTTGTTGGTGTATAAGGATTCCATCTCAGATCGTTAAGCATCCTGCCATTCTTACAGAGTCCCACTCCTGATGGCCAGCTCGAAACTAGTTGGGTCATCATCTTATGATGCAATCCTCGCTCCCACTGTCATAGAGAAACCGAAGTATCTCTCAGGTGGGTGAGGAACCCTACTAGATCGGCGGAGAGGCTGAGGTTCGTTGGTAACTATTGAATCCTTTGGTTCTTTCAAATCAGCTGCTTCAGTTTGCATAGCTGGAACATTTCCAGTTCCATATAACAGACCTTGCCTTGAGCTTGTCCGGATTTTGTTTTTAGACATAGGCCGGACAACCCCAAATCTTAACTAGCTTAAGACATGGGCTCTTCCCTTTCCATATCACATATGAAATGGTAGGCAACTGATTTGACTGGAACCCTATTCAATAGGTATGCAGCTTCTCAAGTGCATAACTCCCAAAAGGAAATAGGTAACTCAGTAGTACTCATCATAGAGCACACCATATCAAATAGGGTGTATCTGCTCCACCCCAATATACCATCATGCAATGGTGTATACGGAGGAGTAATGGTGAGAGAGAATCTCATTCTCCTTTAGAATAATCCAGGAATTCAGTGCTCAAGTATTCTCCTCCTTGATCTCATCGAAGGACATAATACTTATACCCGTATTGGTTCTCTACTTCTAACTTATATTCTGTGAATATCTCAAAAGGTTCAGACTTGTGTTTCAACAGGAACATATGTCTGAATCTTGAGAGATTATCAGAGAACGTAATGAAGTATGAAGAACCGGTCCTGGCATGTGTAGACAGGGGACCTTACATACATCAACATGTATCAATCCCAAGAGTTCACTAACTCTTTCTCTGTTTCCATTAAACAGAGCTCTGGTCATCTTATCTTTGTGACATGACTGGCAAGTTTCACAAGATGTAAATTCAAACTGATTTAAATATGCATCTACATGTAACTTCAGCTAGTCGGGTCGCATTGATATGACCTAGTCTACAATGCCTCAAGAAGGATTCGTTCATTTCTGAACTCTTCCTCTTATGTATGTTCCGTATGCTAAGAACTGTAGTTTGATTTAGAACATCAACGCTTTTAGATAACGTGCCTGAACCGATCAACTTTTGATATAGGAAATGTTCAAAACATTGTCCAACAATACAAAATTTTACCGTTTCTTTACTAATAAAGAGACAGATATGATTTTGTATATCAGGTTCGGTATCTAATAACATTCGTTTAGAATCAAAGTATTGGTAATACAGCGTGACAGTGACCAACAGACTTGGCTGGAACACTTGCCCCGTTTTCTGCCTCATGAAACTTATCACCCGTTCTCAGTTCTCTACCTTTCTGTAGCCCTATGTAACAGATTACATATCTGGGATCCTGATCTGGTATCAAATACCCAGGACGCAGAGGATACTGAGAAACAGTTCTTTGTAACGAACACACCCGAAGATGATGCATCTCATGCACTTTCTTCGTTTGGGCGGCACGGGAATTCTGGTATTCCCCAATTTCCTGCTCTGTCTTATAACAATTATAAGTTGGAGCGGGACCAACGTTCCCCAGCTCAGTATAACAAGCGGGTTCGGTCAAATATCCGTTTTATTATCTTGATTAAGGCGTAATATGGTCGCTACCAGGAGAGAGAGAGAAGAAAACACGCAGCGTGCGCTCTTGCAAGAATAGATTGGTTATTATTTTATCTAATCAGGATGGCTCCCACTGCTTTTTATCAAATCTTCCTTCAAACCCTAAAAGGAAAGACTAGCCGGGATTAATTACACGCTACAAGTTCGCCAATCTTTCAGCAAGGCCGGTGTCGGTACTTTGGGAGAGGTCCCCCGTGCTTTCGCACGAACCTAATTAATGTAAACCTCGTTTTCCCAGAGGCGTAACCCCGTTGACACCTTTCTAGACACCTACTTGATCGGCTAATTGTAATGTATAAAACTCTCCCAGGAGTAACTCTTACTCGCAGCGGGTATCGGGATCCAACTATCTCATAGAAGGTATGCAATCTCATTGCAAATTTCAACACTTGAAATTCCCGATAATATTTTGCCCCTAGCGTCCTATGACCTTGATGGAGGTCAACAAACCATAGGCTACTAGTCAAGTTCAACCCGTCATTTCTTGATCGAATTAAACCTACCCGCACGACCCTTGACGGAGGTCAACAAGGCCGCACGACTACCCTAATCCAATCTGCATCATATGCATAAGCAGATAAATACTAGTTAGCTACCGCACACTACGCCTTGACGGAGGTCAACAAACGTAGCACGAATACTAAGTAGGACTTATCTGAAATGACGGAGGGCTACGACAGGTTTTTCTGAAAACCTATTGTGTAATGAACTTGATATCGTTGTAGAATCAAATGATTTTAAAATGGAGTGCTTTTGAGGCTTTTCTAGTTTTGCTAAAGGAGTCACTCCCGGTGAAGGGATCGTCGGTCCTTTCCTCGTCGAATGAGATGCGGGATATATCATATATATCTCTGTGCAAAGCAAAAACACTTAAAAGCAATCAAAAGACAAACCGAGTGTGTAGCATCTGCCAGTTATTGCTAAACGAGTCACTCCCGATGAAGGGATCTCGGTCCTTTCCTTATCGAATAAGGTGCAGGATATATCACATATACCTCTGTGCAAAGCAAGAACTGTAGCTACCTGTTTTATTTTGAAATTCGATTCTACAACATCTTAGGTTTCTTTTCTTTCATTAATCACATTAATGAAGTCCCATCATTTAAGTACCTAAACATCACAGATAAATACGACGTACACTTATGCCATCTGCATTCGCCTCGATGTCCCCTCGTGCACCGTTAGGTTAGGTAACTAACGACAGAGCGGGGCAGGGCTAGCGCGGGTGTAAAACATAAGTAACGCCTATATAATATATCATATATACTATATACAGTATCTATCAAAGAACATCACATGATCACATCACAGATATCGCAGCAGAAGAAACATATGAAATATTGGATATACTAGGACGTCCTTGTTTTCAATACGAGCCAGTATAAAACACGGATTCCACGGTCGTGATGAATAACCAAACCCACACCCCTAGACCCCTACGAGAGCGGCAAGCAACCCTACCAATTCTAGAGTTAGGAGACCCGGACTCGACTCCTCGAGTTGGTCTCCCACTGGACTCCAGAACCCGGTTTCTTGTGCTCCCCTCCTTGGGTCTATCCTAGTGCGGAAAAGTAAATAATATACAAACGGTGACAACTTCCGCAACCTGGAAGCGCCCCAATAAAAGAATATTACATACAAGTTTTTACATGAATGAAAATGAAAAACACTCATCTCACATAAAAACCCCCGGCTATTCAAACACGACGATCCAATATAACATATCCAGCAACACATAACATCACATGTCTTCAACGTAAGTAAATATGTCCATCCCAATTGTCGTTGACATATAGCAACGAAACTGGCGATATCACATATTACACTTACGGTCACAGAAAAGAAAGTTTAAAACTACAACAGTTGGATTCCGCAACCACCTCAGACATCGCATGCCTGAGCAAATGAATTCTTTAGACATCGCATGCCTAACAATTATAAACCCCGCATTTTAGTCTCAATATCGAAAACACTTATCAATATCAAGTCGGGCAATTCAACAAGATTCCCGACATCCTGATCGAATGCTCATCGCAAACTTTCGTAGGCGGCCGCACCCCCGACGCCGTCGACGAAGTGCACCAAGGCGGAACACCGCTACCGCGAGCACCCGAACGGATGCTTTCGGCGACGGGGTTCTCCTACAGTCACTTGGTCGGGGCTATGGGGTGTAGCTATCTATTAAGTTTACCCGGCGAGAATCCGTGTACGCAACGTGATTGCAACGGACTTTTGATCACATCAAAATTCCGTGGCAACTGATCAAGTGAGACTAAAATGCTATGTTTATAACATTCATTCAGTTATCTCATAACTTATTGTGAATTCCGATTATTGTATCACATTCCGGATAAATAGAAAATGTTAAACTTTTCGATCAAACAGTCGAACACCCAAGTTTTCCCGATATAGATCAACACATGAAATAAGTCTAAAAACATTCAGTTCGTGCCTCAGTACCAACGGTCCAGCCGTAGAAGGGTCAAGCCAACGCCTCACATGTGGCACGCCGTACTGCCCCAAACCCGAAGGTTCAAAGGGCAGTTCAAGACGGTCACATAATCGAGTTAAGGTTTGTTGTCTTCTAGAGGGACCATCGCGTTACTTGCACTACTTAGAACGTCGTTAAACTACGGAAAAATCCAACACTTGGAAATTTCCCGACAGGGGAAAAATTGGGTATTTATATCAGGTCGAACTTTTTAACATATTCAAAAATTATCCGGAAGCCACATAGACAAAATCTGATAATCCGATCGAATCATCGAATCCCCAAAACAACCCCAGAAAACTCAACTCTTGAGTGCAGATTAAAAGTTTCCAGAGAACAGAGGAAACAGATACGGGCATTACTGTATCAAAACAAATCCCTAATCAGCAAAAATGGCCGCGGAACCGCCGCAAAAGGAGGCTATTGCCGCGGTTCCGTGGCGCTACAGTGGAATTAGGGTTTCGTTTTCTGCAGTAATCCTTATAATTTCCTGCTCTATTTTCTGCGAATTTTTAATTGACAAAAATCCAAATTTTTAGAAAATTTCCAGAGAGCATTTTGTATTAGGGTTTCGGGTTCGTTCGGATTTCAAACTTCGTATACGCATCGCCTAAGGCTCGAGCTAGGCTCTAATACCACTGTAGGGTTCCTAGGCACTCCCAAGAGGTCTCACAAGGCATCAAACATGCCAATTTCAAACTTTACGGTGCCGAGAAACCCTAGACTAGATCGTTAACTAGATATATTAGGCGAAAACAATAAGTAGTTTACAACTTCACTACGAGTAAACGGAAATACAACCTTTGTAGATCCGGTTCTCCACCTCCATAGCTACGCAATGAAGTCTCCTCGCTGTCCAAATGGAAACCCGGGCTCTAGCGTCGGCTTCATCGAAGAAATGGGCAGGCAAGGTCGTCGGCTTCGTGCCGAAGATGATCTATGTCGAGGCATCACAAGATCAAGCTCCCACTTCACCAAGTCATGAAACTTATGAAGAAAACACCCTATACTACTTGGCAAGAGGTAGAGGATGAAGAAATAGGAAGTGGGTTCACTTTAGAAATGGATTTCTCACTCATTTGCTCAAGTTGCCATTGAAGTAGAAAGCTTTTCTTTCTTGCTCATGAAGAAGAAGAAGAAAGAAAATGAATATGATAAGTTAATTAAATCCAAAAGAAAAATGAATACTTATTATATTCAAACCATGGTTAAGTGTAGAGAATGAATCATGGTTAAGTGGAATGGTTATGGTTAAGCATGAGACAAAATGGTAACTTAGTCAAAGCTTCATGAAGCTTCAAAATCAAACAAATTAAGCCACCATTTTCTTTCATTATCTTTTCCTTAAAAAAATAAATAAATAAATGAATAAATAAATAAAAGGAAAACCCTAACCATTACACAACCATGGTTTAAACTTTACACATACTCAAGTATGCATGTATCATCAAACATGATACAAACTTGTGTACAAAAGTATATCACAAATACAATGTGCACAAATCAAGTGAGAAAATCCATTTAATGTGAACCAATACTAGTTAATGCAAAGTAATATATCAAATAATAATTATGCATTAAATCATTAAATCAACACTTGATTCAATGATCCGGTCATGTCGCACACAACCGACTAGTATACAATGTATCGTTTTATCGAATCAATCCTTGATTCGATAACTAGGTTATATTGCATATAACCATTCGACACATTCATCGCGAGAATGAAATACGGTATCACATATACGCATTATTCTCGGTCCCGCACATATCTCATATGCGCTCCTATTTCGTTTCGCTTAAGCCAGGAAACCTCTGTGTAGGACTCTAAAGACTCGTCAATACGCCGGCAGCAGGTGATGATCATATCAAACACCCACAAGCCGCAAGCGGTCTGCTAAACGTAACGGCCACCCGGGTATTGAGCGATCAGAAGATCGACGAGCAAGCTCGCTCACACTCCTGTGAATCCAACCAGTAACACTTACCGTACAGTCCGGTCTCGTCGTCTGATATGTCGCATATCTCGTGTAGGGGTGGTAAACGTCAGACCCCAGTAGCTCGATAAGTCGTGTCGATATGAGGTCTATAACAATTCGAGAAACTACTGGTAACACTTACCAGTAAATCTCAGCAACCCTGGCCAGGGATTTCCGGTTATAGCCAATCGAACACAGCGCAACATCAACTCCCTATACCGGGAGAGACGAATCCCCTCCTATCGCTCATTGCCTCCATGTGATTCGGGACTGTACCCAAAAACCACCATTTTGCACGCCCTCTTGGACGTGGTAAGGTGGAAATCAAAGCACAGTGGGAACCACACAAGACTCTATGACGATCTCGGGTCAACAGACTACTCTGTACCAGTGTCACCAGAGAACTGCCATCTGACGTAAGGTATAATACCATCTGGGAGTTCTCGGCGAGTCCGTCCAGTGTACCCAGTCTCCACTGAGCACCCGTATATCATCTCTGATGTCAAACACCAATGGATATGGGATCATCCATCGCCCATCTGTATGGGTCGAGAAGGTACACGCTAGTCTACTCTGGTATATCGATGCCCCGTCTCGATACACCAACGACTAGGGACCTTGAAGGATGTACTTACGGACTACCATGTCCCCATTAGTATGATCCGCATCATAGTCCAGGTAGTCAAGTACACATCCTAAGGGCTTTACCAACATGTAACAGAGAGACAATCAGTGTACACGTTAAGGTAAAGAGTAACCAGATAGCATACTATCATGTCGAGCAAGAAAGTCCTCCCTATATATGTCCAAGCATACACTACATTATACATCCTATGTATAGTAATGGCCTCTAGGGCATACATATAACTAACAATAAGGTGTGCTCTATGATGAGTACTACTGAGTTACCTATTTCCTTTTTGGGAGTTATGCACTTGAGAAGCTGCATACCTATTGAATAGGGTTCAAATCAAATCAGTTGCCTACCGCTTCATATGTGACATGGAAAGGGAAGAGCCCATATCTTAAGTTGGTTAAGATTTGGGGTTGTCCGGGCTATGTCTAAAAGCATAATCCGGACAAGCTCGAGGCAAGGTCTGTTATGTAGAACTGGAAATGTTCCAGCTATACAAACTACAGCTGATGATTTGAAAGAACCAAATGATTCAGTAGATTCTAACGAACCTCAGCCTCTCCGCCGATCTAGTAGGGTTCCTCACCCACCTGAGAGATACTTCGGTTTCTCTATGACAGTGGGAGCGAGGATTGCATCATTAGATGATGACCCAACTAGTTTCGAGCTGGCCATCAGGAGTGGGACTCTGTAAGAATGGCTGGATGCTTAGTGAACTGAGATGGAATCCTCATACACCAACAAAGTATGGACTTTGGTTGCTATATCTGAAGGGTTAAATCCCCATCAGGAGCAAGTATATCTTGAGAAGATTACTTGGTGTAAATGGAAAAGTTTAGACTTTCAAAGCTAGACTTGTTAAAGGTTTTTGTCATTGACCAGGCGTGGATAATGATGAAACCTTTTTCCAGTATCTATGCTTAAGTCCATCCAGATACTACTTGCCACGGCTACATACCATGACTATGATATCTGGCGGTTGGGTGTCATGACTGCTTTTCTAAATGATGTTTTAGAAGAGTGCGTCTATAAGTACACAGCCAGAGGGCCTCGTAGACAGTGGGAGCAGCGGAAACGTGTGCAAGATGCTTTATAGGATAAAGCAGGCATCGCGGAGTTGGAACATCTGTTTTGATGGATTAGTCAAAGAAGTTGACATCATCAAAATGGTAGATGAACCTTGTATATACAAAAAGGTAGTAGGGGGTATGGTGACGATCCTCGTAGAGTACGTGGATAACATACTCTTGATAGGGAAGGTGTTTCCTATGCTACGCTCGATCAATCTCCGATTATCACAATGATTCTCCATATAGGATCAAATTGATGCCTTCTAAATCCTGGGTTTTGGATCTATGAGATAGATCTAAATGGATGTTAGGATACTCACTAGTTGTAGTGAGATGGTATCAATCGATCCTGGGGAGAATCACTGGAAGTGTTCCAGGGTGATAAAGATGACTGAATGTCAGTCACAGGCATTGTCTTTACCCTAAGCAGAGGGACGGTATGTTGGAAGAGTTCCAAGCTAGATACCGTGGCATACTAGACGATAAAGGCAGGATACATCGCTACTTAAGATGCTACCAAAGAGGCTGTTTTGGTGTATATTGGTTCATGAGATGAACTAGGTTCCTACCATTGTGTGACAATGGAAGTGTGGCTTTGGCCCGGGAACCCCGGTCCCATCAGTGACCCAGACATAATCTAAGGAAGTATCACCTGATCATGGAGATGGTTAATCTCCAAGGAGATCGAGATTAGGAGAGTAGACTAAGAAGATAACACGGCGGATCCACTCACGAAGGCCTATTCCCAGAGAGAGACTTTTAAGGGATGGTTGAGTATGAGATACTACAACCACTGCTATCAGATGGCCCTAGTGCAAGTGGGAGATTGTTAGTTATATGTATGCCCTAGAGGCCATTACTGTATATTGGATGTATATTGTAGTGGATGCTGGGACATATATAGGGAGGACTTTCTTGCTCGACATGATAGTATGGTATCTGGTTACCCTTTACCTTAACGTGTAAATTGAATGTCTCTCTGTTGCATGTTGGTAAAGCCCTTAGGATGTGTACTTGACTACCTGGACTATGATGCGGATCATACTAGTGGGGACATGGTAGTCCATATGTACATCCTTCAAAGTCCCTAGTCGTGGGTGTATCCAGACGGGGCATCGATATACCAGAGTAGACTAGCGTATACCTTCTCGACCCATACAGATGGGCGATGGATGATCCCATATCCATTGGTGTTTGACATCAGAGATGATATACGGGTGCTCAGTGGAGACTGGGTACACTGGACGGACTCGCCGAGAACTCCCAGATGGTATTATACCTTACGTCAGATAGCAGTTCTCTGGTGACACTGGTACAGAGTAGTCTGTTGACCCGAGATCGTCATAGAGTCTTGTGTGGTTCCCACTGTGCTTTGATTTCCATCTTACCACGTCCAAGAGGGCATGCAAAACGGTGGTTTTTGGGTACAGTCCCGAATCACATGGAGGCAATAAGCGATAGGAGGGGATTCGTCTCTCCCGGTATAGGGGTTGATGTTGCGCTGTGTTCGATTGGCTATAACAGGAAATCCCTGGCCAGGGTTGCTGAGATTTACTGGTAAGTGTTACCAGTAGTTTCTCGAATTGTTATAGACCTCATATCAACACGACTTATCGAGCTATTGGGGTCTGACGTTTACCACCCCTAGGCGAGATATGCGACATATCAGACGATCAGACCGGACTGTACGGTAAGTGTTACTGGTTGGATTCACTGGAGTGTGAGCGGGCTTGCTCGTCGATCTTCTGATCGCTCAATACCCGGGTGGCCGTTACGTTTAGCAGACCGCTTGCGGCTTGTGGGTGCTTGATATGATCATCACCTGCTGCCGGTGTATTGACGAGTCTTTAGAGTCCTACACAGAGGTTTCCTGGCTCAAGCGAAACAAAATAGGAGCGCATATGAGATATGTACGGGACCGAGAATGATACCAGTATGTGATACTGTATTCGATTCTCGCGATTTGTGACATTGATCGGTTATATGCGATATAGCCGGATTATCGGAACAAGTGTTGATTCGATAAGTTGTTACTGTTGATATTAGTCGGTTATATGCGATATGACCGGATCATTAAATCAAGTGTTGATTTAATGATTTAGTGCATAATTATATATTTGATATATTACTTTGCGTTAACTAATATCGGTTCACTTTAAATGGATTTTCTCACTCGGGTGTGCACATTGTATATGTGATATATTTTTGTGCACTTGATTGTATTATGTTTGATGATACATGATTGCTAGGGTTTATGTAAAGAGTTAAACCATGGTTAAGTAAATGGTTAGGGTTTTTATTCATTTATTCATTCATTTATCTTTTAATTTGGATTAAAAGAAAAAGTGAATAGAAAATAAAAAGGTTGCTTTCTTACATGAATCTTCTTGAAGCTTCATGCAACTTTGACTCATGTAACCTTTTTGTCTTCTTCTTAAAACCCTAACCATTCATCTAACTTGAGTTAACTCTCTACATCTAACCATGGTTCAAGTTATGATAAGAATAATTCTTTTTCAATTATTCTACAACACTTATCATAATATTATCTTCTTCTTCTTCATCTTCTTCTTGAAGAAAAAGCTTGCCTCATCAATGGCAACTTGATGAAAAGAGTGAGAAATCCAATTCTAAAGTGAACCCACCTCCTATTTCTTCATCCTCTACCTCTTGCCAAGTAGTATAGGGTGTTTCCTTCACAAGTTTTCTTGACTTGGTGAAGTTGGAGCTTGATCTAGCGATGCCTCGACGTAGATCATCTTCGGCATCGTCGTCGATGACCTAGCCCGCTTTTTCTCCGATGAAGCCGACGCTAGAGCCCAAGATCCAATTTGTACAGCGAGGAGACTTCATCGCGGAGCCATGGAGGTGGAGAACCGGATCTACAAAGGTTGTATTTCCGTACTCTTAGTAAAGTAGTTTACTAGTTCTAGTTTTCGCCTATATATCTAGCCAACGATCTAGTCTAGGGTTTCTCGGCACCGTAATTTTTTAAACTGCCATGGTTGATGCCTTGTGAGACCTCTTGGGAGTGCCTAGGATCCCTACAAAGTGTACATGTAACTGTAGCAAGGTATAAGTATCTACATGTAATCAAGTATGTAAGATGCATTTCATAAGTGCAATGGCGCAATAGTCAACGTCTCAATATCACATGCCAATGCAATACCATCTAGTGGTATATGCAACTGTGGCGAGATATGTGGGTGTACAAGTCAGTATGTATGTATGATGTACATATAGCTGTAGCAAAGTATGTGGGTGTAAATGTCAGTATGTATGCATGATGTACATGTAGCTATAGCAAAATATGTGGGTGTACATGTCAATATATCATGCAACCTAGCATAATGATATGAACATGGCAGTATATCATAGCATGATATAGCAATTCTACTGTGTAAGGGACATAGCAATTATCGATGAAAAAGCGTGTACATCGGCAATCTGTGTAAGTGTAACATACGCATTATCAATAATGGTGTAGTGTACTAGCATAGGTATAAGAAATGCAATGAGAATAGCATGAATGCAGCATAATGCCTATAATGAATCAAATGCTATGGGGTATACATATCAACAAGACTGAGTCGGTGAATCTATCAATCTACATCCAGCCTAACAACATCACGTACGGTGCAATCCATCGTACGACATCCTCTAATCAAGGGTATGGATAAATCAACTGGTAAAAGTCATCGCGTAATGTACAGCGGCATTAACAAATAGGGATTCTATCAACCTATACAACATCGGGGTACGGATCTAAGTCTCATACGGCATATCACTCATTATGAAATCATTATCCATAAAAATATATACCTATTTCTCAGGTCACATCCATGTCAATCTCGTATCAGGGGACCTACAAAGGTATCAACAATCACGTATCGACTCGAATCCATATAATGACATATCACACTAAATCATCACATCATATTGTATACTCGTTCATCACATTAATATCTCACATCACAATTAAAGAACATCACACTCGTCCTCTTCCGAAATCATACTTATCATGATTCACTTATCATTTCATGTTCTCCTAAACCAATATGTTCACTAGTGTTCACTTCTATCATATTATCTAGCAAAACATACAATCACATCAGTTGCATCTCATTATCAGGATATAATAATCAAACGATCTTTCAATCCAATATTTGCTGGGGTGCTATACGCCATCCACCAGACTTCCCCGGTAGATATAAATCTACTCACCTGCTAAACTCCTCGCTTAGCCATAGTCGATGCGCTTCGTCGTCTTGAAATCCACGCGAAGGTACCTTCAATCAATACGAATGCACAACGCTATTAACATCAAATTCCGAAATCCAAAACGGCACGCGGTGCGCTCATAGGTTAGAACCTATAGCCTACATATGCAAAATAATCAACCACACTTATCGTTAACGTATAAACATCGAACGACCAAGTACAACATCCAAAACTCAAAACCAAGAATCCAAATACCGTAAACATAGCCGAAACCCTAAATAGGGTCGCTATACATGAAAACTGCAACATTAAAAACCCAATAATACCAATACGCATTTAAAAACACAATAAATATCGTAGGTATTAATATTTACGTCATCTCCATTTTCATTTAAAACCCACGTCAAATTTTACCGAAAAGCTAGTAAGCAGTTATATCATTTTATCTCAATTTAGTACAAGTCTAGAAATTTAATAATTCTAACGATCACAAATATCGCCAATAAGCATAACTAAGTTATCCAAACCATATCCATAATTTTAATCTTTCCCAAAAATGAGTTAGAAAAACCTAGTTTGCGATTAAGCTTAATAAGGCGATTAGGAAAAATAACAATTATCATTTTCACAATATAATAAACTTTTCTAAGTCTACACATCTTGCTTAATAACATAAACACATCAAAACCCTAACTTGATTTCATAATAATTAACATGAATTGATAACACATGAACTTTAAAGTTATAATTAGCACTTAATTAAGCAAGCTTAAGAATTAAGCAACAATTTAAAAGATTAGGGTTATGATTTATACCTCACAAACAAGATCTCAATTTTAGCAACATCACAAAAATTAACCCTCCAAAATGATGCTCTTCTTGAAGATCAAAGAAAGATTAGGCTTAAGGATTAATGGGTATGAATTTAATTTGGAGTTTAAAGGATTATTTGTGGATTTTTGATTACTTTTTGAGTGCAAAAGAGTGAAAAATTGAGCAAGGAATGAAGGAGGGAAGAAAAGAGGGTCTAGGGTTCGGCCAAGGGAAGTGGGGGGAGTTTTGTGAGAATTGTGTAGAAAAATCTACTAAGAAATAGTATTATAAGCTAATAAATGCAAATTTGACACCTTTTCTTCTATTTCTTTTCTTTAAAAAAAATTCTTTTGTCACAAATATCTAAATTTCGGAGAGAAGGTTCTAAACTAATTCTAGTGATTAGATTAGCAATGAACCCATTTAGAACTAATTAACCCACACAAAAAAGTAATTTCCACTACTTAAGTGCATAAATAATACATTAAAATAATATTTAATTAGGGAAAAATTCTATGTGAACCAAAACTTTCCGTTGAACCCCAAAGCTCGCGCACTAGCTTTATTTTAACTAAACTAGGTGCCAGCAAGTTTATACGGAAGTTTGATCAAAATCGGTTAAAACGGAAAATACCGACTATTTTACCCTAAAACGGAAAAATTCGTATAACGATTTCAGAAACGTTACACTAGACCTGGGTAGACCCACAACGAAGTCCACGGACATCTGCTCCCATATCCACTCCGGGACGGGTAAAGGCTGCAACTCTCCTGCCGGTCTCTGAAACTCAGCTTTGACTTGTTGACAAGTCAGTGAAGGGTTACGCTAGCGCCCCGGCCAACTTCCGTGGCCAAATGCGGAACAAAAATTTTACAACGATACGAAACTTGGCGCTAGGATAACACAAAAATCGGATCTTTACCATAAACCTAGTTAACAAGTTAGGGTTCTATTTACTATGATAGAATGTATACCTAAAGAAAACAAGTCCTTCAGGTCTTCGATCCTCTACTTAAGGTCCTCGATGGAAGTATGGATCGTGCTTGAACTTCGGCCTCCTTGTGTCAACGATGATCCAGCCGAGAGTTCCAACCTTAAGCTAAACCTCCAAGTTGAAGTAACTAGAATACTTAGCTTGCTAATCTAAGTAGACTAGAGTGAGTAGAGTGTGATTTTGGGTTGCTTAGTCTCACTAACCCTTGATTCTCAACACATGAGACACTAGGGTTTTTGAGAGGAAGAGGAAGAAGGAGAGAGTTAGCATGAGAGCTCACTTGAGGAAAGAGAAAAGATTTTTGATAATGATAATAGAAAATGTGATGGCTAGCTTGACATGACCACAACCATGTGATGAAAATTATCTCCTCAAAATATCTAGCTCACAAAATATCTATGGTCAAAACGTCAATCCAAGTCAAATGGTCAATCCATGTCAAGTATTCAAGAACAAGTCGCCATGCCATAATTATCATTAGCAAAAATAAAAAATACTTTTCTCCACCTCTTAATGGTTTTAATCAAGTCAATGGTCAAAACCCTAATGAGGTGTCTCCTTTTATACCCCTCTCATCCGTATGTACATACCCGCATCCGTGTTCCGAAAAACACGAATACAATGAGATGAAGCTAATACAATAATCAAATACTAGGATCCGGCTTAAACCAAAGCCCACCAGTATTGTCCGCTCGAACACCACACGCTCACAAGTACACGTATGTGATTGAACCCTGTCGTTAAAACCATATAACCTCTACTCGTTTCACCCGAAGCTGGGAAACCCTCTATGTGGGACTCTAAAGGCTCGACAGTAATCTGGCAGTGGGTTTAACCACAAGCACGTCAGCGGCACTAGCTATGCGTAACGGCTACCCAGGTATCTGTCGATAAGAAGGTCGATGAGCAAGCTCATCCAAACTCCTACTGAGCCTATGTCACGACCCGAAAGTACGGAACGTGACCGGCACTTAAATTACGAAGCGTCCAGAGGCGCAACGTAATCTAAGTAAGCCGAAGCCCAGAAATCTAACCCATATAAAAGAAGAAGTAAAGCAAAACATATAGGAAAACAAGTTTAAAAGAAACATCAAATTTTCTCAAAATTTTCGGTAGAGTCTCCTTCATAAAAACTGGCCCCAAACGGGTACAAACAAGTATAATATATACAAACGATAAAATGGCATCCCCAAGCGGGAGCTAGCTCTACGCCAACAGGCGGAAACAACCACACCAAGCACAATAATATACAACGCCAAAGGGCGAGGCTCAAAACTCAAAAGAAAACAAATCCACCAAACCATAATAATACATGGGCGACTCTAAGATCGAAATAAATAACTGGTCCATTAAACTTATCAAGTAATACACGTTTGGTTGATGGAGCTTACTAGATACCAATGAAATAATAAAAATACAACGGCGGTCCTGATACAAGTGAACCAACCTACCGTGCAAATCACCCTGAATGAAATGATGTGCCAGCAAGCTGCCAAGGAAACCTGTACATCGAACCTGTAATAAAATTTGGCACAACGGGGGTGAGTTGCCAACTCGTGAGTATAAGACATCTGCGAAAAGAAATCGAATGCACGACACTGTCCTAGGTCATAATAATATACTAATATATTACTAGTCATCTAGTAATGACAGAGTAATAAACTACGTGTAAGTGCAAATGCTCGGTGCTCATGTCAGTACCTCAAATAGTAATATGCCATGTTAATGAGTATGCATGCACCATGAATGTAAAACAATCAATCCTGAAATCTGGATATATCTGTATAAGAAATCATTAACTTTTATCATGGTAAATTTGTATAGAAATCTGAAATATCATCGATGAAATCCATGGAAATCCGTGTCAAGCATCGACACAAAACATGTAAATCTCATGTCTCAATACCTCATAGCCTCAATATCTCACAGTCTCAATATCTCGGGCTCCGTCAGTCCGGATCGGCCCATATCATCAAATCTCACGACAACGGTCGGTATCCTCCGGATATCCGCCGTGCCAGATATCACCGGTAGGTAGTCTTCCCCTGCCAGGCTCATCGTCTACAACTCGATCTTCTTGTCCCGGGGTACCATACCGGGCCCACCATGTACCCAAGAGGGTTCATCCACTCCTCGAATCGGGTCTCGAAATCCAACAGAAAACATGAAATCTCATAGTGGACGACACATACATCACGAGAAAACCGCAACATATATTTTAAAAAGAGAGGGGGAGAGAGAGAAAAGTTTTATATATATTCTTGCGGTATTCTCCAAAATCCAGAAATCTCATCGAAATCCAAAATCCCAAAATCGTGAGTAAGTATATGATAAGTGTCGGCATATGCCCCACAATATTGCATGATAACATGAAAATATGAATGCATGAAATGTCTAAGTAATAAATGCCATGTCTAGACTAACACCTGAGAGTAATCACAATATTATATCGATCTAGGTTTTAGTTGATTTTATCAATAAAAGATAATATGTTCTAAAGTGTACGTGACATAGCAATTACCGATGATGTGTGTGTGAGCCGGCAAATAAGTGTACGTGGAACATGCGCATCATCGGTAATTGTGCTGGTGTCTTAACAGGCAGAGTTTCATATTAACTACAGAAATATATGTATGAACATGCAACGTGACGATTACAATCTGAATATAAAGGTAAAATGTGTACTAACTACTAATTTGGAATATACATATCTAACTACAACTATATGACTCGAGCCTAAACTAGTATCTATCTAACACCCTAAGGAACTAAACTAAAGGAACTAGTCGATAGGAAATAAGAACCCACCTAAGGTCTGAGTCCATATCTGTAATAGCCGGCGATCCAGCCTCAATAGCGTCACGTATGTAGTACGGCATCCTCAAATCAAGAGTGCGGATCAATCATCACATCTATGCCTAGTACGGTAAAATCTATCGTACGGCATCCCAATATCAGGGTACGGTTTAAGTATCACCTACGTACATCATCATTCGTATAATATCATCATCAAATAATGTCAGGATCAAAGGTACTGTACTGTAATCGCAGACATCCCAATATCATCAATCATATATCATTGTCTGCGAACATATACATCGTCAATTGTTCCTTAGAAATTTCATGTCATATATATCATATCGTAATCAGGTCACACATATATCATATCGTAACCAAGTTACACCTATATCATATCATAACCAAGTCACACCTATATCATATCATAACCAAGGCACACATATATCATATCATATTCAAGTCACAGATTACAGTCCGGGTTCTATTCTAGAGTCTTGTATATCTCATTGTCATCATCACCTGTTATCGTTTATGTATACATATCCATTCTCTCATTTTCCAACGATCCGCTAAGATCATAATACGACTGTATAGCCAAGAGATCACGGCATTAAGCCCAGTTATATCGTCTCATCCCCATGTATCATATAACATCCTTATATCACATATACATGTTGTGTATTTATATACCCACACACATTCCTATATATATATATATATACACATATACACCAAGTCCAGTTTCTGTGTGTGCGTGTGTGTGTCTACCTGAAATCTACGAATTTGCTCCAAGACATTCATTCTCTGGTAAAGTCTATCTAAATCATTCTAGTCCAACCTAAGGTCTTTAATAAGGTCCTACTCGCCAAGAATCTAAGGTCACGTCCGACTTCCTAATGACAATAAGCAATATTCCTATTCTACGTTTGCGGGGGTGCTAAACGCCATCCACCCGACTTCCCCCGTAGATATGTATCTACTCACCAGGTCCTTGTCTGCCGAAGACGATGTCGCCCTCCTCTTCTTCCTCGTCCAAAGTCCACGTGAGGGGTATCTATACGCAAACATATATAATTTCGTAACTGAATCACGGATAAAACCAAAACGACGCACGAAACGCGCATAGGTTAAAACCTATGACCCGCTCATGCAAAAGAACCAAATATTGCTCGATATCGGCGTACAAACGCCGATTGATCGAGATAAAACACCAACAAACAACTCGTAGTTTTAAAACTTATTACATATAATATAAAACATGATTTAATTCATCGAAACCCTAAGATCGATCAAATCGTCCGATTTCGTAAAACCCGAAAACTCCAATTTACCGTTTTACTTCAAAACATGATGTTTAAATGAAACTAATGGTCATAATGTTCTCTAAATAACATAACTAGATTATAGAAACCATTACTATATTTTTAACATCTTAATTTGTATTAAATTGAGATTCTAGTTTGCAAACTTGACCGATTTCGATACTTTTAAGCAAAATTTCACAATTTCACTTCTAGACTTGATTTTTCATGAATTAACTTATTAAACTACAATTCATGATGATAATAATATAATGAAACCATAATTAAATTTTAAATCTCATTTATTTAAGAATTTCCAAAATCTAGTTAGCAAAATAGCATTTTTATCACAATTTTTTTTATTATCAACTTCAGATTAGTAACTAAATTAGGTTTTGCATTCCATTAACATGTAAATATCCTCATTAAAACCATGAATAATGTATAAAAATTCTCACTAGAATTTTATCTCACCCTTAAACCTATTCTACAAAAACCTAGTTTGCAAATTTTACCTAATTTTAACAATTTTAAAGTAACACCTAACAAATTAACAATTAGATTAAGTTTTCCATGTTTCAACATGTTAAACTACACCTTAAGATCAATATCCAATGATGAAAACCCTAATTTGAGTTAATAACCCATTCTTGAATTTTCTAGGCAACAATTTATAACCAAAGTTACACTTTAAAATTCTAGTTTAGCATATTTATACAACAAATTAAACATTTAGATTAGAATTATACCTCCCAAGGTTTGGACCCCTTACACTTAGCCTCCAAAGTTCCCTCTTTTATCCATGTTTTAAACAAATTAGGCTTTGAGAAGAGGTGGAATAGGGTTTTGCTTTGAATTTTGTGAAGAAATTGTGAATTTTTGTGGATTTCGGTATATTTTTGAGATGAAAATTGAAGCAAAAGAAAAGGAAAAATGGGGGAATTTCAGGCGGAATTTCGGCCAGAGGTGGAGGAGGGTTGCAAGTGTGGGAAGTGTGTAGAATTTTCTAAGAAGAAAGTATCTCTCAAAGGCATTAATTGCATATCACATCAATTTTGCAAAAAAAACCCTTTTTAATCCATTTTTAAGTCATGAAACAACAAATCTTGGAAAGTCTTGATAAAATTTTTGTTATTACTATATTTTAGTTTATAATGGTACCTAAGTGTGTAATTTACCCATTTAAATTTGTATTTATCAATAATTTAATGTATTTTTAAAAGCTTAAAATAATATTGAAAATGATTAATTAAGGAATTTTTTTTAAATAACTAGAAAATTTTAAGTGACAATTTAGTGAACAATTTCTAGCAACATCTTATCTAAATTTTGTATAATTAGGCCTATATTGAAAAATACTTATTTTGAATTTTTTACGGAAAAGACTGATTATTTTGCCGATTATCGAAAAACTGCCTAAACGATTTTCGAAGCGTTACAGTCTTCCCCCTTAAAGAAATTCGGTCCCCGAATTTAAATTAAAACTCTCCCCCAATTACTAAAACATTCAGCCAAAACACTCAAATCGTCGGGGCTCCAAAATCATCATTATATAACTAAAATCAACTCCGTCAAGCATAACGCAATCATCGGAGTTATGGTGAAAATAGAATATCCAAGCCCAATACGAAAACCAACATAATATACATCAAATCTATAACTTATATATAGTGCGCCTCGTAGTAAAATCGTCTAAACATCTTAATAAAGAAGCATGCAAAAACCTCTTTTGAAAATTACCGTGCGATGCACGTGTCACGGCATAAGTAGCGGACGTTTGTTTTAAAAAAAAATAGCTATACATATATATATCTTTTAATTAACATACACGTCCCGCCTGGTTACTAACCCAAATAGTAATCATTATAAAAACATACTGTTTAAAATGAAATCGATCCCAATCACAGTATAAAAAATATCATGTGCGTCCGGTGCGCACGAAAACCGAAACCAAATACAGATGCCACGAATACGCACAGAAACAAAACTGAGTGCAACGGGTGTGCACCAAAAACATCTGTCAAGTGCAATGAGCATGCACGACACTAATATCAGGTGCATCTAACCTGCACAAAACCCCGATTTAGTGCATCTGGTGTGCACAAAATCGCATCAAGTAGGCCAGGTGTGCGCAAGAATCTTAATCAAGTGCACATGGTGCACAAAATCATACATCGAATATCAAAATCGAAATCACAGTACAAAAAATGCATGAAACTATGTCGAAGCATACGTCAGAATCATGTGTAACCATATGCACGAAATCAAATCAATATTTCAAAATGTATAAACCAAATCGAGTGCACCGGGTATGTACAAAACAACATCAATACAACTGATATATAAAACACGAATAGAATGTAATGAATGTACACATAGGAAATACCAATCGTAGAACAAAATCCTCAAAATACCAAAATCTAAACAACGGAAATGTGAAACTCAAATCACCAAATCACAATCGTAAACACTATCGTCAATGTGCGCCTTTTCTAATGTTGACTGATTCAGACTCGTCTCCTCATCGCTATGCTGACTGCGCTACAAACGGCTATGCTCATATCGAGAGCCTCCCACGTAATCTATCCCTTCACCTGATATCCGGACTACGTTAAACTTTTCGATCGACTCATCAAAGCCCCATATTTCCCTGAGAGCTCAACACTCAAGTAAAGTTTAAAAATATACAGTACATGCCCCAGCATCTGCGGACCAGCCGTAGAAGGGCAAACCCAAGCCTCACTAATGGAACCGCGGAACTGCCGTAAACCCTAAGGTTCAAAGGCGTTCTCGTAGTCATTATGTCGAGTTAGGGTTTCATTCTTCTAGAGGGTCCATAAAAATACCTGCATGTTCTTCCGAATACCTTAAACTTGGGAAAATGGGTTTCTGACAATCGTTCGAACCCTTTAACATCGCCTGGACGGCATGTGAATACCCTTCGTCCGCACACTAAACAATGCTTCAATCCTCAAGAATAAACGATACCCTAATGGTCATCATATACGATCCGCAGCTCCCTCTGCCCGTGCGACCGTGGTAACAGAAACCACCCTCCGATATCGACGAAGATAGATCAAAGGAACGAATGAAATACGGTGCAAAGAAATATACATCCTAAGGCTCCTTAAGCAGAGTAGCGTATCGTAAGTATGCCGCGGATCATACCCACGGTACGTCACTCTACCTAAGTCACCTACTCCATCAACCAAGGGTCACCCTAGACTTATACAAAGGTTAAACCTAGCGCTCTAATACCAACTTTGTCACGACTAGAAGGTACGGAACGTGACCGACACTTAAATTACGAAGCGTCCAGAGGCGCAACGTAATCTAAGTAAGCCGAAGCCCAGAAATCTAAACCATATAAAAGAAGAAGTAAAGGAAAACATATAGGAAAACAAGTTTAAAAGCAACATCATATTTTCTCAAAAATTTCAGCAGAGTCTCGTTCGTAAAAACTGGCCCCAAACGGGTATAAATAAGTATAATATATACAAACGATAAAATGGCATCCCCAAGCGGGAGCTAGCTCTACGCCAACAGGCGGTAACAACCACACCAAGCACAATAATATACAACGCCAAAGGGCGAGGCTCAAAACTCAAAAGAAAACAAATCCACCAAACCATAATAATACATGCGCGACTCTAAGATCGAAATAAATAACTGGTCCATTAAACTTATCAAGTAATACACGTTTGGTTGATGGAGCTTACTAGATACCAATGAAATAATAAAAATACAACGGCGGTCCTGATACAAGTGAACCAACCTACCGTGCAAATCACCCTGAATGAAATGATGTGCCAGCAAGCTGCCAAGGAAACCTGTACATCGAACCTGTAATAAAATTTAGCACAACGGGGGTGAGTTGCCAACTCGTGAGTAGAAGACATCTGCGAAAAGAAATCGAATGCACGACGCTGTCCTAGGTCATAATAATATACTAATATATTCCTAGTCATCTAGTAATGACAGGGTAATAAACTACGTGTAAGTGCAAATGCTCTGTGCTCGTGTCAGTGCCTCAAATAGTAATATGTCATGTGAATGAGCATGCCTGCACCATGAATGTAAAACAATCAATTCTGAAATCTGGATATATCTGTATAAGAAATCTTTAACTTTTTTCATGGTAAATTTGTATAGAAATCTGAAATATCATCGATGAAATCCATGGAAATCCGTGTCAAGCATCGATACAAAATATGTAAATCTCAAGTCTCAATACCTCATAGCCTCACTATCTCATAGTCTCAATATCTCGGGCTCCGTCAGTCCGGATCGGCCCATATCATCAAATCTCACGACAACGGTCGGTATCCTCCGGATATCCGCCGTGCCAGACATCACCGGTAGGTAGTCTTCCCCTGCAAGGCTCATCGTCTACAACTCGATCTTCTTTCCCCGGGGTACCATACTGGGCCCACCATGTACCCGAGACGGTTCATCCACTTCTCGAATCGGGTCTCGAAATCCAACAGAAAACATGAAATCTCATGGTGGACGACACATACATCACGAGAAAACCGCAACTTATATTTTAAAAAGAGAGGGGGAGAGAGAGAAAAGTTTTATTTATATTCTTCCGGTTTTCCCCAAAATCCTGAAATCTCATAGAAATCCAAAATCCTAAAATCATGAGTAAGTATATGATAAGTGTCGGCATATATCCCACAATATTGCATGATAACATGAAAATGTGAATGCATGAAATGTCTAAGTAAGAAATGCAATATCTAGACTAACACCTGAGAGTAATCACAATATTATATCGATCTAGTTTTTAGCTGATTCTATCAATAAAAGATAATATGTTCTAAAGTGTACGTGACATAGCAATTACCGATGATGTGTGTGTGAGCCGGCAAATAAGTGTACGTAGAACATGCGTATCATCGGTAATTGTGCTGGTGTCCTAACAGGCAGAGTTTCATATTAACTACAGAAATATATGTATGAACATGCAACGTGATGATTACAATCTGAATATAAAGGTAAAATGTGTACTAACTACTCATTTGGAATATACATATCTAACTACAACTATATGACTCGAGCCTAAACTAGTATCTATCTAACCCCCTAAGGAACTAAACTAAAGGAACTAGTCGATAGGAAATAAAAACCCACCTAAGGTCTGAGTCCATATCTGTAATAGTCGGCGATCCAGCCTCAATAGCGTCACGTACATAGTACGGCATCCTCAAATCAAGAGTGCGGATCAATCATCACATCTATGCCTCGTAGGGTAAAATTTATCGTACGGCATCCCAATATCGGGGTACGGTTCAAGTATCACCTACGTACATCATCATTCGTATAATATCATCATCAAAATGTCAGGATCAAAGGTACTGTACTGTAATCGCATACATCCCAATATCGTCAATCATATATCATTGTCTGCGAACATATACATCGTCAATTGTTCCTCAGAAATATCATGTCATATATATCATATCGTAATCAGGTCACACATATATCATATCGTGACCAAGTCACACCTATATCATATCATAACCAAGTCACACCTATATCATATCATAACCAGGGCACATATATATCATATCATATTCAAGTCATAGGTTACAGTCCGGGTTCTATTCTAGAGTCTCGTATATCTCATTGTCATCATCACCTGTTATCGTTTATGTATACATATCCATTCTCTCATTTTCCAACGATCCGCTAAGATCATAATACGACTGTATAACCAAGAGATCACGGCATTAAGCCCAGTTATATCGTCTCATCTCCATATATCATATAACATCTTTATATCACATATACATGTTGTGTATATATATACCTACACACATTCCTATATATATACACATACACATATACACCATGTCCAGTTTCTGGGAGTGTGTGTGTGTGTGTCTACCTGAAACCTACGAATTTTCCTCCAAGACATTCATCCTCTGGTAAAGTCTATCTAAATCAGTCTAGTCCAACCTAAGGTCTTTAATAAGGTCCTACTCGCCAAGAATCTAAGGTCACGTCCGACTTCCTAATGACAATAAGCAATATTCCTATTCTACATTTGCGGGGTGCTAAACGCCATCTACCCGACTTCCCCCGTAGATATGCATCTACTCACCTGGTCCTTGTCTGCCGAAGACGATGTCGCCCTCTTCTTCTTCCTCGTCCAAATTCCACGTGATGGATATCTATACGCAAACATATATAATTTCGTAACTGAATCACGGATAAAACCAAAACGTCGCACGAAACGTGCATAGGTTAATATCTATGACCCTCTCATGCAAAAGAACCAAATATCGCTCGATATCGGCGTACAAACGCCGATTGATCGAGATAAAACACCAACAAACAACTCATAGTTTTAAAACTCATTACTTATGATATAAAACATGATTTAATTCATCGAAACCCTAAGATTGATCAAATCGTCCGATTTCGTAAAACCCGAAAACGCCAATTTACCGTTTTACTTCAAAACTTGATGTTTAAATGAAACTAATGGTCATAATGTTCTCTAAATAACATAACTAGATTATAGAAACCATTACTATATTTTTAACACCTTAATTTGTATTAAATTGAGATTCTAGTTTGCAAACTTGCCCGATTTCGATACTTTTAAGCAAAATTTCACAATTTCACTTCTAGACTTGATTTTTCATGAATTAACTTATTAAACTACAATTCATGATGATAATAATATAATGAAACTATAATTAAATTTTAAATCTCATTTATTTAAGAATTTCCAAAATCTAGTTAGCAAAATAGCATTTTTATCACAATTTTTTTTTATTATCAACTTCAAATTAGTAACTAAATTAGGTTTTGCATTCCATTAACATGTAAATATCCTCATTAAAACCATGAATAATGTATAAAAATTCTCACTAGAATTTTATCTCACCCTTAAATCTATTCTACAAAGACCTAGTTTGCAAATTTTTCCTAATTTTAACAATTTTAAAGTAACACCTAACAAATTAACAATTAGATTAAGTTTTCCTTGTTTCAACATGTTAAACTACACCTTAAGATGAACATCCAATGATGAAAACCCTAATTTGAGTTAATAACCCATTCTTGAATTTCCTAGGCAACAATTTATAACCAAAGTTACACTTTAAAATTCTAGTTTAGCACATTTAAACACCAAATTAAACATTTAGATTAGAATTATACCTCCCAAGCTTTGAACCCCTTACACTTAGCCTCCGAAGTTGCCTCTTTTATCCATATTTTAAACAAATTAGGGTTTGAGAAGAGGTGGAATAAGGTTTTGGCTTGAATTTTGTGAAGAAATTGTGAATTTTTATGGATTTCGGTAGATTTTTGAGATGAAAATTGAAGCAAAAGAAAAGGAAAAATGGGGAAATTTCTGGAGGAAATTTGGCCAGAGGTGGAGGGGGGTTGCAAGTGTGGGAAGTGTGTAGAATTTTCTAAGAATAAAGTATCTCTCAAAGGCACTAAATGCATATCACATCAATTTTGCAAAAAGTACCCTTTTTAATCCATTTTTAAGCCATGAAACAACAAATCTTGGAAAGTCTTGTTAAAATTTTTGTTACTACTATATTTTAGTTTATAATGGTCCATAAGTGTGTAATTTACCCATTTAAATTTGTATTTATCAATAATTTAATGTATTTTTAAAAGCTTAAAATAATAATGAAAATGATTAATTAAGGAATTTTTTTTAAATAACTAGAAAATTTTAAGTGACAATTCAGTGAACAATTTCTAGCAATATCTTATCTAAATTTTGTATAATTAGGCCTATATTGAAGAATACTTATTTTGAATTTTTTTACGGAAAAGACTGATTATTTTGCCGATTATCGAAAAACTGCCTAAACGATTTTTGAAGCGTTACAGCCTATCTGTGACAATCTCCGTACAGTCCGGTCTGTTCGTCTAAGAGTATCGCATATCGGGCTTAGGGGGTGGTAAACGTCAGACCCCTAATAGCGGTATAAGTCGTGTTGGAGTGTAGCCCAGAACACCCAAAGAAACTACTAGAACACCTACCAGTAAATCTCACTTGCCCTGTCCAGGGACTTTGTGTAATGGCTTTCCAAACACCGTGCGATATCAACCCCCAATACCGGGAGAGACGAATCCTGTCTAACCGCCACTACCTCCAAGTGCTTCGGGACTGCACCCAACTACTACCTATTTGCACGACTCAATAGTGCCGTGGTAGGGTAGCAATCAAAGAATAGTGGGAACACACTTGAGGCGAAATAGCAGTGTCAAGTCAATGGACAAAGCTGTACTCAAGTCACCTAGGAACTGCTAACTGACGATAGGTATAATACCAAACAACAGTCATCGACGAGTCCTGTCCAGTGTACTCGTAACCTAACGAGCACCTGTATAGTATCTCCAGTACGACGTACTAATGGCTGTGGGACAGACCATCTCCCTCTCTGGGATGAGAAGCATATACACTAGCCTACTCTTGAGTATCGATGCCCTGTCTCGATAATCCTACGAATAGGGACTTGTATAAGGATGTGCTTATAGACTACTGATTGGTAGAGACTTTCTGTGTTTAAATTTACCGCAATCAAGACGGTGTCGCATGGTAGCTAGCCGGTTGAGTACGAGTCGATCCATAGGGAAATGGTGTCCTTTTCTTTATGTTCTGACGAGTTAAGTCCAAAAAATTGGTGGTTTTGTTTTAAAATCTAAGAATGAGAATAAGTTGATAAATAGACTTGCTAGGGTTAGGATTATGTTAGTTCGAAATAAGGATCTTTTCACTTATTTCAATGCCTTAGTAAAGAATATAGGTGTTAGGGTAATAGTCAACAACGGGGATTAGCACGATTAGGAAGAAACTTAGTTTCTTCCTTTTGGTCCTTGTCCGTCCGTTCTTGGCTCTTAGCCCTAACCTCCTGTTAATTCAACCACAACTGATCTAACTAGGGAATCACCGCTATCATGTAGGATAGGGTGCCGTAGTGAGCGGATTATGGTTGATTTAAAAGGGAGTCCGTATTTTAAATTATTTGGGCAAAGAAAGGAGTGAGAGAGATTTCCTTCTCTCTAACCTTTCCTATCCTACCCCTAACAAGTGAGTAATTACTCACTCATTAGGAAGATAACAATAAAATTCATTTTTTTCTATTTTAATTGATATCCTAATTGCAGATAATAAAAGAACAGATAAAAAATTGCAGGTAATAAATTGCAAATAAAAAAGAATGCGAGATAGAATGAAAAAGACTTACTTCATTCATGACCTCTCAATAACGCATTACAATGGAATTTAGATCTAGAAATTAAAAAGAGATATAAAAATAAAGAGAGGCATCCTAAGAAAGGCACCCTAAAAGAGTCACACTTTATTTGGCTTTGAGCCCTCCTATTTATAGATAGGAAAACCCTAGGTTTACCTTCTGATCCATACATGAATTTACCAAACTACCCAAAGAAAACCGTGTCAAAGCACTGACACCTCCACCGACACGTGCACCACACGGCCGCTGTTCCGCGGCCATTTGGTGGGTTCTTGGGCCCATCTCTTCAGGGTTTCTCTGTGTTGCTTTTATCTCCTGTTTTCTTTACTTAGTTTCTCAGAATCTCTTCTATTTCCTTCCAGATTTCCAACAGTGCAGAATGATGTGGACTTTTTCCTTGAGCTTCACGTTGAAGTCATGAATCTTGTGCTGCCCTTGTGCTTTATGCAATGAACTGTCTAATGATTTTCCATTTGTTCCTTGAACTGGTAGGCGACATCATACGGATTCAACTGTTGTTGGTCGTAGTCTCACATTTGTAGCGACTTTTCATGAATTCACTGTAAAGAGCTGAGAACCTGTAACCTGCAACTATTTAGCAGACATGGATCAAAAGCACCTATTTATATGCAATGTGATTAAGAATGGGTGATATAAAAATGCAAAAATCTGAGATGAACAATTACCGCCAAACTTATCTTTTGCTCGTCCCGAGCAAAGCCAATTTTATTCTCGAAAAATCCAAACCTCACATTCACAGGGAACGCGATTGCACTGAGTTCGTGCAACAAGTCGTTAAACCTCTAGGTATCCCTAGTAAGAGGAGTGTTGTGTCTGAGCGTTTTCAGCGGATACTACCCACAAAATCCGATCAATTTGGTCGTTGACTCCAATTCTTCAATTCAGTATTCTAGCAAGAAATTCTATTATCTTTAACTTAGAAATCATCAACCCGTATTTTTCACGCTTCCTTTTCATTTAACTTAAGATCATATACGTTTTTCCAGTTTATAAAGTTTTCAGCATCTCCTAAGTTTTCCTTCTAAGGTGCAATCTTAACTTACGAATTTTTATCATCTCTACTGAAGGTATAAGTCCTATCTTTCATTCTTATCTCTTATCCAAATTCCAATTATATACCCCTACGTGTGTGTAATTATCATCCCTGCACTTGGAAATTCAATTCAAGCTATCATACTCTTATCCATCTTCCAAAATACTTTTAGTTGGTGAATTTTAGATGAAATTGCTCACACATCCTTCATGCGACCGTTAATACTTCTTGAGCTACTAAACGACCGATTACAAAACGTGCTTACGCATTTAGACGTAATTCCTCATCTTGCAATACCTAAGGCTTAACAGTAACTCCCAAACCAGTTGGTCTAAAGCACTAGGTGATAAAAGCACCCTCGCTATATTTTTTTATTTATGCTGCCTTATGTAATTACAAAACCAGTGTTCATTTTTTTATCTCTTTATTCACCACTTTTACTTTTATTTTATTTTCCTTCAAACTAAGGATTTTAGACAAGAACATTTTAAGGTATTCTCTACTATCCCAAGTTTCAAATTGTGTATGAGTGCGAGTTGTAGGGTATATATTTTCATGATTTAGACTAAAGGTTCAGAATTTTTTTTTCAGACTTACACTTCAAATAAAAATTTCAATACTCTTCCCTTATTTTGACTTAGCCCTGGAACTGAACTTAAAATTTGCCTATATCTAAATAAACTACAGGGACATATATTTTCTATAATTAAACTTTAAGAAAGGTTATTTTTAGGGTTTTTAATTTAATAAGTTTAGGATCTAGTTTTTCCTAACTAGTAAACCGTCATGTTAAACTTGAGTCAAATTTGGCCAAAATTGAAATTTTCAATTTTTTTTTTAATTTTTGATTTTTATGGGTTTTAAAATAAATATGCAAATGCAAAAATATACACATGAATGCGAAGGAAGATAGCATACCGAGCACACCCCCAAACTTAAACTTGACAGTGCCCTCACTGTCAGGCTACACCAAGAGGGTCAAAATTGTCGGCACTCCCCTGTTTGTTTATTTATTATTAATTGTTTTTATTATTAACAGAAAAAGAAAACAAAATATATACACAAAAAGGTCCCCCCCAAACTTAAGTGAAACAATGTTTCCACTGTTTAAGCGTTAAAGTTCAGAGTTAGGGAGGAGAAAAACACAGTATCAAGCTAGACAAGGCCTTACACAGGCCAAAGGTTAGCACCAACCATTCAAAGAATTTATCAATGAAGCGTACCGGTTGGTGGAAGAACATGTTGTATAGAGTCAGGAAGAAATGTAGTAAAGATAAGTGGTGTAATGGAAAAGGTTTACGCCTCGATTTGTAGAGACGAAACAATAATGGTGAACGAAAACGAGAATGTGGATGATTAGGATTGGGAAGAATGGTCACATTCTCGTATGTGATAAGAAGAAATGGTGGTGGTTCGACTTCTTTAGGTGGCTGTTGATTAATCACAAAATCTGTGTCGTTTAGGAATGCGAATTCGTCGGCGAAAATATCTTCGAAACTTTCATGGATGGTCCGATTGAACGTTTCAATGTCAATAAGTGTCGTGCCAGAATTCAACACACTTGATTTTTCAAAAATTATGGAGGTAGGAGACTCGTAAAGCTCATTTATCTTATTCTTAAAAGAGTCTAAATCAAGTTGTTTTTCTCGAATTATCGAACTCAAAATATCGAATTGTGAATCATTAACACTCGCTATCATTAAAGGAAGATTAGAAGAAGAACCAGAGAAAGTGGGAGAAAGAAGTTGAATACGAACTTGAGGGTGTAGATGGAGTGTATAAATTAGCACAATTTATAATGACCGATGTGTAAAAACCGATTGTGCTAATCTATCAACCCACTAAGAAATGAGGTCAAATCCCTCAAGATTCGTGAGAAAACATGGGTACGTCGAACTAGGTAAAACATACATTGAAAATGAAAGTGTAATGATTTCTTGCAAGGTCGGATTGAGGATGGAGGGAAGTGATTGAGGAAGGGTATCGGTTAAAGATTCAGGAGGGTGTGCGCAGTCAATGAAAGGGATAGAATGAATTGGAAAATCCGACTCCTCAAGTAAAACTGCTTCATCCTCAATAATTTCCTCACAACACTCCTCAAAATTTAGCTTATCCATGCAATTCTCATCAAAATCAAGACGCATATGAAGTTCGGGAGAAACATTTAATGACCCGGGATGATGAATTAGAGAGAAAAATTCAGTCAAATCTGCGGGTTCATCATCCAAAATATTCTCAGCGTCAATATCCTTAATCAAGTGAAAATTAATTTTCTCAGACACCTCAACAAAAGCATGGTATCAATCAATTTAGGTTCTAGAGTGCAGGTGTAGAGGTCAAAAGGATTGGTGATGGTTTCACTCGAAAGGGACCCTTCATAATCTGGTAAATCCAACACAACAAAGTCGCACAACTCATTAAACGTTTTATCTTCAACTGGTGAATCATTTAGAACACTTGATAGAAATTCAAAACCGGAGTTGTAGGATTCAATTGAGGATGGGTAGGTTTGATTTGGAAGGGTGCACAGCTCACTCTCTCCACTCAAATTCTCAATCTGTCCAACCTCCTCATCATACATTGGAAAATTTGGAGCTATTTGGAAACTACCTACCGGGTCACTAGGTTGTATAAGGACGGCCATGGACGCATTCAAATCCATCATCTGTTGGAATGACCCTAACATAAAATCTTCCAACGACTGTTCCAGACTAGACATGGGTTGTGAAGGGGTTTCTGTAAAAGATTTAAAGTTGTTTGTAAATGGCTGTTCAGAAGCAATGTCTAGGGAAGGTGCAAAAGTCGGGTAGGACTGGTAGGAACGGAATGGTTGGACAGGAGTAGGATCAACATTTGGATAAGAAGGTGAATGGAATTGTTGATCCAAAGAATTCATAATGGTGAAAGGAGTGAAAGATCGGTTACGAGATTGTTCAATATGTTCAGCAATAGACATGGGTTTCGGAGTTACAACAGGACTCGAAAAAGGAGTATCAATGTAAGAAGGTTGTGAAGGTTGAAATGGACAAGGTGGATTGCGGAGTCCAATTGGTTGTCCTAGACGCGTCTATTCGATCTTTCAAAGAAATTTTGGGCATGGAGTGGTCGTTCGAAATTCGACCAAAACAAGAACCGTAGGAAGTAATGTCTGGTTGTGGGTACCAAAGTTCGGCCAGAGTTTTGCGAGATGGGGTGCACTGATTCGTATGTATTTTAAGATCAAGAATATTTCTAAACCGTAATCAAGAACGGCGTCGCTTGGTAGCTAGCCGGTGAGTACGGGTCGGTCCACAGGGATTTTGTGTCTTTCCTACTTTGCTCAAACGGGTTAATTCCAAACGGTGTGAATGGATTGATTAAACCTAAAAACTAAGTTTTATCTAGACTAGAGTCTTGCTAGGGTTAGGTTTAGCTTAAGTTTGGAAATGTAAAGATTTCCTCACCGCTTTCAATGCCCTATTTTAGATCTACTAGGTGTTAAGGTAACAATTAATAAAGGGGATTAGTACCATCGGGAAGAAACGGTGTTTCTTCCTCTAGGTCCTTGTCCTTCCATTCTTAATTCTTACCCTAACATCTATGGAAAACATATACAACCGGTCCTTTATACTACGGTATCACCGTTACCTCGAGGGGTAAGGTGCCGTAGGGAACGGTGTGTTATGTTTGCATAAAATCCTATAAAAACTTATGATGGGCAAGAAAGGGTTGAGGGATCTTCATCTCTCAAGTTTTCCCCAAATCTAACCCTAACAAGCGAGGAGACTACTCGCTCATTAGGGAATTGAATAACATTCTAACTATCTAACTAGGGCAAATAATTAAAAGTAAACTAAGGCAATGAAATAGAATTCTTACTTTATTTATGGCTCTCTCCAAACATTAACATAGGAATTACAGATCTGAATTTATGAAATGAAAAGAGGCATGACCTCAAAAAAAGGTTTTTAGGGTTCTATTTATAGATTCATAGAAACCTAGGTTACAATCGCGTCACATCTTCTTTTACAAAAATACCCCCTAAAAAGACCTAGTCAACACCCGCCAGCGCACCAAACTTTCTGCAACGACACGGGCCCCACACGGCCGCGGTTCCGTGGCCAAGAGCAGGGTTTGGCCGCGGTTCCGTGGCCAAACAGTAAGCTTGTGTCTTCAATTTTGCTAGGGGTTTTTCTCCTGCATTTGGGTACTTGTTTCTTCAGGTTTTTCTTCAGAGTATCTTCTAGTTCTCTTCCAGATCTTTCCAGTGAATATTGTAGTGGACTTTTGTCGTTGCTTCGTGACGAAGTCTTGAACCTTGCGCTGCCTTGTACTTTGTGAACTGATCTTTGTGTAGGCTTGATCAGGATTCCACCATTTATTGGTCGTAGTCTCACTTTTGTATCATCTTATGTCTTTTTCACTGTTTTTGTCCCGAGAATCTGTAACCTGCAATTATGTAGCAGACATGGGTCAAAAGCACCTGTTTATTTGTAAAATGAATAAGAATGGGGAATATAATAATGCAATATTATGATTTGAACAAATACCCCTAAACTTATCTTTTGCTCGTCCTCGAGCAAACCTAGTTTTATTCTCAACAAAATCTTGACCTCACTTTCGCAAGGAAACGCGATTGCACTGAGCTCATGCAACAAGCCGTTAAATCTCTAGGTTTCCCTAGTAGGAGGAGTGTTGTCTCCTGAGGGTTTTCAGCGGATGCTACCCACAAAATCCTATTAATTCGGCCCATTGACTTTCATTCTCTAATTAGGTTTTCTAACAAGGAATTCTATTATCTTCGACTCGTAAATTATCCACCCGTATTCTTCACGCCTCCTTACCATTTAACTTAAGATTATATATGTTCTGCAGACCTACTTAGCTTTCAGCATCTTTTAAGTTTTCCTTCTAGGGTTCCATCTCAACTTAGGAATTTTTATCATCTCTATTAAAGATATAAGTCCTATTCTTCATTCCTATATCTTATCTAAACCCCAATCACATACCCCTACGTGTGTGTATAAATCACTCCTACACTTGGAAATTCAAATCAAGCAATCATACTCTTGTCCGTTGTTCAAAGCACTTCTTAATTGGTGAATTTGTAGATGAAGTTTGCTCACACATCCTTCATGCGACCGTTAATATTTTTTGAGGTACCAACGACCGATTACAAAATGTGTTTGCACATTAAGGCGTAATTCCTAGTCCTGTAACACCTAAGGTTTTAGCATTGACTCCCAAACCAGTTGGTCTAAGGCACTAGGTGATGAAGCACCCTTGCTAAATAGTTTTCTATTTTTGCAGCCTTAAGTAATCACAAAAACCAGTGTTCATTTTTTTATTATCTCTTTATTCACACTTGAATTTTTATTTTATTTTCCTTTATACTAAAGACTTTTAGACAAGAGCATTTCAAGGTCTCTTCTACTATTCCAAGTTTCAAGGTTCGTGTTTGTGCAATTTGTACGGTATATATTTTCAGAATTTAGGCTTAAGCTTAGGAATTATTTTTCAAACTTATACTTTAATAAAAATATCAATACTTTTCCTTTGTTTTAACTTAGCCCAAGAAGTCAACTCGAAATATGCCTATTTCTAACCAAACTACAAAGACATATACTTTCTACAGATAAATTTTAAGAAAGCTTAATTTTAGGGTTTTTTAATTTACTAAGTCTAAGATCTAGTTGTTCCTAGCTAGTTATACTTTTTGTCAAACTCAACTCAAATAAGGGCAAAATTGAATACTTTTATTTTTATAATTTTTAAAATTTTCAATTTTTATGGGTTTTAAAATAAGTATGCAAATGCAAAAATATATACATGAATGCGAAGGAAGAAGGCTTACCGAGCATACCCCCAAACTTAAACTTGAAAGTGTCCTCACTGTCATGCTATACCAAGAGGGTCAAAATGTCGGCACTCCCCTGTTTATTTATTTATAATTTTTTTATTGTTAAAAGAAATATATATATATATATATATATATATATATATATATATATATATATATATATATATATATATATATACAAAATGGATCCCCCAAACTTCATTGAAACAATGTTAAACATCATTGCCAAACTTTGCAAAGACCAAACGTCCCAACAAGTTGAAAAAATTATCTGTGTATAGTATCGGTCGGTGGAAGAACATGTTGTACCGATCCAAAAAGAATTGTGGAAGATAGAAGTTGTGCCATGGAAAGTGTCGAAGTGAATAGATAGGAGGTGATGATGAATCAAAACGAGAATGTGAATGATCAGAAATCAGTGGAATATTGGCATTCTCGTAGCTTATTAAAAGAAAAGGGAGTGGTTCAACTTCTAAAGGAGGAGGTTGACTATCCACACTATCCCCAAGATGTTTCTGTGGATCCTTTATCGACTTGGCATCATCCATCATATGCATATGATATTCAATTATGAAGGAACTAATCCCTTCGATGTCCGCCATAGTCCAGCCGAAAGCTTGCCGCATATCTTGTAAGACCATTAAAAGGGCTTTCTCTTGCTCGAGGGCTAGAGAGGCCGATATGATATCGGGAAAGGTCTCATTCTCACCTAGGTAACATATTTAAGGTGAGACGGCAATGGCTTGAGTTCAAGTTTCGGAGGCGAAACAATCAAAGGTAAAATAGGGGAATCTACCTCGAACTCAAAGGACTCCAACACTGGTTCGAAATCACTGCAAACAACCGAATCGGATGGTACAACTAACTCATCCAAAAATTCAAAAGACTCATATTCGGGCGGTGAATCGTCAAAATCGTCCGAAAAGGTGAAACATTCATAATCAATATTGGTTGTGCCAATTGTGTTAGGTTCAAGGAGGGACGCACTAGTGGCGTCAAAACTGTTGTCATCAAATAGAAATCTTTCAAGCTCGCTGTCCTCCTGCGTGATTTCCTGAATAGAGCAAACTTCTCGTGTACTAGTTTTAGGCAAGAGGGGCAGACTTCCTATCTTGTAAATATTGAACTAACTAGACATCTTCCCGAAAGATAGAGTCATGGAGCCATTGTGACAATTTATTATGGCATTGGAAGTGGCCAAAAATGGTCGACCGAGGATCACCGGAATTTGGTTCCGTGGGTTAGCAACAGGTTGTGTGTCCATAACAATAAAATCAACGGGGAATATGAAATCCCCTACTTTGATCAACACTTCCTCTAACTCACTCCTAGGATGGGTGATTGATCGATCAGCCATTTGTAGAGTACAACGTGTGGGTTTCAACTCTCCAACCCCTAATTTCTCGTACACGGAGTAGGGAAGCAGGTTAACACTAGACCCAAGATCTAAAAGTGCTCTATTGATGTTCTTATCCCCAATTGTTATTGAAATTGTAGGACAGCCAGTGTCCTTTCGTTTTTGGAGTAAGGGTTGACGTTGGTTAATAGCATTGCTCACGGCACTAGCTACTAGCACTTTCTTAGGTGTCTGAGATTTTCTCTTCGAGGAGCATAAGCCCTTTAAGATTTTCGCGTACAAAGAGACTTGATGGATTGCATCCAAGAGAGGTATATTTAAGCTATCCTGTTTTAAAAACTCCACAATCTTCTCCATTTGTGGAGTTGGTTTATTGGGACCCAACCTGTTTGGAAATGGAGCATTTTGAAAATCTGTTGAGTCTAATGTCTGTGGAGTGGAATGTGGAGTTGGAACGGATCCCAATGTGGATGTGTTCGTGAAGTGAGATGTGGGTCCATTCGAATTAGAAGAAGAAGAGCCTTTTGAAGAATGGAGAATAGGCTCTAACGAAGAAAATGAAGGTGAAGAAGAAGAGGATGGACAAGAAGAAGATGAAGAAGAACCACCGGTGGGGGTGTCATCACTAGTACCCACATTATTTTGCAATGCTCTTCCAGATCTCAATGTGGTCACCGCATTTACATTATAGTTTGGATATTCATATGCAACATGTGCGTTGTATGTGTGACCGGGATTTGGCAATGGTTGAGATGGAAGCTTTCCTTTTTCTTTCTCGCTCAACGCAGCAGTTAGTTGTGCAATTTGTGCCTCAATAGATTTGATGCTTTGATCGTGTGAAGCATTGTTGTGCACCAAAGACTGGATGGAAGTCTCCAACCTTGCTGCGGATTGTGTAGATTGTTTGAGAAACGCATCTAGACTTCTTTCTAGCGAGATAACCTTATCATCATTTGGTTGAACAAAATTGTTTTGAAGGTAAAAGTTGTTAGGCACAAAATTGTTCGTTTGATTTGGATAAGGTTGTGGTTGGAAAGGTTGCTGGTATTGAGTTTGTTGGGGTGCTTGTTGTTGTGGAGGAGGAGGCCTTTGAAAGTTGTTGTTTCCTTGGAATTGTTCATTTTTATTCCAAGCAAAATTTGGGTGGCTCCTCCAACCCGGATTATAAGTCGAAGAGTAAGGATCATTTCTTTGTCGTTGCTGAAAGGCAGCATTGACTTGATCATGTCCTTGAGCAGATGGATTGTAAGGACACTCTTCGGTAATGTGTGATGGATCCGAACAACAAGCACAAACAGTTCGTGGGGGTAAAGCAGGGGCAGGAGAAGGCGATGAGATTTTGGTCTCAATGGCTTCTAGCTTTTTCGTAAGTGCGGCCATCTCGGCTTTCATAGCAATCGACATATCTAATTGATGTATGCCTGCCCTAGATTGACCAATAGAAGAAGATGATGTGGTCTTGGTGCTTTCCCACTGAAGTGTTTGTTCAGCAAGATCCTCGAGAAACTGCCACACTTCCTCACTAGATTTGGTTAGAAAGTGACCTTGACAAATGGTTTCTAGCAACTGTATCGTTGCCGGGTTCAATCCCTCGTATAATGTTTGGCAAAGTTGCCAATTTTTGATCCCATGGTGAGGGAATTGAACAAGTAGGTCTTTGAATCTTTCAAAACACTTCCAAAATGGTTCGGAAGGAATCTGGGAAAATTGTATAATCTCATTGCGAATTCTCACGGTCTTGTGATGAGGATAAAACTTTTTAAGAAAAGCTTTAACAAAATCGTCCCAATTTCTAATTGAATGTGATGCTGTGCTGTATAACCACTTCTCGGCTAAGTCACATAAGGTGAAAGGAATGACCCTTAGCCTTATCGCATCATCTGATAATTGGATTGTTTTCATCATGGCGCAAACGTTTTGGAATTTGTTTATGAAGATATAGGAATCTTCCGATTCCAGTCAGTGAAATTTTGGCAGCGTATTCATGAAGTGGGGTTTGATCTCAAAATTGTCCCCATTTGCCGGTGGGAGTGAAAGACAAGTAGGTAAGGCGGTGCGGACAGGGTAGAAGAGATCCTGGAGCGCGATTCGTTGGGGCGCTTCAACAGGCGGGTGATTTGGATTATTCGCACCTAACGAAGGTGGAATCAGTCCCGTGGGTAGGGTGTTGTTGGGATTATATCCCGACATACCTTCGGAAGAAGAATTTGAAGGTGGAGGTAAGGAAGTGGAAGGTATTTCGACTTCGGAGTCGAAAGTTTCGTCGGTCGGTACCAACGAAATACGGACTAATCGGGCGCTAGTGTCCCTAGTCCAAACGGACATACACTAAAGAGGTAGTGTAGTCAAAAAGGTGAAAAACAGAATGTGGGGGTAAGAAAATGTCAATGAGAAGAAAGTGGGTGGTGGTGGGGTGCACGGATTTTAAGCGACAAGTTGCAAGTTTTTAAAAAAAATTTTCCTTTTTTTTTTGGAACTGTTTGCAAAAAAGATTTTCGATAAAGGGCTTTGACACACTTTCAATCAACCACAAATGCACAATCAGGCCTAGATCTAGGGTCACCTAGGTCAGCTAGACAGCTCCTAACTGTTCCAAAGGGCTAGAAATAGGACCTCAAACCGCCTCTTCACCGCCAATTGCGGCCAGGTAAGTGCCAGGTGAGTGGGAGGCTCTCCACTACAAGTAGTGGACCTAATTAAGTAACCACTCGCCTTAGACACACTTGCCTAGACACCGCAAAGTCAGATTAGGATCAACGGCCGATGCCTACAATTAGTCCTCTGTCCTATTGAGCTAGACGTGCTTAGGGCTGAGTCTAGTATTTTTTTAATTAATGATGGTCAATGCATATGCCTTATGTGATTTCTGGGGTCCTGGAAAGGGTGATGAAATCCCCACCTAATCTGGATTGGTCTCAAGCCCCTTAAAGTCCGATTAAATATGCAAAACAATAATAACCACTTGCAATCAATTTTTTTTATTTTAAGCGCGGCGCAAAGAATCCTGCACAAGATCAATTATTGGAAGGGGGAGAGATTTTTTAAGCGCAATGAATCCTGCAGGAGATTTGACAGAAAAGATATTTAGGGTTGTAGAGGAAGGAGAGAGAAACAAACAGAGTTAATTTGGACTGTTGACGTAAGCAGGGCGCTGCGCTTCCATGGCAAGAAGTATGGTCCGGCGGCGGTTCCGCGGCTTAAAGATCGGCTTGGCCCTCCAAATTTTGCTGATGTCACCAAATCACCGCGCTTCCGCGGCGGGAGCAAGCTTTTGCGGCGATTCCGCGGTGGAGGCGACGGCACAGTTCCCAAAATATTTCTGTTGTTCTGTTGGTAAAATCCACTGCTGTTCAGATCTGCCTTTTTCTGTTTTGATCTCTGGATTTTTCCAGATCCGAACTTCTTCGTTGTTCCTGCAAAATTCATATGATACACCCTTCAAACAATAAAAGAATGATAAAATTTATATATATATTTTTTATTTTCTGTTTTTAGGATTTTTAATTTATTTTAACATGAAATTGCAAAAAGAAAATACTACGCCATCCCCGGCAACGGCGCCATTTGATTCGTATGTATTTTAAGAGCAAGAATATTTCTAAACCGTAATCAAGAACGGCGTCGCTTGGTAGCTAGCCGGTGAGTACGGGTCGGTCCACAGGGATTTTGTGTCTTTCCTAATTTGCTCAAACGAGTTAATTCTAAACAGTGTGAATGGATTGATTAAATCTAAAAACTATGTTTTATCTAGACTAGAGTCTTGCTAGGGTTAGGTTTAGGTTATGTTTGGAAATGTAAAGATTTCCTCACCGCTTTCAATGCCCTATTTTAGATCTACTAGGTGTTATGGTAATAATTAATAAAGGGGATTAGTACCATCGGGAAGAAATGGTGTTTCTTCCTCTAGGTTCTTGTCCTTCCTTTTTTAATTCTTACCCTAACGTCCATGGAAAACATATACAACCGGTCCTTTATACTACGGCATCAATGTTACTTCGAGGGGTAAGGTGCCGTAGGGAACGGTGTGTTATGTTTGCATATAATCCTATAAAAACTTATGATGGGCAAGAAAAGTGTGAGAGATCTTCATCTCTCAAGCCTTCCCCAAAGCTAATCCTAACAAGCGAGGAGACTACTCACTCATTAGGGAATTGAATAAAATTCTAACTATCTAACTAGGGCAAATAATTAAAAGTAAACTCAGGTAATGAAATAGAAATCTTACTTTATTGATGGCTCTCTCCAAACATTAACACAGGAATTACAGATCTGAATTTATGAAATGAAAAGAGGCATGACCTCAAAAAAAGGTTTTCAGGGTTCTATTTATAGATTCATAGAAACCCTAGGATACAATCGAGTCACATCTGCTTTTACAAAAATACCCCCTAAGAAAAAGACCTAGTCAACGCCCGCCAGCGCACCAAACTTTCTGCAACGACACGGGCCCCACACGGCTGCGGTTCCGCGGCCAAGAGCAGGGTTTGGCCACGATTCCGCGACCAAACAGTAAGCTTGTGTCTTCAATTTTGCTGGGGGCTTTTCTGCTGCATTTGGGTACTTGTTTCTTCAGGTTTTTCTTCAGAATATCTTCTAGTTCTCTTCCAGATCTTTCCAGTGAACATTGTAGTGGACTTTTGCCGTTGCTTCGTGACGAAGTCTTGAACCTTGCGCTGCCTTGTACTTTGTGAACTGATCTTCATGTAGGCTTGATCAGGATTCCACCATTTATTGGTCGTAGTCTCACTTTTGTATCATCTTATGTCTTTTTCACTGTTTTTGTCCCGAGAATCTGTAACCTGCAATTATGTAGCAGACATGGGTCAAAAGCACCTGTTTATTTGTAAAAGGAATAAGAATGGGGAATATAATAATGCAATATTATGATATGAACATGCACCACAAAGTCAAGTTTAGATAAACGATTGAATGCCCACAACCTTCCTCTGTCCTAATGAGCACGACAGTCCTTAGTTGGCTGAGTCTAGATATTTTTTTTAATTTAGCTCATGGATGATGCATATGCTTTTAGTGATTTTCTGGGTCTTAGGAAGGGTAATGAATTCCCCACCCAATCTTAATTGGTGTTATAGCCCCTTAGATTCCGTATTAATTATGCAAAACAGTAACACACCAAAAATCTAAACCACTTGCAATTTTTTTTATTTGGGGCGCAAAGAATCTTGCACAAGTACAATTTATTGGAGATGGAGAAGAAGTTGATGTGCAAAGAATACCTGCAGGAAAATTATTTCAATGGAGTTCAGAAGATATGAGGGAAAAGGAAAGATACTCACAGAGAAAATGGGATGCTGATGTCACCAGTTGACCATGGAACCGCGGTCAAATGCCTGCTTATGCCGCGTTTCCGCGGCGGTTCAGTTGGTTTAGATCTCCAAAATTCTTCTCTGTGCTGACTTGGTTCTCCTCTGTCTGTTCAGATCCTCTGTTTCTGGATTGTTCACTGAGCTTGCTCCAAATCTGAATCAGTCCGTCTCCCTTTCCTGCACAAGTCGCACAAAAACCAATCAAAAGTAACAAGATGATTTTTTTTATGTTTTTTTATTTTAATATATTTCAATTTTTATAATTTTTTTAATTTTTTTTATTAACCCGAAATTACACAAAGAAAGAGACTACCGTCTCCCCGGCAACGGCGCTATTTGATTGGTAGAGATTTTCTATGTTTAAATTTACCGCAATTAAGACGATGCCGCTTGGTAGCTATCCGGTTGAGTACGAGTCGATCCATAGGGAAATGGTGTCCTTTTCTTTATGTTCTAACGAGTTAAGTCCAAAAAATTGATAGTTTTATTTTAAGATCTAAGAATTAGAATAAGTTGATAAAAAGGCTTGCTAGGGTTAGGATTAGGTTAGTTCGAAATAAGGAACTTTTCACTTCTTTCAATGCCTTAGTAAAGAATATAGGTGTTAGGGTAATAGTCAACAACGGGGATTAGCAAGACTAGGAAGAAACTTAGTTTCTTCCTTTTGGTCCTTGTCCGTCCGTTCTTGGCTCTTAGTCCTAATCTCCTGTTAATTCAACCACAACCTGTCTAACTAGGGAATCACCGCTATCATGTAGGATAGGGTGCCGTAGTGAGCGAATTATGCTTGATTTATAGGGAGTCCGTATTTTAAAATTATTTGGGCAAAGAAAGTAGTGAGAGAGATTTCCTTCTCTCAAACATTCCCTATCCTACCACTAACAAGTGAGGAATTACTCACTCATTAGAAAGGTAACAATAAAATTCATTTTTTTCTATTTTAATTGATAACCTAATTGCAGATAATAAAAGAACAGATAAAAAATTGCAGGTAATAAATTGAAGATAAAAAAGAATGCGAGATAGAATGAAAAAGACTTACTTAATAGATGACCTCTCAAAAACGCATTACAATGGAATATAGATCTAGAAATTAAAAAGGGATATATAAATAAAGAGAGGCATCCTAAGAAAGGCAACCTAAAAGAGGCATACTTTATTTGGCTTTGAGCCCTCCTATTTATAGATAGGAAAACCCTTGGTTTACATTCTGATCCATACATGAATTTACCAAACTACCCTAATAAAACCGAATCAAAGCACCGACACCTCCACCGACACGTGCACCATACGGCCGCGGATCCGCGGCAGAATAGCCTGTTTGGCCGCAGTTCCATGGCCATTTGGTGGGTTCTTGGGCCTATCTCTTCAGGGTTTCTCTGTGTTACTTTTATCTTCTGTTTTCTTTACTTGGTTTCTCAGAATCTCTTCTATTTCCTTCCAGATTTCCAACAGTGCAGAATGATGTGAACTTTTTCCTTGAGCTTCGCGTTGAAATCTTTAATCTTATGCTGCCCTTGTGCTTTGTGCATTGAACCGTCTAATGATTTTCCATTTGTTCCTTGAACTGGTAGGAAACATCATACGGATTCATCTGTTGTTGGTCGTAGTCTCACATTTGTAGCGACTTTTCATGAATTTCACTGTAAAGAGCTGAGAACCTGTAACCTGCAACTATTCAACAGACATGGATCAAAAGCACCAATTTATATGCAATGTGATTAAGAATGGGCGATATAAAAATGCAAAATTCTGAGATGAGCAACTACCCAGCCCCCACTAGTGTTATCACCATCACAACGCTGGTAGTAAAGCAAAGGTCCTAAAAGCTCCATCAATATGTATTAGCGATATGTTAAAAGAAACATATACACATATTAAGATAGATGCAAAACAAGTAGCATACTACTATATTGAGAAAGACTGTCGTCAATCCATATATATATCACAAGCTTCCAAAATGTAATATACAATCTAGTACTATACAATAATGACCTCTAGGGCATACATATCCAACAATCCCTTACTTGCACTAAAGGTCAGTAATTGGTGTACCGCATACCCAACGTCTGCACTAAGGCTAGCTGCTGGCGTACCGAATACCCAATAGCTTAAAAAGTCACTCGAACTGTGCTTAAGAGAGGGCCTTTATGAATGGATCCGCCGTGTTATCTTTAGTGTCCACTCTCCGTACCTCGATCTCCTGGCGATCAATGATCTCCCTGATCAGGTGATACCGCCTTAAGATGTGCCTGGATTTCAGATGGGACTGTGGTTCCTTCGCTAAAGCTATATCCCCATTGTTATCGCAATACAATGGTATTGGGTCAACAATAGACGAAACTACCTGAAGTTCACTAATGAACTTCTTTATCTAGACTGCCTCTTTTCCGGTATCGCTTGCAGCAATGTATTCAGACTCCATCGTCGAGTCTGCGACGGTATCCTGTTTGGAACTCTTCCAACACACCGCCCCTCCGTTGAGGGTAAACACAAAACCCGAGACAGACTTGTTGTTGTCCTTGTCACTCTAGAGGCTTGAATCGGTAAAGGACTCGACCCTGAGGTCTCCATTACCGTAAACCAGGAATATCTCCTTAGTCCTTCTCAGGTACTTGAGAATGTTCTTCACTGCCGTCCAGTAGTTTTCACCTGGGTCTGACTGATACCGTCTCACCACGCTTAGCGCGTAAGCTACAACTGGTCTTGCACATAGCATCGCATACATTATAGATCCTACTACCGAAGCGTAGGATATAGTGCTCATGCGAACCCTCTCCTCGTCAGTCTTGGAAGACATCTTCTTGGAGAGGGTGATTTCGTGCAATGCAGGTATATTACCGCGCTTGGAATCTTCCATACTAAATCTTTTTAGTACGGTCTCTATGTACCTGGACTGCGAAAGTCCCAGTAATCTCTTGGATCTATCTCTGTAGATCTTGATCCCCAGAATGCACGAGGTATCACCCAGGTCCTTCATGGAGAACGGTTGTGACAAGAATAGCTTGACCAATTATAGCATAGGAATATCATTTCTTATCAAAAGAATGCCGTCCACGTACAGGACTAGGAATACGACAGTTCGTCCTACAATCTTCTTATAAATACAAGGCTCATCCTCGTTTTGATGAAGTCAAATTCCTTGACTGTTTCATAAAAACAGATGTTCCAGCTCCGCGATGCCTGATTTAATCCATAAATGGGTTTAAGCAACTTGCACACCTTCCCGCTGCTCTCACTGTCTACAAAACTTTCTGGCCGATCCATATAAACTCACTCTTCCAAACTGCCATTTAGAAAAGCCGTTTTTTCGTCCATCTGCCAGATTTCATAGTCATGGAAGATCCGAATGGAATTGAGCATAGCCACTGGTGAAAAGGTTTCGTTATAGCCCATACCTGGTCTTTGATGAAAACTTTTTGCAATGAGTCTAGCCTCATAGGTTTCCACCTGCCCATCTACACTAAGTTTCCTTTTGTAGATCCATTTGCATCCAACGGGTTTTACCCCAGGTAGAGCAATATCCAAGGTCCACACTTTATTGGTGTACATGGACTCCATTTCGGATCTCATAACATCCAGCCACTTCTCAGAGTCCCTACTGATAATGGCCTTACTGAAACTGGTAGGGTCATCTTCTTCCAAGATGCAATCCTCTCGATCCCCGTCTATGAGAAAACCGTAGTATCTCTCGGGCGGATGAGAAATCTTACCAGATCTGCGGAGTGGCTGAGGTTCGTCTGGGGTTATTGAATCTTGAGGTTCTGTCAAATCTTCTGTTTTAGTTTGTGGTCACTGAATTTGTTCCAGTTCTACCATGCTCCCACTAATTTCTTTTGCAAGATACTCCGTTTCTAAGAAAACGACATGTTGAGCAACAAACATCTTCTGTTCCTCGGTATGGTAGAACAGATATCCAGAACCATTCTTTGGATATCCCACAAACTTACATTAAACTGACCGTGCCGCTAGTTTATCCGGTTTATGCTTTTTAACACAAGCCGGACAACCCGATATCTTAAATCTTTTAAGATATGGCCCTTTTCCATTCCGTATCTCGAACGGTGTCTTAGGCACTGATTTGGACGGAACGCCATTCAATAGGTATGCCGTTGTCTGAAGCGCATGTCCCCAGAATGAAAGAAGCAACTCAGATTTACTCATCATGGAGCGAACCATATCCAATAGGGTACGATTCCTCCGCTCCGATACACCGTTATGCTGTGCTGTATACGGAGGAGTTGTTAGTGTATATGCCCTAGAGGCCATTACTGTATCATACTAGTTTGTATATTACTTAATGGAAGCTTGGGATATTCACCTTGTATATACAATCTTGCTCAAAATAGTAGTTTGCTACTTGGTTTGTTTCTACTTCAATGTGTACATGTGTTTATTTTTGTATATCGCCTATACACATTAGTGGAGCCCTTAGGATCTTTGCTTGATTACCAGCGATGTGATGGCCGTCATACTAGTGGGGCTGGGTAATCTATAAGCACATCCTTATGCAGGTCCCTGGTCGCAGGACTATCGAGACAGGGCATCGATACTCCGGAGTAGACCAGCGCATGCGCTTCTCATCCCAGTGTGGGAGACGGTCTGTCCCACAGCCGTCAGTACGTCGTACTTGGGATAGTATGCGGGTGCTCGTTAGGTTACGGGTACACTGGACAGGACTCGTCGGGAACTGACTAGTTGGTATTATGCCTATCGTCAGTTATCAGTTCCCAGGTGACATGAGTACAGCTTAGTCCGCTGACTTGACACTGTCACTTTGCCTCGAGTGTGTTCCCACTGTACTTTGATCACTACCCTACCACGGCTCAAAGGAGTCGTGCAAACAGGTAGTGGTTGGGTGAAGTCCCGAAGCACTTGGAGGCAGTGACGGTTAGACAGGATTCGTCTCTCCCGGTATTGGGGGTTGACATCGCGCTGTGTCTAGGAGAGCCATTACACGAGTAGTCCCTGGCCAGGGCAAACGAGAATAAAACGAGTGTAGCAGTAATATGAATCAAGCAGTGCAGGGTAGTGTGCAGTGGGTAACTAAACTGTTCTATCAGGTTTTCTATTCTAAAGTCTTTGAAATCAATTGATGAATCGTCGATGTAACTCAATAGTATCCCGTGCATGCTCGGGACCACGGTCAAGATCCTCGGGGCTGAATCCGAGACGTGCCGCTAGGCAGTAACAGGTAGCAGGATGGGCGAGTGATGTCAGCATCATCACTCCGGGGCTGGCCTAGCCCGTAAGACTGATCAGAACAGGTATCGAACTGTTGAGTTACAAGTCGGTTTCACCTTTGATTTCCCCATACCCCCAAGTTATGTATGTCGAGTCAGGTATTCAGTAATCAAGAACTAATGCCAACACAGGTCGGGTAAAAGCAGGTCTGTCTGGATAGACAACAGGAACGGTCCATGAGGACTACATGTCAGGTTTGTTGGCATTAGACACAAGATCAGGTAACGGGTCGAGTCATGGTACATCAGGTCAAGTCAATAGTATACGGTACCATGTCAGGTATATCAATATATACACGTGTAGCAATGTCAGGTCAAGATGTAAACAATATCGTGGGTGTGCTCACAATCAGATATAAAATCAAACATGGGTATTAACAATATGAGATAAGCAATGAATTACATAATAAGCAGTTTCATTCAAATTACAAGAATGCAGTAAAGCGATATAGCCGTTTAGTCATGTTAACAGGTTTAAGCACCCTTAGCGGTGCAATAATGTATGTAACGGTCCAATACAGTTATTTCAGGTTAAATGCATGCGAGTGTCCGAATGTAACAGAACTACAGGGATAATTGCTACCAGCTATTTTAACAGTAAAATATGATTGAACAGGTAGATATGATTTTTAGGTTCAATTTACAAACTGTAAGTTCCATGTTTAACAGTAAAATGATATAATGCAATATTATAACCGAAAATGGGAAACGATTATACCAAGTTAAATTTTACAGGTTTAGGGTGTCAATACATATATGTAAATATTGTATAGCAGGTAGCAAGAGGTACTTGCCTCGACGGGTCACGAACCGGGAAAAGCGGAACGTAACGTCGGCGGGGAAACTCACGACGGGCGCACGGTTCACGGACTGAACCCAAACAACGAACAATGGAACCATGCGGATCGGGGTACCTCGCTGGAATGTCGGATCACGTCGCCGGCATCGCCGGATTCCGGCAAGAAAGAGAACAGTGAATGAAACATCATGGTATGAAACAAAAAAGCAAAGAAATACAAGGGAAAGTACAAAGAAAGGGGGAAGGAGGATCAGAGAGGGTGCTTACGGTGATCTGTAAAGGGGTCGATATCGTAGGTCGCGACGACAGTGCTCCGGCGGTGAACAATGATCGCGGGGGAAAACTGCCGATTAAGAAAGCATTAGCCGAATAGAAAGAAGAAGGAAAAAGTGGAGGGAAGTATCTTACCGAGGAGCGTGCGAGGTCGGGGACAAGAGGACGGGGTCGGCGGCGGCGACAGACGGCGGTCCGACGGTGTGCAGGGGCTGCGGGTGGCTGCGGCTGGTGTGCAGGTGGTCGTGGGTCTCGTCGGGGTGCACCGGGAGAAGGGAGATGATGGTGAGGGAAAGATGGCGAGGTGATCGTCGGTGGCGAGACGCTGGAACGGTTGCAGGTGGTCGCGGGTGGTGAGCAGGTGCTGTAGCGGCGAGGGTAAGGTCGCGGTGAGGGTGCTGGCGCACAGGAAGGAGGACGAGGGGCTTGGTGAGGTGAGGAGGTGCGGGCGCAGGCGACGGTGGTACCGGCAACGTGGTTGCGGCGGCGACGGGGGATGAGGCGGTGGCTAGGGTTCGAGGCTCGGATGGGTTTCTGTTCTCGCTTTCTTGAGAAATATGAGGGAAAGAAATTTAAAAAGAAGACAGAGAGAAGGAGAATACAGTTAGAGAGAGGGAGAGATTTGAGGGGTAGAGAGAGAGAGAGATAGAGAAAGGGAGAGAGAATTATGAAGGAGAGAGAGAGAGTAATGTGATGGGGCCCACGGTTAAAAGGAGAAGAGATTGGCTGAGATTGGGAAAAGTTTTTAGTTCAGAAAAAATATATAAGATTTTAAAGATTGAGTAACAGTGAATATATATATATAAGTTATCGAAATATATTATGGTTTAAATATATATTAATTTTGGGATTTTGGCGCTAAATAAAACATTTCCAAATCGCGCCCGGGTCGGGTCCAAAAATTTGAAATTGAAATAATAGGATTTTAAGCGGGTTCCAAATTTTAAAATTAATTGTTTTATGATTAAAAAGCATACCCCAAGACGGACACTCGCACGCGCACGTAGCCATCCAAACTCGCCCGTTTCACTGAACGGGACGAGAACACGATGCACGGACGCTACCACATGGCTAGGGGTGTCGAGTAGACTAAGATGAATATTTTTAATTTCATTTTAAATGCCAAAAATTGTTATATGCAGAAATGTCCTTGCCAGGTAAAATTTTACAGTAAGTGACAATCAAGCAGGCTAAATGAAATGAGTACCACATTAATGCTCAAACAGTAACTGAAAAACAGTAGCATTGGGCTCGGGTGTTACAATGCATCTTACTCATGGTACATGTTGATAAAGCCCTTAGGATTTTTACTTGACTACTTGGATTATGATGCGGATCATACTAGTGGGACATGTGTAGTTTATAAGCATATCCTTGAAATGTTCCTAGTCGTGGGTGTATCGAGACGGGGCATCGATATTCCAGAGTAGACTAGCGTATACGTTACTTGACCCATATGATGGGCAAAGGATGATCCCATATCCATTAGTGTGGTGACACCAAAGACCATATACAGGTGCTCGGTGAGACTGGGTACACTGAACGGACTCGCCGAGAACTCTTATGTGGTATTATATCTATCGTCGGATAGCAGTTCTCAGGTGACACTGGTACAGGTTAGTCTGTAGACCCGAGATCGTCGTAGAGTCTTGTGTGTCCCCCCACTATACTTTGATCTCCACCCTACCACGGCTCTACTGAGTCGTGAAAACAGGTGGATTTTGGGTACAGTCTCGAGGAACATGGAGGCAATGAGCGTTGGGAGGGGTTTCGTCTCTTTCGGTGTTTGGGGTTGATGTTGCGCCATGCACGATTGACTATAACAGGAAGTCTCTGGCTAGGGCTGATGAGATTTACTGATAAGTGTTATCAGTAGTTTTTCGATCTGTTATGAGCCATATACCGGCATGACTTATTTTTAGTTATTGGGGTCGACGATGCCATCCCTAGACTCGATATGCATCATATCTGACGAAGAGACCAGACTGTACGGTAAGTGTTGCCAGTTGGCTAGACTAGAGTTTTGACAGGTTCGCTTGTGTTTCTTCAGATCTCTCAATATCTGGGAACTGTTACGTACAGCTTGTGCCACTGACGGTTTGTGGGTATGAAATATGATCACTGCCTACTGCTAGCTATTGACAAGTCTTAGAGCCCAAAAAGGGGTCTCCTAGCTCAGGAGAAAATATGTGGGGTGCATATGTGATATGCGCGGGAGCTCGATTAAATGCGTGTATTGGATACCGGATTTTAATCGGGCGTTCACTATTGGACGGGTCGTATGTGATATGACAACGTTATTAAATCAAGTGTTTATTTAATATTATGTCCATTAGCTCATTTATTAAAACCTATTTCTTTATGATGCATGCATGAGTGTACGTATATGTTGATATGAATGCACACATGCAAGCATACAAGTGTCATGGTTGATGATACATTGGTGGCGGCAATGCAAGACTCACCTGGTAACATATATATATATATACATATATATATATATACATATATATATATATATATACACATATATATATATATATATTGATTATTTGAGAAATGCAAAATGGGAATAAAATCATGGTTGACTATTCAACTCTCTTCTCTTGTGTTGACCAAAGTCAATACCATAGTTTCATTGCCCATGGTTTTGTAGCCCATGGTTTTGCTTTAACTCAAGTCTCAAAATATCTAGATATTTGGTAACCATAGTTAAGCATGACATAATTCTAACTCTCTTTGGATTATGTTGCATTATTCTCACTTGAGTCAAGTTTAGCCATCTCCATCTTCTTCCTCCTTCAAGCTCTCTAGGGTTTCAAAAGTAAGTGTAGAACATAAAAAGAAATGTTTTTTGAGTATGATCCAAACCCATATCTCCAATCTATATTAGTCTATTCCACTGGTGTAGGTTGTTTGCTCCACTTCATCAAAGATCAAGTGAAGGTAGGAGCTTGAGCAAAGGGACTTCGTGGTGGATCATCGTGGACTTGGATGGATTCAAGTGAACTGGTTCAAACACTACTAGATCCAAGGAGTCATAAGAGGAGGTCTACAAAGGTTGTATTACTTACCTCTTAGTGTTAGACACTTGTTTGTATGAGATACTAGTTGTTGTTACCCTAATTTTCTAGTTTGATTAATGGTTGGTATTGTTTAGCACCCCTTAAAATTTTTACAGAGCATGTGTGATGCAACCCAAACCCTAGGATGGTGCTAAGGAATTCCTACAGTGGTATCAGAGCCAAGCTAGAGCTTTAGAGTAACCTAGACGACGTTAAAAACTTCGAACGAACATCGATTGCTCCGAAAATTACTCTCTGGATTTTTTTCAAAATGTTGGAATTTTTCATATTAAAAATATTCAAAAAATCATGCTGGTAATTCTATGGACCCTCTAGAAGAACGATACCCTAACTCGATCAAATAACTGCGGAACCGTGGCCAAAACGTGCTTTTGGCGGCGATTCCGCGGCGCCTTTTGTAAGGCACGGGTCGCCCTTCTACGGTTGGCCTATAGGTACTAGGACATACTTCTAAGCATTTTTAATACTGCTCAAGTGTTGAGCTTCTCTGTGAATTTTTGGGTAATCGATTAATCTATAGAATGGTTTAACATCACTTAGTATTTATGAATGTGATACAATAATTGGAATCTACACTAATTAGTTTTATGAAAAGTAATTGGTTGCGTCTAAATCTAATATTTTGGCCTCGGTAGAACCGGGAATTTTGTTGAATTACACGACTTCTTTTGAAAAGGTGTTTTCATAGTTGAGACCCAAATGTAAGATTTGCATCGTTAGGCATGAAATTCAGAATATGTGATATTCCGAGTTTATGATGTCTAAAGGCAGTGTTGATTCCAATTGTTGTAGTTTTTCATTTTCTTTTCTGCGACCGTAAATGTAGTATGTGGTGTATCGCCGGTTTTGTTGCTATACATCAACGACAATTCGGGTACACATACTTACTTAAGTTGATGACACGTGATATTATGTGTTGCTGAGATATGATGTACATGATCGTCGTGAGTGAATGGCCGGGGGTCTTATGTGAGATGAGAGTTTTTCTTTTCAATCATGTAAAATAAATTGTATGTAATATTCTTTTATTGGAGCACATCTGGATTGAGGATGATGTCACCATTTTTGTATATTTTTTACTTTTCCGCATTAGGATAGACCCAAGGAGGGGAGCACAAGTGACCGGGTTCTATGGTTTAGTGGGAGGCCATCTCGAGGAGTCGAGACCGGGTCTCCTAAACTCTAGAATTGGTAGGGTCACTTGCCGCTCTCGTAAGGGTCTAGGGGTGTGGGCTTGGCTATTCATCGCGACCGTGGAATCCGTATTTTCTATTGTTAGCTAAATACAAAATACAGACCTCCTAGTATATCCTGAATTTTCATATATGTGCTTCTGCTGTTTATATTCTGTGATATGATCACTTTATATGCTGAGACGAATGATGTATTATATGTATGATATATAATAAACTTTGCTTATGTTTTGTATCCGCGCTAGTCCCGCCCCGCTATGCCGTTAGTTATGTAACCTAACAGTACATAACGGGACATTGTGGCGAATGTGGATGACATAAGCGTATGTTCTATTTTCATTTCTTTTCTGTAATGGCTTAAGGACTTAAATGATAGGACTACATTAATAAGATTAATGTAATGAAAAAGGAACCTAAAAAGATGTTGTAGAATCGAATTTGAAACCTACTCGGCTTTTTATGAAATAGCAAGTTTTCAAATTGCGGAGCTTAAGCTACTCCTTTTAAAACTATTGGATTCCACAACGATATCAAGTTCAAAGCAATAATGGTTTTCTTAAAAACTATTCGCGGCATTCCGTCATTTTAGGAAGTAGAGTACTTAGTATTCATGCTGCGTATTTTGACTATAGTTAAGGCGCGGTGTACGGTAGCTAAGTGATGTCTTCCTACACCGCATATGATGCAATTAGTTAGGACATTCATATGATTATGTTCACTACAGTTAAGGGTCATATGGGTGGGTCTAGTTAATCACCAAATGACGAGAAGAACTTGACTAGTACTTATGATATGTTGACTATAGTTAAGGTCATGAGTGCTAGGGGTAAAAACCATATCAGGAGTTTCAAAAGTTGAAATTTGCAATGAGATTGCATACCTTCTATGTGATAGTAGGATCCCGATCCCACTGTGAGCAATAGTTGCTCCCGGGAAAGTTTTGTACTTTACAATTAGCTAATCCATTAGGTGTCTAGAAAGGCGACAACGGGGCTACGCCTCTGGGAAAATGTTGTTTATTTTAATTAGGTCCGTGCGAAAGCACGGGGAACCTCCCTCAAAGTACCGGTAATGGCTTGGCTGAACGGTTAGCGAAGTTGTAGAATGTAATTAATCCTAGCTAATTTTTCCTTTTAAAGGTTTGGAGGAAAATTTGATAAAAGCTGTGAGAGACGTCGATTAGATCAAATAAATAACCAATCTGATCTTTGCAAGAGCTTTCGCTGAGTGTATTCTTTTCTCTCTCCTAATGGCAGATAACTATGACCGAACTTAAGCTACCATTAGAGAAAAATAAGCTAAATGGGCCGAACTGTAAAGATTGGCTGAGGAACATTAACATTGCTCTCACATATGATAAAGTATCATATGTCCTCACTGCCTCAGCCCCGCCCACCCTAGGCCCTGATTCTTCTTTTGCGGATAAAGAGATCCGCAAAACGTGGGATATTGACTGTGCTACTGCCAAATGCCTCGCGCTTGCATCGATGGACAATACACAACAAAAGCAGCACAAGCAGATGGATGTCCAATCCATCTTTCTCCATACAAAAGATTTGTATGGGGAGCAATCTCGTATCCTATGATACGAAGCGTCTCGAAAGCTGTTTCAGATGCGGATGGCTCCTGGAACACCAGTAGGTGACCACGTTTTGAAGATGATAGCTCTTATTGATGAGCTTGAGGACCTCGGATGGACAATGGAGAACGAGCAATATACTGATATTGTTCTACAGTCTCTTCCCTCTGCCTTTGTTCCATTCATAGTGAACTTCAACATGCATAACATGGAGAAGTCACTACCCGAACTTCTCAATATGTTGAGAAACGAGGAGAGCACGCTTAAGGCGAAGTCTCCTTCTCTGATTGTTGGACAATATTCCTCTTCCGTCCCAAAAGCCAAGGCCAAAGGAAGGAATAAGAAGAAATCCACCAAACCGATAGGTGGAATCCAGATGGCACAAGGAAGAGGCAAATCCAAGGTTGTCAAGTCGGGAAAAGGAGAATGTTTCTATTGCTAGAAGACGGGGCATTGGAAGCGGAATTGTGTCGTGTATATTGCTGATCTCAACAAGAAGAAACATGGTGATGCTTCTGCTTCAGGTGTGTTTGTGACTGAAAACTGTTTTTCTATAAACTCTGCTTCCTGGGTATTAGATACCGGTTCAGGTTCTCACACCTGCAATTCTGTGCAGGGCTTGAGAAATAGCAGAGTTTGGAAGACAGGTGATCACACTCTCCGAGCTGGAAATGGTTCCAATGTACATGCAGTTTCAGTGGGAGAGTATCACCTAGGGTTGCCATCGGGTTGTATATTGGTTTCGAACCCTTGTTATTTTGTACCTAGCATGCTTTGTAAAATAATATCCATTTCTTTCTTAGACAAAGAAGGATAGCATTTTGTATTGCAGCATAATGTTATGAACATTAAACTAAATCAAGAGTTGATTGGTTCAGGTATACTTAATAATGGGATATACGTCCTAAATCAACACACAGTTTCAACGTACAACAGACAAATAAAAGAAAATTTTCAGATATAAATGAAGCTTTTCTTTGGCATTGTAGACTTGGTCATATTAATGAAACAAGACTAAACATGCTTCATAAAGATGGATATTTAAATCCTTTTGAGTATAAATCTTATGCGACTTGTCAGTTTTGTATCAAAGGGAAAATGACCAAAACTCCGTTTAGCGGAAACGGAGAAAGAGCTACAGAGCTCTTGGGCCTCATACATAGTGATGTATGTGGGCCAATGTCTACACATGCGAGATGCGGCTTTTCTTACTTCGTAACTTTTACTGATGATTTGTCGAGATTCGGTCATGTGTTTTTATTAAAGCATAAGTCTGAAGCTTTCGAGAAATTCAAGGAGTACAAACTTGAAGTAGAAAAACAAACTGGAATGAGCATCAAAATACTTCGATCAGATTGTGGTGGAGAGTATCTTAGTACAGAGTTTTCGAACTTCCTAAAAGAGAACGGGATTCTCTCTCAGCTCACTCCCCCTTACACACCACAGCACAACGGTGTGTCAGAACGGCGGAATCGTACCCTTTTAGATGTGGTGCGATCTATAATGAGTGATGCTGAGTTGCCTCTCTCCTTTTGGGGGCATGCATTGGAGACTGCAGCTTTTCTGTTGAACAAAGTTCCAACAAAGACCGTGTCTACCACTCCATATGAGATATGGTATAGGAAGAGACCATCTCTTAAACGAGTTAAGATTTGGAGTTGTCCAGCTTTTGTCAAAAAACAGAATCCAGACAAACTCAAGACACGATCGGTCAAGTGTATATTTGTGGGATATCTGGAACATTCTTTTGGGTATCTTTTCTACCACAAGGAGGAACAAAAGGTGTTTGTTTCTCAGTATGCCACATATTTAGAAAAAGAGATTTTTCCAAATGATACTGATGGCAATGTGGTAGATTTAGATGAGGTTCTAGAGACACAAGTTACAAATGTCGACTTGGTTGAACCTGATATTGCAACAGAAACTTATGAACCTCAGCCACTCCGTAGATCTGGTAGGACTTCTCGCCCACTAGAGAGATACTACGGTTTTCTCATTGATGGTGATGGAGAAAACTGCATCATGGATGATAATGACCCTACCAGTTTTCAGCAAGCTATCACGAGTGGTGACTCTGTGAAGTGGCTGGATGCCATGAAATCCGAAATGGAGTCTACGTACACCAACAAAGTATGGACTTTGGATGTTGTACCCTCTGGGGTAAAACCCGTAGGGTGCAAATGGATTTTTAAGAGAAAGATCGGTGTAGATAGACAGGTGGAGACCTATAAGGCAAGGCTTGTGGCAAAAGGATTTCGTCAAAGACGACTGGACTATGATGAAACCTTTTCTCCTGTAGCTATGCTTAAATCCATTCGGATCCTACTTGGTACTGCTGCTCACTACGACTATGAAATCTGGCAGATGGACATTAAAACTGCTTTTCTAAATGGTGATTTCGAAGAATGCGTTTATATGGATTAGCCAGAGGGCTTCATTGATAGTGGGGGCAGCGAGAAAGCATGTAGGATGCTTAAATCCATTTATAGATTAATGCAGGCATCACGGAGTTGGAACATCTGTTTTGATGATGTTATCAAAGAGTTTGATTTCGTCAAAAATCCAGATGAATCTTGTGTTTATAAGAAGATTGTAGGAAGTACTGTCGTTTTCCTCGTATTGTACGTGGATGACATACTTCTGATAGGAAACGATGTTCCTATGCTACGATCGATCAAACTGTTTTTATCACGAAGGTTCTCTATGAAGGACCTGGGTGATGCCTCGTATATATTGGGCATGAAGATCTATAGGGATAGATCTAAAAGGTTGTTGGGATCGTCCCAAACCTCGGATCCACTCACCAAGGCCCTTCCTCTGTCGTAGCATGAGCAACTTTTTGAGATGTTGGGTATGAGATACGCCAATAATTGGCCTTAGTGCAAGTGGGAGATTGTTGGATATATGTATGCCCTAGAGGCCATTATATGATAGTGGATGTATCGGTTTGTATATATATATATATTCAGGGGATATTCTTGCTCGACATGATAGTATGCTATCTGGTTGTACTTTATCTTGACATGTTCATTTGATCATGCATCTAACTCATGGTACATGTTGATAAAGCCCTTAGGATATTTTCTTGACTACTGGGATTATGATGCGGATAATACTAGTGGGACATGTGTAGTTTATAAGCATATCCTTGAAATGTTCCTAGTCATAGATGTATCGAGAAGGGGCATCGATATTCCAGAGTAGACTAGCGTATAGGTTACTTGACCCATATGATGGGCAATGGATGATCCCATATCCATTGGTGTGGTGACACCAAAGACCGTATACGGGTGCTCAGTGAGACTGGGTATACTGAACGAACTCGCCGAGAACTCCTATGTGGTATTATATCTATCGTCGGATAGCAGTTCTCATGTGACACTGGTACAGGTTAGTCTGTAGACCCGAGATCGTCATAGAGTCTTGTGTGTCCTCCCACTGTACTTTGATCTCCACCCTACCACGGCTCTACTGAGTCGTGTAAACAGGTAGATTTTGGGTACAGTCCCAAGGCACATGGAGGCAACGAGCGATAGGAGGGGTTTCGTCTCTCTCGGTATTGGGGGTTGATGTTGCGCCATGCATGATTGGCTATAACAGGAAGTCCCTGGCCAGGGCCGATGAGATTTACTGATAAGTGTTATCAGTTGTTTCTCTATCTGTTATGAGCCATATACCGGCATGACTTATTTGAGTTATTGGGATCGACGATGCCATCCATAGACTCAATATGCAGCATATCTGACGAAGAGACCGGACTATACGGTAAGTATTGCCAGTTGGCTCGACGGGAGTTTTGACAGGTTCGCTTGTGTTTCTTCTGATCGCTCAATACTTGGGAGCCGTTACGTACAGTTTGTGCCACAGACGGTTTGTGGGTATGTAATATGATCACTGCCTACTTCTAGCGTATTGACGAGTCTTAGAGTTCCACAAAGGGGGTCTCCTAGCTCAGACGAAAAGATGTGGGGTGCATATGTGATTTGCGCGGGAGCTCGATTAAATGCGTGTATAGGATACTGTATTTTAATCGGGCGTTTACTATTGGACGGGTCGTATGTCATATGACCACATTATTAAATCAAGTGTTGATTTAATATTAAGTCTATTAGCTCATTTATTAAAACCTATTTCTTTATGATGCATGCAGGAGTGTATGTATATGTTGATATGAATGCACACATGGAAGCATACATGTGTCATGGTTGATGATACATTGGTTGTGGCAATGCAAGACTCACTTGGTAACACACACACACACACACACACACACACACACACACACACACATATATATATGTATGTATATATATTGATTATTTGAGAAAAGCAAAATGGGAATAAAATCATGGTTGACTATTCAACTCTCTTCTCTTGTGTTGACCAAAGTCAATACCATGGTTTCATTGCCCATAGTTTTGTAGCCCATGGTCTTGCTTTAAATCAAGTCTCAAAATATCTAGATATTTTGTAACCATAGTTAAACATGACATAATTCTAACTCTCTTTGGATTATGTTGCATTATTCTCACTTGAGTCAAGTTTAGCCATCTCCTTCTTCTTCCTCCTTCAAGTTCTCTAGGGTTTCAAAAGTGAGTGAAGAATATAAAAAGGAAAGGTTTTTGAGTGAGATCCAAACCTACATCACCAATCTATATTAGTCTAGCCCACTAGTGTAGGTTGTTTGCTCTACTTTTTCAAAGATCAAGTGAAGCTAGAAGCTTGAGCAAAAGGACTTCGTGGTGAATCATCGTGGACTTAGAAGGATTCAAGCGAATCGGTTAGAACCCTACTAGATCCAAGTAGTCACAAGAGTTGGTCTACAAAGGTTGTATTACATACCTCTTAGTGTTATACACTTGTGTGTATGAGATACTAGTTATTGTTACCCTAATTTTCTAGTTTGATACATGGTTGGTATTGTTTAGCACCCCCTAAAATTTTAATTGAGCATGTGTGATGCAACCTAAACTCTAGGATGGTGCTAAGGAATCCCTACACTGACTTTATCCACTGCCCTAGACTCGATATGCGATACTCTTAGAAGAACATACCGGACTGTATGGAGATTGTCACAAATAGGTACAGTAGGGGTTTGGATGAGCTTGCTCGTCGGCCTTCCTTTCGCTCAATACCTGGGTAGCCGTTACGTACAGCTAGTGCCGCTGATGTGCTTGTGGTTAAACCCACTGCCAGCGTATTTATGGGTCTTTAGAGTCCCATACAGAGGGTTTTCCTTGTTCTGGTGAAACGATGTAGTAGCCGTATTGGATACATGCAGGGTTTCGATCGATTGTTTGTACTATGTACCCGGACTTTCGATCGGACAGTTGATGATACTTGCCGGCTCGGGTTTGAGCCGGATTATTAAATCAGGCATTGATTTAATAATTTACGTATATTTATTTCGATATGTATATTCTAGTATTATGATCTTTGTGTTATTCTATTTCTTCAGATATTCGTATTTCGGTACGAATACAAGTATGTATATACTGTAGAATGTGATCCGTGTTTTTCTAGAAAATATTCTACAAGGTGGACACCTTATTTTAGTTTGACCATTTATTTTTATATAGATAAATGAGGTGGCATTGATATGATGGGAGTATGGTGAGGACCATACTTGCATAGTGTGCACAAATGAATTCTTAATTCATTTGTGCATACTATTCGAGTATGGGTACATTTTAAAAATGAGTGAAATTGTTTTACAAAACCAAGCATAGTGATTTTCTCTCTCCATGGTGACTTCCTTTTTTGAGATGGTTCATTCTTGAGCTCTTATCTCCTCACCATTAGTGCTTCACTCCTCTCTTGAGTTTCATGGTTTCCTCCACCTTCATCTTCCACCTCCTCTCAACCCTCTCATGTGTTGAGAATCATATGAGGAGGTGAGATGAGATAGATAAACACTTAATTCACTCACTACATCCTAGGCTTTCTAGATTAGCAATCTAGAAACCCTAATTGCTTCACTTGCATCCTTTGATGTGGAGCTAGAGCCATGACTACATCCATCGAGTGGTTCATTTTCGACGGAGGAAGACCGGCGGTCAAGTTCTTTCGAGCACGCCTTAAGGAGCTAAGGAGGATGACGGAAGACCGAAGGACTTGGTTCTTTTGGTATAATCTTTCTAACCTTTTTGTTTAGATTGTTTAGTTTGCTAGTATAGGTTTATGCTATAGATCTTGGACGGGGTTTTGTTTGTGCCAAAAATTTTAAACACCAGTTTTTCTTCCGCATCGGCCACGGTAGATGGCCAGGGCGCTGGCGAAACCCAGCAATGGTATCAGAGCCACCCATAAACCAATACTAGCTAGTTTGCCCGAAGTTAGAATATTGTTCGACCAAACTTTCCGAATCATTTTTCCATTTTTATGTGCTTGCTGTCGTTTTTGAAAAGTGTTCAAAAACTCTTTCTGTGTATCTTAAAAATCCGTGCAGGCAAACCGAGGGCACCACAAGAAATTTAGGGACAAGACCCCACCAAATGGCTGCGGTTCCGCGGCAATACATGCACATTGGCCGCGGAAGCGCGGCGGATTTGTGGGCTTATTGTTCGAAATTTCTTCTGGCACTCTCTGACATGGAAATTTGATTTTTGGTATGTTTAGTTTTGGCCCAGATTTATTTAAAGTGCTGTTTTGTATTTAAGGCCAATTTGGGAAAGTTTTAGTCGCTCGAAATTTTAAACTGTGCGATTATCATTACATGTGATGATATCTGCGACCATGAATATTATTAAGCGGTACAACCCGACTAGTTCCTCTATGCTCAACTAGACGGGTCTGCGAACATAATATTCACGTTGATATTCTGTGTTGTGCTGATATTGTGCTTTGATTGTTGTCACGATACGAAAAGTACGAAACATGACCGGCACTTAAATTACAGACGCCTCGAGGCGTATGTAATCTAAGTAAGCCAAAACCTAGAAATCAAAACCAAAGAAGTGGTAGAGTAAAGGAAAAAGCAACTTAAAGCAAGTAGTATTACTAGCATAAGACGAATTATGCGTTTTTAAAAACATCAAATATTTCCTCAAAATTTCGGCAGAGTCTCCTTTGTAAATACTGGCCCCCAAACGGGATAAAACATGAATAGTATACGAAATGAATAAAAAGGCATTCTCAACCGGGAGCTAGCTCTTCGCCAATCGACGGTCACAACCACGCAAGCAATATAATATACAACGCCAAGAACGAGGATCAAAACTCAAAAGGAAACTCAAAACAGCAAGAAATCCATAGAAATACAATGCGCGACTCGAAGGTTGAAAGAATAAACATCACTGGTCTATATCTCTGAAAAAAATACAAGTTTGGTTGATGGAGCTTCTAAATACAACAGAATAATAATATACAAGGTATAATGATGGTCACGATGCAAGGGAACCCACCTACTAGCAAATCACCCGGAAAAGGAAGTAGTGCTAGCAAACCCGTAATGAAACCTGTACGGCAAAACCTGCAAGAAACTGTGGCACAACGGGGGTGAGTTGCCAACTCGTGAGTTGAGAACATTTACGAACAGAAATCGCATGAACAACGCAATCCTAAGTCATACGATCATAATATATACTCAAATATATAATCAGCAGCCTATAACAATGGCTAGGGTATACCTCTAAACAACGGTAATACCAAGTGCTCGTGTCAGTGCCTCAGGTAGCAATATATCATATGGATGAGGTATGAATGCATGAAAACAGAATACATGTAAATGAAGAAACTGCTTTCATAATTTAGTGAGATTTCTGTAGTTTCAAAACGAGGTATCATAAATGAAATCAGCATAAACAGTTTCTAGCATCGACAAAAAACATAAATCCCAATATCTCAATATCTCAGGCTCCGGCTATCCGGACTGGCCTGGATCATCAATTTCAGTACCTCGATGTCTTAAAATCTCAATGTCTCAATATCACTATCTAGGGCGCCGTCAGTCCGTACCGGCCCCTACCATCAATCTCAAGACCACGACGGTATCCTCCGGATATCCGACGCGTCAGGTAAAATCACTGGTAGGTAGTCCTCCCCTGCCAGGCTCATCGTCTACTACTCGAACTTCTTGCCCCGGGGTACCTTACCGGGCCCACCATGTACCCGAAACGGTTCATCTAACTACTCGAATCGGGTCTCGAAATCCATCAGCAAACTCATGGTGGACGACTCATACATCATGGAAAAACCGCACTTTTCATTTAAAAAGAGAGAGAAAAGAAGTTTATAAATGTTTTTGCGGTTTTCCCCAAAATCCAGGAAATCTCATGAAAATCCGAATCCAAATCCTCAATAGCATGTAAACAATGAATATAGGCACAAAAATCCATGAATGCGGCGTAATAGTGAATAATAACATGCATGAAGTAGCAAGTAATAACAACAATGTCTAAACTAGCATATAAGGCAAGTATACTAATTGTTAGTGTATATGCCCTAGGGGCCATTATTGTATCATACTAGTTTGTATATTACTCAATGGAAGCTTGGGATATTCACATGTGTATAACAGTCTTGCTAAACATGGTAGTATGCTACTTGGTTTTTTCTATCTTAATATGTGAGTATACGTATTGATAGAGCTCTTAGGATCTTGCTTGACTACCAGCGTTGTGATGGCAGTCACACTAGTGGGGGCTGGGTAGTCTACAAGCACATCCTTATTCAGGTCCCTAGTCGTTGGATTATCGAGACAGGGCATTGATACTCCGGAGTAGACTAGTGTGTACGCTTCTCATCCCAGTCGGGGAGATGGTCTGTCCCACAGCCGTCAGTACGTCGTACAGGAGATAGTATGCAGGTGCTCGTTAGGTTACGGGTATACCGGACAGGACTCACAGGGAACTGTTGGATGGTTTTATACCAGTCGTCAGTGAACAGTTCCCAGGTGACATGAGTACAGCATAGTCCGCAGACTTGACACTGCTACTTCGCCTCGAGTGTGTCCCACTGTTCTTAGATTGCTACCCTACCACGGCTCAAAGGAGTCGTGCAAACAGGTAGCAGTTGGGTGCAGTCCCGAGCACTTGGAGGCAGTGGCGGTTAGACAGGATTCGTCTCTCCCGGTATTGGGGGTTGATATCGCGTTGTGTCAGAGAGCCATTACGCAAAGTCCCTGGCCAGGGCAAGCGAGATTTGCTGGTAGGTTCCAGTAGTTTCTCAGGGTGTAATGGGCTTCCCTCCGACACGACTTATACCGCTATTAGGGGACTGACGCTTGCCGCCCCCTAGGCCCGATATGCGATAGTCTTAGACGAACGGACCGGACTGTACGGAGATTGTCACATCAGACTCAGTAGGAGTTCGGATGGGTTTCCTCATCGGCCTTCTTATTGACATCTACCTGGGGACCGTTACGTACAGCTAGTGCCGCTTGCGGTCTGTGGTTAAACCCACTGCCAGCGTAGTAGTCGAGTCTCTAGAGTCCCACACAGAGAGTTTCCCTACTCCAGGCGAAACGATATAGAGATCGTATGGTTTTACGACAAGGGTTCGGACGCATACGTGTGTTTATGCACGTACGACTTTCGGACAGTTTTTACCAGTCGGCTTTGGTTTAAGCCAGTTACTGGTATCCGGTTATTGGATTTATACAGTCTAAAGTTTTTCCGTATTTTTGCGGAAAGGAGGGGCGTTCTCGTAATTGCGCGAGAAGCTTCTAGAAGATGGTGACTAAGGAGGTTTAGGTGGCATATACAATGAACGAGATTAGTGAGTCATATGGATGATTCATCCATGTCATTAATGCTTCATAATTGCTTAATGACTCATGGAGATGAATCATCACTAGATATTATCAAGCATGGTTGTTAAATTGATTTATTTTCTTTTCTTGATAAAAAGAAATGCTTGATATATATTATCATAACTCATTATTCTCACTTCATTATTATCTTCACCTTCTCTCTCCTCAAGCTCTCCCTCTTCAAACCCTAATCCTCCCCTCTCATGTGTTGAGTACAAGGATTAGTTAGACTTATTAAACCATAACCCTCACTCTATTTCACCTAGCTTCTTTGATTATCACTTAAAGAAGTTTAGTTGCCTCAAGTTTAGAGGCTAAGCTTGGAGTAAAGCTCTCGGGTGGATCGTCTACTACTTCGAGAAGGCCGAGGAGGAGGTGGAGTTCGCAAAGACGAAGGACACGATTCGTTAGGTATAATCCCTAAACATAGTAGTATAGAACTTCTATGTTTGTTGTTAGTTATCGTTTAGCTTCGATTCATGCGGTTAGTCGATGTTTAGCATAAAAACAAGATCGTTTGTTATATTTCCGCCTCCCCGCAAGTCGTGGGGTGTTGTACATCGACTTACAGTGGTATCAGAGCCTCGCTAAACAATAAATAACTTACTTGCAAATTTGTATGAATTTCGAACGGAAAAAACGAAACCGGAAAAGCCCGAAATCACAAGTTTCTGTCGTTTTTTAAATGAAGTCCAAAAATTTTTCAGGGATGTTCAGAAAGCTTGAAAAGACAGTAGAAGAACACCCAAGAAAATTGGGCCCCTGAATCGGCTAAAGCGCCGCGGAACCGCGGCGGATCCCACCGATCCGCCGCGATTCCGCCGCCGAGTTAGCGATTCAGGAACCCAATTTTCCTGTGTTGCTTCTCACTGATATTTGGTATTTTCTGGAATTTCTTATTTTTGCTCAGCTTTCAGATTTACAGAGAAGTATTGGAGCAAAATTAAAAGTGTTTAATCGATCGAAATTATACAGTATTTGCTTGTTGGATTATATCTGTGTTTGTATAATTTGTTCGTAAACCTCCCCTAACTGCTAGTATGTCGGTTGGCAGGGGGTTGCACATTTCTGTAATGGATTTTATCTGTTTGTGTATATGAACTGTGTTGGACTGTTGTGATGTATAGCCGGGGTTATGTGATGGGTTATTATTTAATTCATTTGATGTAAATGTAATTTGTTGTAATATTATTTTGCGGGGCACATCCTGGTTGCGGTTGTAGCCACCGTTGTATTATTTCATTTTACTGTTTTTGCTCCTAGGACAGACCCAAGGTGGGGTGCACAAACTGCCGGGCGGGAGTTTGCCGTACCCGTAGGGGTCTTGGGTGGGGTAATGGCTATTCATCACAACTGTGTAATCCGTCTTTTGTTGCAGGCTCAAAACAAACACGGATTGCTTGCAAATCCAATAAAGTTCATCTGTGATCTGGAATGCCTATTATCGCGTCTGACGAATGTACAATATCTATATATGATAGCTATTTAGACGTCACTTATGTTTTACACCCGCGCTAGCCCAGCCCCCGCTCTGTCGTTAGTTAAGTAACCTAACGGGTGATGACGGGACCCCGTGGCGAATGCGGATGGCATAATAGGACGTTGGATTTTCGTTGTTTTCTACAATGATAGGTTAATGATGGGACGCATTATTTATAATGCAAAGAAAATAAACCAAAAGTTTAATCGTTGGAACAATTTAAAAGAAACCATTCGGTTAATTTTAAAAACAGATATTTTTAAATGCGGAGCTTTAACCACTCCTTTTAAAAGCTATCAGGTTCCTTAGGTTGTATCAAGTTCACTACGTTCACGGTTTTGCCAAAACCATTCATAGCCCTTCGTCATTTCATCTGGGTATTCAGTAGTATTCAAGCTATGTATTTTGACCAACGCCAAGGCATAGTGTTTGGTAGCTGCTGGGTATTTATTTGTTGCATAGATAGATGAGTTAGTTTGGGACAGTCGTATGATCATTTTGGCCAACGTCAAGGATATGTACGGATGGGTTCAAATTAACAAGATAATGATGGGTAGAACTTGACATGAGACTTATGATATTTGGACCAACGCCAAGGTCATAAGAGCATGGGGCAAAAATATATATCGGGAATTTCTAAAGAAACTGAAATTTGCAAAGAGATGCATACCATTTGGAGTTTGACGAATGTTGGTAGGATTCTTTCAACATTATCATACGATAATATTTGGATCCCGATCCTACTGTGAGTATATGCTACTTATTAGGATATTCGTCACTTAACGATCAATGCTATAAACCAAGTAGGTGTCAAGAAAGGTGTCAGCGGGGTTACGCCCCCGGAGAAAAGAGGTTATTTAATTAAGGAACTTCGCGAAAGCGTTGGAAAACCTCCCTCGAAGTATCGACACTAGCCTGGCAGAACGGTTAAGCAAGTATTGTACGGTGAGAATAGTCCTGGCTAATTCTTCTTTTATGGTTTGAGGAAGGATTCGAGAAACAGTGGGAGCCATCCAGTTTAGATAAACTAAAAACCACTCTAAACTTGCAAGAGCATCATGCTAAAGAGTTTTCTTCTCTCTCTCCTAATTGCAGTGACCCTGAAAATGACTGGACTTAAGTTACTTTTAGAGAAAAATATACTGACAGGGCCAAACTATAAAGATTGGCTGCGGAATGTCAAAATGGCTTTGACCTATGACAAATTGGGGTATGTCCTCACCGCTACGGCACCTGCTGTCCCTGGTCCAAAATCCAGTACTGCGGATAAGGAAATCCGCAAACCCTGGGATTTAGATTGCGCGAAAGCCAAGTGCATCGTGCTTGCCTCGATGAACAATGAACATCAGAGGAGGCACGAGGATATGGACCTAGATGGCATATTTCTCCATACAAAGGAACTTTATGGAGAGCAATCTCGTATAGCGAGATACGAGACCTCTAAGAACTTGTTTCGAGTGAGGTTGGCTGTCGGGTCATCGGTAGGAGAACATGTCCTAAAGATGATCGGCTATATTGAAGAGCTCGCAGACCTTGGGACGACTTTGGATAATGAGCTCTATACAGACCTTATTCTCCAGTCCCTTCCTCACACCTACGCCCAGTTTATCCTGAACTTCAACATTCAAAGAAAAGAAGTTGAACTTCCGGAACTCCTGAACATGTTAAAGAGTGCAGAGGGCACCTTGCAGAAGACAAGGGAAACACCCGCTATGTTTGTTGGCGGTGCATCTTCTTCCGGGTCCAAGGCAAGGGCCAAAGGAAGGAAGAAGAAGGCCGCCACCAAACCTAGAGGAGGTGTTAGTAAGGTGGGAGGGAAGGGAAAGAAAAAGTTTGCGGTACCGGTAGTTGGCCAGGATGAGTGCTTCCATTGTCACAGGAAAGGGCACTGGAAAAAGGATTGCAAGGCGTGGAACGCCAAGAACCAGGAAACGAAGCAAGCTGTGGCTTCGACTTCAGGTGTGTTTGTAATTGAGAATTGTCTGTCAATCAACTCTACTTCCTGGGTATTGGATACCGGATCAGGATCTCATATTTGCAATTCATTGCAGGCACTGAGAAACCGTGGAGTGCTGAAGGAAGGTGATATGACCCTAAAGGTTGCTAACGGAGCTAGCGTGGGAGCTGCGTCCGTCGGGGATTATCACCTAGGATTGACGAGTGGACACATTTTGGTTTTACATAACTGTTTTTTTGTACCAAGCTTAACGTGTAATATCATATCAGTTTCCTTGTTATCAAATAAAGGTTATGATTTCACGTTTGTAAGAGATGTTGTTAACATCCACCTTAATCATGGTTTGATTGGGTCAGGTACACTAAATAACGGTTTATATGTTTCAAACCAACTCCAAATTTTCAATGTCCAGAACACACTAAAAAGAAAGTCTCCAGATTTAAATAAAGCTTTCTTATGGCATTGTAGACTGGGTCACATCAATGAGAGAAGGTTGACTAAGTTGCATAGAGAAGGATATTTGGACTCGTTCGAATATCAAACTTATGACACTTGTCAATCTTGTCTCAAAGGAAAGATGACAAAGACTCCATTTACTGGACATGGAGTAAGAGCGCGCGAGCTCTTAGGACTCATACACAGTGATGTATGTGGTCCAATGTCTACGCATGCAAGAGGTGGTTTTTCCTATTTCATTACTTTCACGGATGATTACTCAAGATACGGATTCATTTATCTGATGAAACATAAATCCGAGGCTTTTGAGAAATTCCAAGAGTATAAGAATGAAGTAGAAAAACAAACCGGCAAAAGTATCAAGACACTTAGATCTGATCGAGGTGGTGAATACTTGAGTGCCGAGTTCCTAGGTTACCTAAAAGAGAACGGAATTCTCTCTCAGCTTACTCCTCCATACACTCTACAGCACAACGGTGTATCGGAGAGACGGAATCGAACCCTATTGGATATGGTACGATCCATGATGAGTAATGCTGACTTACCGCGATCTTTTTGGGGTTATGCGCTAGAATCAGCGGCATATCTTTTGAACATGGTTCCTACCAAGACTGTGCCTACCACGCCATATCAGACGTGGAGTGGGAAGAAACCCTATCTTCAGTATCTGAAAATATGGGGATGTCCAGCTTTTGTTAAAAAGCAGCATGTGGACAAGCTCGAGGCACGATCAGTAAAGTGTCAGTTTGTGGGATATCCAAAGAACTCCAAGGGATATCTATTCTATTACGCAGAGGAACAAAAGGTGTTTGTTTCTCGTAATGCCCATTTTCTAGAATATCAGTTTTTAGAAAAGAAAATAAGTGGGAGCGAAATAGAACTGGAAGAAATTCCAGAACCACAAACTGCTACTGAAAGTTTGGTAGAACCGGTAGTTCAAGAAGAACAGGACATTCCCGCACCCCTCCGCAGGAGTAGTTGGCCGTCTCATCCGCCTGAGAGATACTACGGTTTTCTCATAGATGGGGATAGAGAGGATTGCATCATAGATGATGATGAACCTACTGACTTCCAGCAGGCCATCCAGAGCGGTGACTCGGTACGATGGTTAGATGCAATGCGAACCGAAATGGAGTCCATGTACACCAACAAAGTATGGACTTTGGACTTTGCTCCAGATGGGGTAAAACCCATAGGATGCAAATGGATCTTCAAGAAAAAGATTGGTGTAGATGGACAGGTGGAAACCTATAAGGCTAGACTTGTTGCAAAAGGTTTTCGTCAAAGACCTGGTTTGGACTATGACGAAACTTTTTCTCCAGTGGCTATGCTCAAATCCATTCGGGTCCTTCTTGCTATTGCTGCCTTCCATGATTATGAAATCTGGCAGATGGACGTAAAGACGGCTTTTCTAAATGGAAATTTAGAAGAATGCGTCTATATGGATCAGCCAGAGGGTTTCAATCAGATTGGGAGCAGCGGGAAAGTATGCAAGCTGCTTAAGTCCATTTATGGACTAAAGAAGGCATCGCGGAGTTGGAACATCTGTTTCGATGAGACAGTCAAAGAATATGACTTTATCAAAAATCCAGATGAACCATGAATATATAGTAAAGTTGTAGCCAGAAGTGTCGTATTCCTCGTCTTGTACGTGGATGACATTCTATTGATAGGAAATGACATTCCTATGCTACAATCTGTCAAAGGATTCTTGTCACACAGGTTCTTCATGAAAGACCTGGGTGATGCCTCTTACATTCTGGGGCTCCAGATCTATCGTGATAGATCCAAGAGGATGTTGGGACTTTCGCAGTCCAGGTATATCGACACTGTACTGAAAAGATTCAGTATGGAAGATTCTAAGCGCGGTAATCTACCGGCTTGTCACGGAATCACCCTCTCCAAAGAGATGTCTCCCAAGACTGATTTGGAAAGGGAACGCATGTCTATTATACCCTACGCTTCTGCGGTAGGCTCTATAATGTATGCGATGTTGTGCACCAGACCAGATGTAGCTTACGCACTGAGCGTGGTAAGCCGGTATCAGTCAGACCCAGGGGAGAAGCACTGGATAGCAGTAAAGAACATTCTCAAGTACCTGAGAAGGACTAAGGAGATGTTCTTTGTTGACGGCGGAAAAGACCTCAGGTTGGAGGCCTTTGCTGATTCCGGCTTCCAGAGTGATAAGGACGATTCCAAGTCCATGTCGGGTTATGTCTTCACGCTCAATGGAGGGGCGGTGTGCTAGAAGAGCTCCAAGCAGGACACCGTTGCTGACTCGACGATGGAAGCGGAGTATATAGCTGCTTGCGATGCCGCAAAAGAAGCAGTCTGGATGAAGAAGTTCCTAACAGAACTTCAGGTGGTTCCTACCATAGTTGATCTAATACCTCTGTATTGCGACAACAACGGAACTATAGCTTTAGCAAAGGAACCAAGGTCCCATCAGAACTCCAGACACATCTTAAGGCGGTATCACCTGATCAGGGAGATCATTGATCATCAGGGGATCGAGGTTCGGAGAGTTGCTTCTGAAGAGAACATTGCTGATCCATTCACAAAGGCCCTACCTCAGATTCAGTTCGAGAGGCTACTCGAGATCATCGGTCTTCGATATGCCAGTACATGGCCCTAGTGCAAGTGGGAGATTGTTAGTGTATATGCCCTAGGGGCCATTATTGTATCATACTAGTTTGTATATTACTTAATGGAAGCTTGGGATATTCACATGTGTATAACAGTCTTGCTAAACATGGTAGTATGCTACTTGGTTTTTTCTATCTTAATATGTGAGTATACGTATTGATAGAGCTCTTAGGATCTTGCTTGACTACCAGCGTTGTGATGGCAGTCACTCTAGTGGGGGCTGGGTAGTCTACAAGCACATCCTTATTCAGGTCCCTAGTCGTTGGATTATCGAGACAGGGCATTGATACTCTGGAGTAGACTAGTGTGTACGCTTCTCATCCCAGTTGGGGAGATGGTCTGTCCCACAACCGTCAGTACGTCGTACTGGAGATAGTATGCAGGTGCTCGTTAGGTTACGGGTACACCGGACAGGACTCACAGGGAACTGTTGGATGGTTTTATACCAGTCGTCAGTGAACAGTTCCCAGGTGACATGAGTACAGCATAGTCCGCAGACTTGACACTGCTACTTCGCCTCGAGTGTGTCCCACTGTTCTTAGATTGCTACCCTACCACGGCTCAAAGGAGTCGTGCAAACAGGTAGCAGTTGGGTGCAGTCCTGAGCACTTGGAGGCAGTGGCGGTTAGACAGGATTCGTCTCTCCCGGTATTGGGGGTTGATATCGCGCTGTGTCAGAGAGCCATTACGCAAAGTCCCTGGCCAGGGCAAGCGAGATTTGCTGGTAGGTTCCAGTAGTTTCTCAGGGTGTAATGGGCTTCCCTCCGACACGACTTATACCGCTATTAGGGGACTGACGCTTGCCGCCCCCCTAGGCCCGATATGCGATAGTCTTAGACGAACGGACCGGACTGTGCGGAGATTGTCACATCAGACTCAGTAGGAGTTCGGATGGGTTTCCTCATCGGCCTTCTTATCGACATCTTGTAGGGTTCCTAGGCACGCTAGTGAGGTCTCCCAAGCCATCAACCATGGCATTTTCAAAAATTATGGTGCCTACAAACCCTAAACTACGGATCGATAACTAGATGTCTAGGCAAACAAGAACTAGTTAACAACTTAACTAAGGGAATACGGAAATACAACCTTTGTAGATCCGGTGCTCCACCTCCATAGCTCCGCAACGAGGCCCTCTCCGCTGTCCAAATCAAATCCGGGCTCTAGCGTCGGCTTCGTCGGAGAATGGGCAAGCTAGGTCGTCGATGTCCATGCCGAAGATGATCTACGTCGAGGCATCGCTAGATCAAGCTCACAACTTCACCAAGTCAAGAAACTTGTGAAGTAAACACACTCTACTACTTGGCAAGAGGTAGAGGATGAAGAAATAGGAAGTGGGTTAACTTTAGAATTGGATTTCTCACTCAAAAACATCAATCACCATTGATGAGGTAAGCTTTTCTTCACTTGAAGAATGAAGAAGATGAAGAAGAATATTATGATAAGTTAATTCTAAAATGAAAAGAATAATACATTCTTATCATCTTAGAACCATGGTTTAGTGTAGAGAATTAATCATGGTTGAGTGGTATGGTTAGGATTAAGGATGAGATAAGAATAGTGGACTAAGTCAAAGCTTCATGAAGCTTTAACTAAACAACAAAAGAAGCCACCATCCTTTTCTCTTTCTTTTATTCATTTATCAAAAATAAATGGAAAACTAAATAAGATAAATGAATAACTAAATGATAAACCCTAACCATTTCATTAACCAAGGTTTAATACTTTACACTTAACCAAAAAGCATGCATCATCAATCATGTTACAAGCAAGTGCACAAAATCATATCGCATATGTAATGCGCACACCCGAGTGAGAAAATCCATCTTAAGTAAACCGATACTAGTTGATGCAAAGTAATATATCAAATATATAAATATGCATTAAATCATTAAATCAACATTTGATTCAATGATCCGGTTATGTCGCACACAACCGACTAGTATACAATATATCGGCTTATCGAATCAACGCTTGAATCGATAACTAGGTTATATCGCATACAACCATTCGATATATTTTTCGCGAGAATAGAATACGGTATCACATACACGCATTATTCTCGGTCCCGCACATATCTCATATGCGCTCCTATTTCGTTTCGCTTGAGCCAGGAAACCTCTGTGTAGGACTCTAAAGACTCGTCAATACGCCGGCAGCGGATGATGATCATATCAAACATCCACAAGCCGCAAGCGGTCTGCTAAACGTAACGGCCACCCGGGTATTGAGCGATCTGAAGATCGACGAGCAAGCCCGCTCACACTCCAGTGAATCCGACCAGTAACACTACCGTACAGTCCGGTCTGATCGTCTGATATGTCGCATATCTCGCCTAGGGGTGGTAAACGTCAGACCCCAATAGCTCGATAAGTCGTGTCGATATGAGGTCTATAACAATTCGAGAAACTACTGGTAACACTTACCAGTAAATCTCAGCAACCCTGGCCAGGGATTTCCTGTTATAGCCAATCGAACACAGCGCAACATCAACCCCCTATACCGGGAGAGACGAATCCCCTCCTATCGCTCATTGCCTCCATGTGACTCGGGACTGTACCCAAAAACCACCGTTTTGCACGCCCTCTTGGACGTGGTAAGATGGAAATCAAAGCACAGTGGGAACCACACAAGACTCTATGACGATCTCGGGTCAACAGACTACTCTGTACCAGTGTCACCAGAGAACTGCCATCTGACGTGAGGTATAATACCATCTGGGAGTTCTCGGCGAGTCCGTCCAGTGTACCCAGTCTCTACTGAGCACCCGTATATCATCTCTGATGTCAAACACCGATGGATATGGGATCATCCATCGCCCATCTATATGGGTCGAGAAGGTACACGCTAGTCTACTCTGGTATATCGATGCCCCGTCTCGATACACCCACGACTAGGGACTTTAAAGGATGTACTTATGGACTACCATGTCCCCACTAGTATGATCCGCATCATAGTCCAGGTAGTCAAGCACACATCCTAAGGGCTTTACCAACATGTAACAGAGAGACAATCAGCATACACGTTAAGGTAAAGGGTAACCAGATAGCATACTATCATGTCGAGCAAGAAAGTCCTCCCTATATATGTCCTAGCATCCACTACAATATACATCATATGTAAAGTAATGGCCTCTAGGGCATACATATAACTAACAATCTCCCACTTGCACTAGGGCCATCTGTAGCAGTGGTTGTAGTATCTCATACTCAACCATCCCATAAAAGTCTCTCTCTGGGAACAGGCCTTTGTGAGTGGATCCGCTGTGTTGTCCTCTGAGTCTACTCTCCAAACCTCGATCACCCTGGAGATCAACTATCTCCATGATCAGGTGATACTGCCTTAGAATATGTCTGGATCACTGATGGGACCGGCGTTCCTTGGCATAAGCCACAACTCCATTGTCACACAATAGGAGGAACATAGTTCATCTCATGAACCAATATATACCCAAACAGCCTCTTTGGTAGCATCTTAAGTAGCGATGTATCCTGCCTTTATCGTCTAGTATGTCATGGTATCTAGCTTGGAACTCTTCCAACATACCGTCCCTCCACTGAGGGTAAAGACAATTCCTGTGACTGACACTCAGTCATCATTATCACCCTGGAACCATTCCAGTGATTCTCCCCAGGATCGATTGATACCGTCTCACTACAACTAGTGAGAATCCTAACATCCATTTAGATCTATCTCATAGATCCAAAATCCAGGAGTTAGTAGGTATCATTATGATCCTATATGGAGAATCTTTGTGATAAGCGGAGATTGATCGAGCGTAGCATAAGAAACTCCTTTCTTATCAAGAGTATGTCATCCACGTACTCTACGAGGATCGTCACCATACTCCCTACTACCCTTTTGTATATACAAGGTTCATCCACCATTTTGATGATGTCAAACTCTTTGACTAATACATCAAAACAGACGTTCCAACTCCGCGATGCCTGCTTTAATCCTATAAAGCATCTTGCACACGTTTCCGCTGCTCCCACTGTCTACGAAGCCCTCTGGCTGTGTACTTATAGACGCACTCTTCTAAAACATCATTTAGAAAAGCAGTCATGACACCCAACCACCAGATATCGTAGTCATGGTATGTAGCCGTGGCAAGTAGGATCTGGATGGACTTAAGCATAGCTACTTGAAAAGGTTTTAACATTATGATCCATATCTGGTCAATGATGCAAACCTTTAACAAGTCTAGCTTTGAAAGTCTCAACTTTTCCATCTACACCAAGCAATCTTCTCAAGATTTACTTGCTCTTGATGGGGATTTAACCCTTCAGATATTGCAACCAAAGTCCATACTTTGTTGGTGTATAAGGATTCCATCTCAGATCGCTAAGCATCCAGCCATTCTTACGAAGTCTTACTCCTGATGGCCTGCTCGAAGCTAGTTGGGTCATCATCTCATGATGCAATCCTCGCTCCCACTGTCATAGAGAAACCGAAGTATCTCTCGGGTGGGTGAGGAACCCTACTAGATCGGCGGAGAGGCTGAGGTTCGTTGGTATCTACTGAATCCTTTGGTTCTATCAAATCATCAGCTGTAGTTTGTATAGCTGGAACCTTTCCAGTTCTACATTACAGTCCTTGCCTCGAGCTTGTCCGGATTTTGTTTTTATACATAGGCCGGGCAACCCCAAATCTTAACTAACTTAAGACATGGGCTCTTCCCTTTCTATATCACATATGAGATGGTAGGCAACTGATTTGATTGGAACCCTATTCAATAGGTATGCAGCTTCTCAAGTGCATAACTCCCTAAAGGAAATAGGTAACTCAGTATTACTCATCATAGAGCACACCATATCAAATAGGGTGTATCTGCTCCGCCCCGATATACCATCGTGCAATGGTGTATACGGAGTAGTAATGCTGAGAGAGAATCTCATTCTCCTTTAGAATAGTCCAGGATTTCCGTGCTCAAGTATTCTCCTCCTTGATCACATCAAAGGACATAATACTTATACCCATATTGATTCTCTACTTCTAACTTATATTCTATATATATCTCAAAAGATTCGGACTTGTGTTTCAACAGGAACATATGTCTGAATCTTGAGAGAATATCAGAGAACGTAATGAAGTACAAAGAACCTGTCCTGGCATGTGTAGACAGGGGACCTACATACATCAACATGTATCATCCCAAGAGTTTACTAACTCTTTCTCTGTTTCCAGTAAACGGAGCTAAGGTCATCTTATCTTTGTGACATGACTGGCGAGTTTCACAAGATGTAAATTCAAACTAATTTAAATATGCATCTTTATGTAACTCTAGCTAGTCGGGTCACATTGATTTGACCTAGTCTACAATGCCTCAAGAAGAATTCGTTCATTTCTGAACTCTTCCTCTTGTGTGTGTTCTGTATACTAAGAACTGTAGTTTGATTTAGAACATTAACGCTTTTAGATAACGTGCCTGAACCGATCAACTTTTGATATAGGAAATGTTCAAAACATTATCCAACTATACAAAATTTTATCATTTCTTTACTAATAAAGAGACTGATATGATTTTGTATATCAGGTTCGGTATCTAATAACATTCGTTCAGAATCAATGTATTGGTAATACAGGGTGACAGTGACCAACAGACTTGGCTGCAACACTTGCCCCGTTTTCTGTCTTATGAAACTTATCACCCGTTCTCAGTTCTCTACCTTTCTGTAGCCCTATGTAATAAATTACATATCTGGAATCCTGATCTGGTATCACATACCCAGGACGTAAAGGATACTGAGAAACAGTTCTGTATAATGAACACACCCGAAGAAGATGCATCATATGCACTTTCTTCGTTTGGGCGGCACGGGAATTCTGGTAATCCCCAATTTCCTGCTCTGTCTTATAACAATTATAAGTTGGAGCGGGACCAACGTTCCCCAGCTCAGTATAACAAGCGGGTTCGGTCAAATATCCGTATTATTATCTTGATTAAGGCGTGATATGGTCGCTACTAGGAGAGAGAGAGAAAAAAACACTCAGCGTGCGCTCTGTCAAGAATAGATTGGTTATTATTTTATCTAATCAGGATGGCTCCCACTGCTTTTTATCAAATCTTCCTTCAAACCCTAAAAGGAAAGACCAGCCGGGATTAATTACACACTACAAGTTCGCCAATCTTTCAGCCAGGCCAGTGTCGGTACTTTGAGGGAGGTGCCCCGTGCTTTCGCACGGACCTAATTAATGTAAACCTCGTTTTCCCAGAGGCGTAACCTCGTTAACACCTTTCTAGACACCTACTTGATCGGCTAATTGTAATGTATAAAACTCTCCCAGGAGTAACTCTTACTCGCAGCGGGTATCGGGATCCAACTATCTCATAGAAGGTATGCAATCTCATTGCAAATCTCAACACTTGAAATTCCCGATAATATTTTGCCCCTAGCACCCTATGACCTTGACGGAGGTCAACAAACCATAGGCTACTAGTCAAGTTCAACCCGTCATTTCTTGATCGAATTAAACCCACCCGCACGACCCTTGACGGAGGTCAACAAGGCCGCACGACTACCCTAACTCAATCTGCATCATATGCATAAGCAGATAAATACTGGTTAGCTACCGCACACTGCGCCTTGACGGAGGTCAACAAACGCAGCACGAATACTAAACAGCACTAATCTGAAATGACGGAGGGCTACGACAGGTTTTTCTGAAAACCTATTGCGTAATGAACTTGATATCGTTGTAGAATCAAATGAATTTTGAAATGGAGTGTTTTTGAGGCTTTTCTAGTTTTGCTAAAGGAGTCACTTCCGGTGAAGGGATCGTCGGTCCTTTCCTCGTCGAATGAGGTGCGGGATATATCACATATATCACTGTGCAAAGCAAAAACACTTAAAAGCAATCAAAAGACAAACCGAGTGTGTAGCATCTGCCAGTTATTGCTAAAGGAGTCACTCCCGGTGAAGGGATCTCGGTCCTTTCCTCGTCGGATGAGGTGCAGGATATATCACATATACCGCTATGCAAAGCAAGAACTGTAGCTACCTGTTTTTATTTTGAAATTCGATTCTACAACATCTTAGGTTTCTTTTTATTTCATTAATCTCATTAATGAAGTCCCATCATTTAAGTACCTAAACATCACAGATAAATACGACGTACACTTATGCCATCCGCATTCGCCTCGATGTCCCCTCGTGCACCGTTAGGTTAGGTAACTAACGGCAGAGCAGGGCAGGGCTAGCGCGGGTGTAAAACATAAGTAACGTCTATATAATATATCATAGATACTATATACTGTATCTATCACAGAACATCACATGATCGCATCACAGATATCGCAGCAGAAGAATCATATGAAATATTGGATATACTAGGACGTCCGTGTTTTCAATACGAGCCAGTATAAAACACGGATTCCACGGTCGTGATGAATAGCCAAACCCACACCCCTAGACCCCTACGAGAGCGGCAAGCAACTCTACCAATTCTAGAGTTAGGAAACCCGGACTCGACTCCTCGAGTTGGTCTCCCACTGGACTCCAGAACTCGGTTACTTGTGCTCCCCTCCTTGGGTCTATCCTAGTGCGGAAAAGTAAATAATATACAACAGGTGACAACTCCCGCATCCTGGAAGCGCCCCAATAAAAGAATATTACATACAAGTTTTTACATGAATGAAAATGAAAAACACTCATCTCACATAAAAACCCCCAGCTATTCAAACACGACGATCCAATATAACATATCCAGCAACACATAACATCACATGTCATCAACGTAAGTAAATATGCGCATCCCAATTGTCGTTGACATATAACAACGAAACTGGCGATATCATATATTACACTTACGGTCACAGAAAAGAAAGTGTAAAACTACAACAGTTGGAATCCGCAATCTCTTCAGACATCGCATGCCTGACCAAATGAATTCTTTAGACATCGCATGCCCAACAATTATAAACCCCGCATTTTAGTCTCAAAATCGAAAACTCTTTTCAATATCAAGTCGGGTAATTCAACAAGATTCCCGATAACCTGATCGAATGCTCGTCGCAAACTTCAGTAGGCGGCCGCACCCCCGACGCCGTCGACGAAGTGCACTAAGGCGGAACACCGCTACCGGGAGCACCCGAGTGGATGCTTTCGGCGACGGGGTTCTCCTACAGTCACTTGGTCGGGGCTATGGAGTGAGGCTGTCTATTAAGTTTACCCGGCGAGTATCCGCGTACGCTACGTGATTGCGACGGACTTTTGATCACATCAAAATTCCGTGGCAACCGATCAAGTGAGACTAAAGTGCTATGTTTATAACATTCATTCAGTTATCACATAACTATTTGTGAATTCCAATTATTGTATCCCATTTCAGATAAACAGAAAATATTAAACTTTCCGATCGAACAATCGAACACCCAAGTTTTCCCGATACATATCAACACATGAAACATGAGTCTAACAACATTCAGTTCGTGCCTCAGTACCAACGGTCCAGCCGTAGAAGGGTCAAGCCAACGCCTCACATGTGGCACGCCGTACTGCCCCAAACCCGAAGGTTCAAAGGGCAGTTCAAGACGGTCACATAATCGAGTTAAGGTTTGTGTCTTCTAGAGGGACCATCGCGTTACTTGCACTACTTAGAACGTCGTTAAACTACGGAAAAATCCAACACTTGGAAATTTCCCGACAGGGGAAAAATTGGGTATTTATATCCGGTCGAACCTTTTAACATATTCTAAAATTTATCCGGAAAGCCACACAGACAAAATTTGATACCCCGATCGAAACACCGAATTCCCAAAACAACTCCAGAAAATTCAACTCTTGAAAAAATATCAAAAATACCCAGGAAAACCAGCACAGCACAATATGAATTACTGTAGAAAGTTGGATGCCACAAGCGACAAAATGGCCGCGCTTCCGCCGCACGAGCCATGCTCGTGCCGCGGAAGAGCGGCGCACTGTTGGAATTAGGTAACCGAATTTTACAGTATATCTTAGAATTTCCTGCTGATATTTCTGAATATTTTTAATGTTGAAAAATCCCAGATTTTAAAAATTGTACAGAGAGCATGTTTGTTTTGGACTTTCGGGTTCGATCAGACTTCAAATGTCGTCTGGACTTCGCCTAAGCCTCTAGCTAGGCTCTGATACCACTGTAGGGTTCCTAGGCACGCTAGTGAGGTCTCCCACGCCATCAACCATGGCATTTTCAAAAATTATGGTGCCTACAAACCCTAAACTACGATAAGAATGTATTATTCTTTTCATTTTAGACATCTACCTGGGGACCGTTACGTACAGCTAATGCTGCTTGCGGTCTGTGGTTAAACCCACTGCCAGCGTAGTAGTCGAGTCTCTAGAGTCCCACATAGAGAGTTTCCCTACTCCAGGCGAAACGATATAGAGGTCGTATGGTTTTACGACAAGGGTTCGGACGCATACGTGTGTTTACGCACGTACGACTTTCGGACAGTTTTTACCAGTCGGCTTTGGTTTAAGCCAGTTACTGGTATCCGGTTATTGGATTTATACAGTCTAAAGTTTTTTCGTATTTTTGCGGAAAGGAGGGGCGTTCTCGTAATTGCGCGAGAAGCTTCTAGAAGGTGGTGACTAAGGAGGTTTAGGTGGCATATACAATGAATGAGATTAGTGAGTCATATGGATGATTCATCCATGTCATTAATGCTTCATAATTGCTTAATGACTCATGGAGATGAATCATCACTAGATATTATCAAGCATGGTTGTTAAATTGATTTATTTTCTTCTCTTGATAAAAAGAAATGCTTGATATATATTATCATAACTCATTATTCTCACTTCATTATTATCTTCACCTTCTCTCTCCTCAAGCTCTCCCTCTTCAAACCCTAATCCTCCCCTCTCATGTGTTGAGTACAAGAATTAGTTAGACTTATTAAACCATAACCCTCACTCTATTTCACCTAGCTTCTTTGATTAGCACTTAAAGAAGTTTAGTTGCCTCAAGTTTAGAGGCTAAGTTTGGAGTAAAGCTCTCGGGTGGATCGCCTACTACTTCGAGAAGGCCGAGGAGGAGGTGGAGTTCGCAAAGACGAAGGACACAATTCGTTAGGTATAATCCCTAAACATAGTAGTATAGAACTTCTATGTTTGTTGTTAGTTATTGTTTAGCTTCGATTCATGTGGTTAGTTGATGTTTAGCATAAAAACAAGATCGTTTGTTATATTTCCGCCTCCCCGCAAGTCGTGGGGTGTTGTACATCGACTTACAGTGGTATCAGAGCCTCGCTAAACAATAAATAACTTACTTGCAAATTTGTATGAATTTCGAACGGAAAAAACGAAACCGGAAAATCCCGAAATCACAAGTTTCTGTCGTTTTTTAAATGAAGTCCAAAAATTTTTCAGGGATGTTCAGAAAGCTTGAAAAGACAGTTGAAGAACACCCAAGAAAATTGGGCCCCTGAATCGCCTAAAGCGCCGCGGAACCGCGGCGGATCCCACCGATCCGCCGCGATTCCGCCGCCGAGTTGGCGATTCAGGAACCCAATTTTCCTGTGTTGCTTCTCACTGATATTTGGTATTTTCTGGAATTTTTTATTTTTGCTCAGGTTTCAGATTTACAGAGAAGTATTGGAGCAAAATTAAAAGTGTTTAATCGATCGAAATTATACAGTATTTGCTTGTTGGATTATATCTGTGTTTGTATAATGTGTTCGTAAACCTCCCCTAACTGCTAGTATGTCGGTTGGCAGGGGGTTGCACATTTCTGTAATGGATTTTATCTGTTTGTGTATATGAACTGTGTTGGACTGTTGTGATGTATAGCCGGGGTTATGTGATGGGTTATTATTTAATTCATTTGATGTAAATGTAGTTTGTTGTAATATTATTTTGCGGGGCACATCCTGGTTGCGGTTGTAGCCACCGTTGTATTATTTCATTTTACTGTTTTTGCTCCTAGGACAGACCCAAGGTGGGGTGCACAAACTGCCGGGCGGGAGTTTGCCGTACCCGTTGGGGTCTTGGGTGGGGTAATGGCTATTCATCACAACTGTGTAATCCGTCTTTTGTTGCAGGCTCAAAACAAACACGGATTGCTTGCAAATCCAATAAAGTTCATCTGTGATCTGGAATGCCTATTATTGCGTCTGACGAATATACAATATCTAAATATGATAGCTATTTAGACATCACTTATGTTTTACACCCGCGATAGCCCATCCCCCGCTCTGTCGTTAGTTAAGTAACCTAACGGGTGATGACGGGACCCCGTGGCGAATGCGGATGGCATAAGAGGACGTTGTATTTTCGTTGTTTTCTGCAATGATAGGTTAATGATGGGACGCATTATTTATAATGCAAAGAAAATAAACCAAAAGTTTAATCGTTGGAACAATTTAAAAGAAACCACTCGGTAAATTTTAAAAACAGATATTTTTAAATGCGGAGCTTTAACCACTCCTTGTAAAAGCTATCAGGTTCCTTCGGTTATATCAAGTTCACTACGTTCACGGTTTCGCCAAAACCATTCGTAGCCCTCCGTCATTTCATCTGGGTATTCAGTAGTATTCAAGCTATGTATTTTGACCAACGCCAAGGCATAGTGTTTGGTAGCTACCGGGTATTCATTTGTTGCATAGATAGATGAGTTAGTTTGGGACAGTCGTATGATCATTTTTGCCAACGTCGAGGATATGTACGGATGGGTTCAAATTAACAAGATAATGATGGGTAGAACATGACATGTGACTTATGATATTTTGACCAACGCCAAGGTCATAAGAGCATGGGGCAAAAATATATATCGGGAATTTCTAAAGAAACTGAACTTTGCAAAGAGATGCATACAATTTGGAGTTTGATGAATGTTGGTAGGATTCCTTCAACATTATCATACGATGATATTTGGATCCCAATCCTACTGTGAGTATATGCTACTTATCAGGATATTCGTCACTTAACGATCAATGCTATAAACCAAGTAGGTGTCAAGAAAGGTGTCAGCGGGGTTACGCCCCCAGAGAAAAGAGGTTATTTAATTAAGGAACTTCGCGAAAGCGTTGGAAAACCTCCCTCGAAGTATCGACACTAGCCTGGCAGAACGGTTAAGCAAGTATTGTACGGTGAGAATAGTCCTGGCTAATTCTTCTTTTATGGTTTGAGGAAGGATTCAAGAAACAGTGGGAGCCATCCTGTTTAGATAAACTAAAAACCACTCTAAACTTGCAAGAGCATCATGCTAAAGAGTTTTCTTCTCTCTCTCCTAATTGCAGCGACCCTGAAAATGACTGGACTTAAGTTACTTTTAGAGAAAAATATACTGACATGGCCAAACTATAAAGATTGGCTGCGGAATGTCAAAATGGCTTTGACCTATAACAAATTGGGGTACGTCCTCACCGCTACGGCACCTGCTGTCCCTGGTCCCAAATCCAGTAATGCGGATAAGGAAATCCGCAAAACCTGGGATTTAGATTGCGCGAAAGCCAAGTGCATCGTGCTTGCCTCGATGAACAATGAACATCAGAGGAGGCACGAGGATATGGACCTAGATGGCATATTTCTCCATACAAAGGAACTTTATGGAGAGCAATCTCGTATAGCGAGATACGAGACCTCTAAGAACTTGTTTCGAGCGAGGTTGGCTGTCGGGTCATCGGTCGGAGAACATGTCCTAAAGATGATCGGCTATATTGAAGAGCTCGCAGACCTTGGGACGACTTTGGATAATGTGCTCTATACAAACCTTATTCTCCAGTCCCTTCCTCACACCTACGCCCAGTTTATCCTGAACTTCAACATTCAAAGAAAAGAAGTTGAACTTCCGGAACTCCTGAACATGTTAAAGAGTGCAGAGGGCACCTTGCAGAAGACAAGGGAAACACCCGCTATGTTTGTTGGCGGTGCATCTTCTTCCGGGTCCAAGGCAAGGGCCAAAGGAAGGAAGAAGAAGGCCGCCACCAAAGCTAGAGGAGGTGTTAGTAAGGTGGGAGGGAAAGGAAAGAAAAAGTTTGCAGTACCGGTAGTTGGCCAGGATGAGTGCTTCCATTGTCACAGGAAAGGGCACTGGAAAAAGGATTGCAAGGCGTGGAACGCCAAGAACCAGGAAACGAAGCAAGCTGTGGCTTCAACTTCAGGTGTGTTTGTAATTGAGAATTGTCTGTCAATCAACTCTACTTCCTGGGTATTGGATACCGGATCAGGATCTCATATTTGCAATTCATTGCAGGCACTGAGAAACCGTAGACTGCTGAAGGAAGGTGATATGACCCTAAAGGTTGCTAACGGAGCTAGCGTGGGAGCTGCGTCCGTCGGGGATTATCACCTAGGATTGACGAGTGGACACATTTTGGTTTTACATAACTGTTTTTTTGTACCAAGCTTAACGTGTAATATCATATCAGTTTCCTTGTTATCAAATAAAGGTTATGATTTCACGTTTGTAAGAGATGTTGTTAACATCCACCTTAATCATGGTTTGATTGGGTCAGGTACACTAAATAACGGTATATATGTTTTAAACCAACTCCAAATTTTCAATGTCCAGAACACACTAAAAAAAAGTCTCCAGATTTAAATAAAGCTTTCTTATGGCAATGTAGACCGGGTCACATCAATGAGAGAAGGTTGACTAAGTTGCATAGAGAAGGATATTTGGACTCGTTCGAATATCAAACTTATGACACTTGTCAATCTTGTCTCAAAGGAAAGATGACAAAGACTCCATTTACTGGACATGGTGTAAGAGCGAGCGAGCTCTTAGGACTCATACACAGTGATGTATGTGGTCCAATGTCTACGCATGCAAGAGGTGGTTTTTCCTATTTCATTACTTTCACGGATGATTACTCAAGATACGGATTCATTTATCTGATGAAACATAAATCCGAGGCTTTTGAGAAATTCCAATAGTATAAGAATGAAGTAGAAAAACAAACCGGCAAAAGTATCAAGACACTTAGATCTGATCGAGGTGGTGAATACTTGAGTGCCGAGTTCCTAGGTTACCTAAAAGAGAAAGGAATTCTCTCTCAGCTTACTCCTCCATACACTCCACAGCACAACGGTGTATCGGAGAGACGGAATCGAATCCTATTGGATATAGTACGATCCATGATGAGTAACGCTGAGTTACCGCGATCTTTTTGGGGTTATGCGCTAGAATCAGCGGCATATCTTTTATACATGGTTCCTACCAAGACTGTGCCTACCACGCCATATCAGATGTGGAGTAGGAAGAAACCCTATCTTCAGTATCAGAAAATATGGGGATGTCCATCTTTTGTTAAAAAGCAGCATGTGGACAAGCTCGAGGCATGATCAGTAAAGTGTCAGTTTGTGGGATATCCAAAGAACTCCAAGGGATATCTATTCTATTACGCAGAGGAACAAAAGGTGTTTGTTTCTCGTAATGCCCATTTTCTAGAATATCAGTTTTTAGAAAAGGAAATAAGTGGGATCGAAATAGAACTGGAAGAAATTCCAGAACCACAAACTACTACTGAAAGTTTGGTAGAACCAGTAGTTCAAGAAGAACAGGACATTCCCGCACCCCTCCGCAGGAGTTGTAGGCCGTCTCATCCGCCTGAGAGATACTACGGTTTTCTCATAGATGGGGATAGTGAGGATTGCATCATAGATGATGATGAACCTACTGACTTCCAGCAGGCCATCCAGAGCGGCGACTCGGTACGATGGCTAGATGCAATGCGAACCGAAATGGAGTCCATGTACACCAACAAAGTATGGACTTTGGACTTTGCACCAGATGGGGTAAAACCCATAGGATGCAAATGGATCTTCAAGAAAAAGATTGGTGTAGATGGACAAGTGGAAACCTATAAGGCTAGACTTGTTGCAAAGGGTTTTCGTCAAAGACCTGCTTTGGACTATGACGAAACTTTTTCTCCAGTGGCTATGCTCAAATCCATTCGGGTCCTTCATGCTATTGCTGCCTTCCATGATTATGAAATCTGGCAGATGGACGTAAAGACGGCTTTTCTAAATGGAAATTTAGAAGAATGCGTCTATATGGATCAGCCAGAGGGTTTCAATCAGAGTGGGAGCAGCGGGAAAGTATGCAAGCTGCTTAAGTCCATTTATGGACTAAAGCAGGCATCGCGGAGTTGGAACATCTGTTTCGATGAGACAGCCAAAGAATATGACTTTATCAAAAATCCAAATGAACCGTGCATATATAGTAAAGTTGTAGCCAGAAGTGTCGTATTCCTCGTCTTGTACGTGGATGACATTCTATTGATAGGAAATGACATTCCTATGCTACAATCTGTCAAAGGATTCTTGTCACACAGGTTCTCCATGAAAGACCTGGGTGATGCCTCTTACATTCTGGGGATCCGGATCTATCGTGATAGATCCAAGAGGATGTTGGGACTTTCGCAGTCCAGGTATATCGACAGTGTACTGAAAAGATTCAGTATGGAAGATTCTAAGCGCGGTAATCTACCGGCTTGTCACGGAATCACCCTCTCCAAAGAGATGTCTCCCAAGACTGATTTGGAAAGGGAAGCATGTCTATTATACCCTAAGCTTCTGCGGTAGGCTCTATAATGTATGCGATGTTGTGCACCAGACCAGATGTAGCTTATGCACTGAGCGTGGTAAGCCGGTATCAGTCAGACCCAGGGGAAAAGCACTGGATAGTAGTAAAGAACATTCTCAAGTACCTGAGAAGGACTAAGGAGATGTTCTTGGTTTACGGCGGAAAAGACCTCAGGTTGGAGGCCTTTGCTGATTCCGGCTTCCAGAGTGATAAGGACGATTCCAAGTCCATGTCGGGTTATGTCTTCACCCTCAATGGAGGGGCGGTGTGGTAGAAGAGCTCCAAGCAGGACACCGTTGCTGACTCGACGATGGCAGCGGAGTATATAGCTGCTTGCGATGCCGAAAAAGAAGCAGTCTGGAAGAAGAAGTTCCTAACAGAACTTCAGGTGGTTCCTACCATATTTGATCCAATACCTCTGTATTGCGACAACAACGGAGCTATAGCTTTAGCAAAGGAACCAAGGTCCCATCAGAAGTCCAGACACATCTTAAGGCGGTATCACCTGATCAGGGAGATCATTGTTTCGTCAGGAGATCGAGGTTCGGAGAGTTGCTTCTGAAGAGAACATTGCTGATCCATTCACAAAGGCCCTACCTCAGATTCAGTTCGAGAGGCTACTCGGGATCATCGGTCTTCGATATGCCAGTACATGGCCCTAGTGCAAGTGGGAGATTGTTAGTGTATATGCCCTAGGGGCCATTATTGTATCATACTAGTTTGTATATTACTCAATGGAAGCTTGGGATATTCACATGTGTATAACAGTCTTGCTAAACATGGTAGTATGCTACTTGGTTTTTTCTATCTTAATATGTGAGTATACGTATTGATAGAGCTCTTAGGATCTTGCTTGACTACCAGCGTTGTGATGGCAGTCACACTAGTGGGGGCTGGGTAGTCTACAAGCACATCCTTATTCAGGTCCCTAGTCGTTGGATTATCGAGACAGGGCATTGATACTCCGGAATAGACTAGTGTGTACGCTTCTCATCCCAGTTGGGGAGATGGTCTGTCCCACAGCCGTCAGTACGTCGTACTGGAGATAGTATGCAGGTGATCGTTAGGTTACGGGTACACCGGACAGGACTCATAGGGAACTGTTGGATGGTTTTATACCAGTCGTCAGTGAACAGTTCCCAGGTGACATGAGTACAGCATAGTCCGCAGACTTGACACTGCTACTTCGCCTCGAGTGTGCCCCACTGTTCTTAGACTGCTACCCTACCACGGCTCAAAGGAGTCGTGCAAACAGGTAGCAGTTGGGTGCAGTCCCGAGCACTTGGAGGCAGTGGCGGTTAGACAGGATTCGTCTCTCCCGGTATTGGGGGTTGATATCGCGCTGTGTCAATGAGCCATTATGCAAAGTCCCTGGCCTGGGCAAGCGAGATTTGCTGGTAGGTTCCAGTAGTTTCTCAGGGTGTAATGGGCTTCCCTCCGACACGACTTATACCGCTATTAGGGGACTGACGCTTGCCGCCCCCCTAGGCCCGATATGCGATAGTCTTAGACGAACGGACCGGACTGTACGGAGATTGTCACATCAGACTCAGTAGGAGTTCGGATGGGTTTCCTCATCGGCCTTCTTATCGACATCTACCTAGGGACCGTTACGTACGGCTAGTGCCGCTTGCGGTCTGTGGTTAAACCCACTGCCAGCGTAGTAGTCGAGTCTCTAGTGTCCCACACAGAGAGTTTTCCTACTCCAGGCGAAACGATATAAAGGTCGTATGGTTTTACGACAAGGGTTCGGACGCATACGTGTGTTTACGCACGTACGACTTTCGGACAGTTTTTACCAGTCGGCTTTGGTTTAAGCCAGTTACTGGTATCCGGTTATTGGATTTATACAGTCTAAAGTTTTTCCGTATTTTTGCGGAAAGAAGGGGCGTTCTCGTAATTGCGCGAGAAGCTTCTAGAAGGTGGTGACTAAGGAGGTTTAGGTGGCATATACAATGAATGAGATTAGTGAGTCATATGGATGATTCATCCATGTCATTAATGCTTCATAATTGCTTAATGACTCATAGAGATGAATCATCACTAGATATTATCAAGCATGGTTGTTAAATTGATTTATTTTCTTTTCTTGATAAAAAGAAATGCTTGATATATATTATCATAACTCATTATTCTCACTTCATTATTATCTTCACCTTCTCTCTCCTTAAGCTCTCCCTCTTCAAACCCTAATCCTTCCCTCTCATGTGTTGAGTACAAGGATTAGTTAGACTTATTAAACCATAACCCTCACTCTATTTCACCTAGCTTCTTTGATTAGCACTTAAAGAAGTTTAGTTGCCTCAAGTTTAGAGGCTAAGCTTGGAGTAAAGCTCTCGGGTGGATCGTCTACTACTTCGAGAAGGCCGAGGAGGAGGTGGAGTTCGCAAAGACGAAGGACACGATTCGTTAGGTATAATCCCTAAACATAGTAGTATAGAACTTCTATGTTTATTGTTAGTTATCGTTTAGCTTCGATTCATGCGGTTAGTCGATGTTTAGCATAAAAACAAGATCGTTTGTTATATTTCCGCCTCCCCGCAAGTCGTGGGGTGTTGTACATCGACTTACACTAATATCATGTCTAAACTATTAGCTAAAAAACTATGTCAATAAAATAGTATTTTCTAAAGTGTTCGTGACATGGCAATTACCGATGATGATGTGTGTGAGCCGGCAAGTAAGTGTACGTGGAACATACGCATCATCAGTAATGGTGCTGGTGTCCTAACAGTATGATATCAATAACGGTATATGAATCAGAAAATAAGTATGCGATGCGGAGCAAACATCAATAATGTGCGGGAGCTGAATACTAAACACAACGATAACTAATCTGCATTTAATATAAAATATGAGTTCTACAGTGGTGCCATTTGAAATAACACGAATCGTAGGGTTTTGAAAATAAGGGCTACAGTGTTTTTAAGAAAAGATACGTCTTTTGAAATATCCGTAGAATCTCTTGACCTGTCTTTAAAATACCTACGATCCATTCGTTTTGAAATAGGTAAGAATCTAACCTAGTCTAACAACTACACTAAACTATACGGCTGAACTAACAAGCTAACTGAAGGTAAAGAAACCGCTTAATATCTGAGTCGATACATACATACATATATATATATATATATATATATATTAATCGGTGATCCCGCCTCAATAATATCACATCCGATACCATATCTATAATCAGATATTCCCAAGTCAAGCGTGCGGATCAAACATCAATATATGGCTCGTACGTAAATCCGTCGTACGGCATCCCAAATCTGGGTACGGGTCAATATCACATTCATCATACTATTCATCTGGTATCCTCTTTAACAAATATCATGATCAGGGTACTGATCGACGTCTAGTACAATACTGATACCACCTAAGTATGCATGCACGTGTGTGAAACACTACGTCAAAGGACCCGCTACAACGTCATGTCGTATCTCAAATACGAATCCTGCGAAATCACCGATCTCACGGCCTCAAATCAAATCTCATCGACTCATCTCAAATCCCAAGTACTATCCTCAAATCCAGTATATGAACACATAGTCCCATACCCATGTGAACACATAAATAGATAATCCCATATACGCACATGTAAAAGAAAGGATGTATGCAAGTATGTGCGTGCGTGTGTGTATAGGTTCAACCCCTACTCTAGGATTTCGCAACTACACTAAACCAATCCAAAAACACCAAAAATCCATCTTTATCATCAATCAACTAAAACTACATATAAAAAATATATGTGTGTATATGTATTCGTATATATCACCACGAACTGCGGGGGTGCTATACGCCATCCACCCGACTTCTCCCCGTAGATATAAATCTACTCACCTGATCTTCGCTCACCGGTGTCGACATCGCCACGCACTTGCTTGTCGTCTCGAAGTCCACATGGGGTACCTACATGTCATATATAGCATCGTATCGCATTAAAATCCGACTCATGACCAAAATGACACACGAATCCAACATAGGTCAAAACCTATGGTTGCTTTCACAAATCAACCCAAAAACCCTCGACGTCGGCGTACAAACGCCGATTGATCTTGAAAAACACCAAATGTACCAATCATGCTTTCAAAACTCACTAACTGTATAAGAAATAGGGATTAATTCATCAAATCCATAAAATTAAACCAATCGTTTTATTTTCCAAAAACCTAGTTATCACAAATTCCCATTTCGGTTCAAAACTTGATGTTTTAACCAGTCTAAAAATTTTAATGATTCAAATGGCCAAAATGCTCATTAAATAACATAATTAGGTCATAAAATCACTTTCATAAATTAAACTCATCAATTTGAATAAATTCCAAATTCCTAGTTTGCAAAAATACCGATTTTAACTCTTTTTAAAGTAAAAATCACAATTCAACATCTAAGCTTGGTTTCGCATAATCTAGGCTATTAAACTACAACTTAATATGCTAACAATGTCATGAATACCCAAATTAGATTTTTATCCCAATTAACTAATTAAATTCGCAAAACCTAGTTAACAAAATTAGCACAATTAGCAAAATTTAAACTAACAATTAGCAACTAGTAACTAGCTTTTCCTTTACATGACTTAAGATCTCAAATTACAACACACAAATCAAGATCCAAATACCCAAAACTCTAATTTGATCACAACCCATTCTCTTGAATTTTCAAAACAACCAATTACCACCAAAATCACACTTTAGATTTCAATTTTAGCATAAATAAACTATAAATTAAACATTAGATTAGAGTTTTACCTCCCAAGTTTGAAACCCTAGGTTTCCCCTACCCTCCAAAGACACCTCCTTTCTCCATGCTTTAAACCAATTTGGGTGTGAGGAGGGATAGAATTAGGATTTGCTTTGAATTTGTGATGAAATTGTGGATTTTTTTATGTGTTTTGAGATGAAATTTGAGGCCAAAAGAGATTGGAACATGGGGGGAAAATGGGGCTGCTGCAGTTCAGATTCAGCCAAGGGAGGAATGGGGAAAGGGTGAGGGAATTGGTGAAATATTTCCAAGTAAAAGCCCTCCCAAATTACCATAATACCCCCACCTACTTTACTATATATAAAAACCCTTATTTTAACCCATTTCTTCACATGGATGAAGACAACAAGAGAGGGGGAGGAAGTGGACTGATGTTAGAGATGGTGGGGCTGGCCATGGTTAAGGGGTGAGAAAAGTGTGAGGTTGCAAAGAAAATTTCAAGCAAAATGAACCCCTCAAGTTACCAAATTGCAAGTTTTAGTTAAATTATTTAAATTTTAGTTTTCCCTTAATTATAACCAATTAGAACTTGAAATAAATTGCTAAAAATTTATATTACTAACTAGATTTTAGTTGTCATGGTTCTATAGTGTGTAATTAGTCTATTCAAGTTTGTATTTATAGCTAATTTAATGTATTTTTAACAGCTTAAAATAATATTAAAATAATTAATTTCGGACAAAAATTTAGAAAATTAGAAATTTTATCGGTGGCTCAATAAACACTAAACACTATCAATTTCATAGCTAGAATATGTATATTTAATTTAATTTTATAATAAAGATATTTATATTTTGACTTTTTACAGAAAACCCCCTTATTTTACCGATTTTCCGAAATTTCACCGAAACGATTTTCAAAACGTTACAATCTACCCCCCTTAAAGAAATTCAATCCCCGAATTTAAATTAAAACTCCCCCCAAATACTAAAACATTTCAGCGAAACCATCAAGTCGTCGGGGCTCCGAAACCACAAGTACATAAAACAAATCGTAGCGCAACACATGCGCATGAAAAATGAGCCTATAACTCAAAATCAAACTCCGTCCAGCATCCCGCAATCATCGGAGTCATGGAGAGGACATCAATGTCAATATCCAATATGAAAACCAACATGATATATATCATTAAAACATCTGGAAGCAATGCATGCCAACCCTTTTTTTTCAAATCGCTGTGCAATGTGTGTATCACTGCACAGTGGCGGACGTCCATTGTGAGAAAATAACTATATGGATATATATATATATATATATCCTTTCTTTAACATACGCATCCCGCTGTTTTGAAAACAATTTAGAAGGGTTTCCTTGTTTTAAAACGTTTCGTGTCATATTAGACACGTAGGTAAATACTGAGACTATAGATCGCTTTTTGGAAATCCCTTCGATAACTATCAATGCATGCAAAATATATTCAGGTACTGTCCTCTGACTAGTCCTGCACAGTACGAAAACAATAATAACATAATAAAAATGTACAGCTCCATAAGAAATCAATCCTAAATTATGCACATTAATACTTCATGCGTCTGGTGCGCACGGAAATCAAAATCCATGAATGTGCCATACATGCGCACAGAAACAATATCTAAGTGCATCGGGTGTGCACGAAACATCTGTCAAGGGCAACAGGTGTGCCTGACAGCAAAAACAGGTGCATCTGACATGCACGAAGAATCTTGATTTAGTGCATCTGGTGTGCACCAAAATCGTATCACATAACATGCGCCCAACATGCGCGAAAACCCAAATCAGGTGCACAAGGTGCACAAAACAAATATCGAACATCACCATCGAAATCAAAGTCCAGTGCAACTGTACTGCAAAAAATGCGTATCACTGCACTGCAAGCATATGTGAACTATACCGAGTGCAAAAACAAATCGTGTGCGTACATATGCACAAAATCAACTCACTGTATGAAACCCATAAAGTCATAAACATGTGAAACCAACGCACGAAAACGATATCAGGTGCAACATCTGTGTAAAAATCGTAAATACTCAGTAGGTGCAACCATAGTGCATGAAAACAAATATCATGAAACTCAATCATCACAATCAATCATGCAAATAGACCGCCCAAAATACCGAAATCAAATATGGCGGAATAGTCTCGCTCAAGCACATCCTCTAAGAATCTCTTGCCAACTGTCGTGGTCACTCATAGCATGTCTCGTCGACGACCATGAACTCTGGCCTGCCGGTGTGCGTAACATGACCACTCCTGGGTCCAAGTCTTCTCGTAATTCATTCCAGAAAGGTCCTGTTGAGGTCTCTCCCAAATCTCGTCTCTGCCGAACTGTCCGTAAGTCATCATCCTTTACTAAGAAATTTCTTGTTCCGGAACGGCTGCATACTCATCACGACTCCTTCCGGAAGATATATCTATATACAACACCTCTGCAAGCGTATCACATCTCTGATGTCGGCGGAGTGGAATGTCATCTCATCAAGATCTCGTACGAACCTCTTACTCCACTTTTCTCTAATGTCGACTACTTCGGACTCGCCTCGTGATGGCTGCACGGACTGTGCTCCAATGGCTATACTCGTATCTGGAGTCTCCCAAGAAATGCATCCCATCGCATAGCATCCGAATGAAGTCAAACCATTCGACGGATTGTCAAAACCTCATAATCCCCCTAGAGCTCAACATCTTGGGTACAGTTTAATAGTATCGAGTACATACCACAGCATCGGTGGACCAGCCGTAGAAGGGCAAACCTAAGCCTCACTAATGGCGCCGCAGAACGGCCGCAAACCCTAAGGTTCAAAGGCTTTCACACGGTCATTATGTCGAGTTAGGGTTTCATTCTTCTAGAGGGTCCATAGAATTGCCTGCGTGTCTTTCCGAATACTTTAAACTTGGAATATGGGTTTCTGACATTCGATCGCCTCTGTCGACTCTCAACGTATCCGCATGAAGTCTTCTCTAGCTGGAATCAATCTATCTGATGACCTCGCATCGGTTAAGCGAATGAACCACATGTCCTAGTCTTTCACCCTCGGGTGACTAGTGACCTTCTATCATCTCTTAGTACAACCCGTACTGCAATAGCTCCAACATATGGGACGATATCTCGTCGCTCGCAGCAACAACTGGCTCACTCGTCTGTACGCTGAACTGTGCCTCAATCATCATGAATAAGCAATTCCTCAACGGTCATCAAAATGTGGTTGGCCTCTATCATTGGCCCAATCCTCTTCATGTCCGAGTAATCTCACACAGCAATCCATCAAACGCTCGTGGCGCGAAAACACAATAAAAAGACACATCTCCACAATCGTGTGTCGCCGGAATTATGCCCTGGTCAGTCCTCGTTCGGGACGAGCTCGTGCTGACCGCAACTCTAGTCGTAACTCTCCTCGCCCGTGTAACCGTGGTAACAAAACCATAACTGGTACCGATGGGGCTAGATCATAGGAAGGAATATAATACTGTGCAAGGAAATGTACATCCTAAGGCTTCTTAAGCGGAGTAGCGTATCGTAAGTATGCCGCGGAACATACCCACGGTACGTCACTCTACTTTAGTCACCTACTCCATCAACGAAGGGTCATCCTACGCTCCGAAGGTAAAACCTAACGCTCTGATACCAACTTTATCACGACCTGAAAAGTACGGAACATGACTGGAACTTAAACTACGGACGTCTCGAGGCGTACGTAACATCCATAATCTAAGTAAGCCAAAACCCAGAAATCAAAACCAAAGAAGCAGTAGAGTAAAGGAAAAACCAACTTAAAGCAAGTAGTTTTAATATCATAAGCCGAATTATGCGTTTTTAAAAACATCAAATATTTCCTGAAAATTTCGGCAGAGTCTCCTTTGTAAATACTGGCCCCCAAACGGGATACAACATGAATAGTGCACGAAATGAATAAAAAGGCATCCCCAAGCAGGAGCTAGCTCTTCGCCAATCGACGGTCACAACCACACAAGCAATATAATATACAACGCCAAGGCCGAGGATCAAAACTCAAAAGAAAACTCAAAACAGCAAGAAATCCATAGAAATACAACGCGCGACTCTAAGGTCAAAAGAATAAACATCACTGGACTCTATCTCTGAAAAAAATACATGTTTGGTTGATGGAGCTTCTAGATACAACAGAATAATAATATACAAGGTATAATGATGGTCACGATGCAAGTGAACCCACCTACTAGCAAATCACCCAGAAAAAGAAGTAGTGCCAGCAAAGCCGTAATGAAACCTGTACGGAAAAAGCTGCAAGAAACTGTGGCACAACGGGAGTGAGTTGCCAACTCATGAGTAGAAAACATCTGCGAACAGAAATCGCATGAACAATGCAATCCTAAGTCATACGATCATAATATATCCTCAAATATATAATCAGCAGCCTATAACAATGGCTAGGGTATACCTCTAAACAACGGTAATACCAAGTGCTCGTGTTAGTGCCTCAGGTAGCAATATATCATATGGATGAGGAATCAATGCATGAAAACAGAATACATGTAAATGAAGAAACTGCTTTCATAATTTAGTGGGATTTCTGTAGTTTCAAAACGAGGTATCATAAATGAAATCAGCAAAAACAGTGTCTAGCATCAACACAAAACATAAACCCCAATATTTCAATATCTCAGGCTCCGGCTATCCGGACTGGCCTGGATCATCAATCTCAGTACCTCGATGTCTCAAAATCTCAATGTCTCAATCTCACTATCTAGGGCGCCGTCAGTCCGGACCGGCCCCTACCATAAATCTCAAGACCACGACGGTATCCTCCGGATATCCGACGTGTCGGGTAAAATCACCGGTAGGTAGTCCTCCCCTGCCAGGCTCATCGTCAACTACTCGAACTTCTTACCCCGGAGTACCTTACCGGGCCCACCATGTACCCGAAACGGTTCATCCAACTCCTCGAATCTGGTCTCGAAATCCATCAGCAAACTCATGGTGGACGACTCATACATCATGGGAAAACCGCACTTTTCATTTAAAAAGAGAGAGAAAAGTAGTTTATAAATGTTTTTGCGGTTTTCCCCCAAATCCAGGAAATCTCATGAAAATCCGAATCCAAATCCTCTATAGCATGTAAACAGTGAATATAGGCATAAAAATCCATGAATGCGGCGTAACAGTGAATAATAATATGCATGAAGTAGCAAGTAATAACTACAATGTCTAAACTAGCATATAAGGCAAGTATACTAATATCATGTCTAAACTATTAGCTAACAAACTATGTCAATGAAATAGTATATTCTAAAGTGTTCGTGATATGGCAATTACCGATGATGATGTGTGTGAGCCGGCAAGTAAGTGTACGTGAAACATACGCATCATCGGTAATGGTGCTGGTGTCCTAACAGTATGATATCAATAACGGTATATGAATCAAAAAATAAGAATGCGATGCGGAGCGAACAGCAATAATGTGCGCGAGCTGAATACTAAACACAACGATAACTAATCTGCATTTAATATAAAATATGAGTTCCACAGTGGTGCCATTTGAAATAACACGAATCGTGGGGTTTTGAAAATAAGGGCTACGGTCTTTTTAAGAAAAGATACGTCTTTTGAAATATCCGTAGAATCTCTTGACCTGTCTTTAAAATACCCACGATCCGTTAGTTTTGAAATAGGTAGGAATCTAACCTAGTCTAACAACTACACTAAACTATACGGCTGAACTAACAAGCTAACCGATGGTATGGAAACCGCCTAACATCTGAGTCGATACATATATATATATATATATATATATATATATATATATATATTAGTCGGTGATCCCGCCTCGATAATATCACATCCGATATCATATCTATAATCAGATATTCTCAAGTCAAGAGTGTGGATCAAACATCAATATATGGCTCGTACGTAAATCCGTCGTACGGCATCCCAAATCTGGGTACGGGTCAATATCACATTCATCATATTATTCATCTGGTATCCTCTTTATCAAATATGATGATTGGGGTACTGATCTACGTCTAGTACAATACTGATACTACCTAAGTATGCATGCACGTGTGTGAAACACTATGTCAAAGGACCCGCTACAACGTCATGTCGTATCTCAAATACGAACTCTGCCAAATCACCGATCTCATGGCCTCAAATCAAATCTCATCGACTAATCTCAAATCCCAAGTACTATCCTCAAATCCAGTATATGAGCACATAGTCCCCTACCCATGTGAACACATAAATATATAATCCCATATACGCACATGTAAAAGAAAGGATGTATGCAAGTATGTGCGTGCGTGTGTATAGGTGCAACCCCTACTCTAGGGTTTCGCAACTACACTAAATCAATCCAAAAACACCAAAAATCCATCTTTATCATCAATCAACTCAAACTACATATAATAAATATATGTGTGTATACGTATTCGTATACATCACCATGAACTGCGGGGGTGCTATACGCCATCCATCCGACTTCTCCCCGTAGATATAAATCTACTCACTTGATCTTCACTCGCCGGTGTCGACGTCGCCACGCACTTTCTTGTCGTCTCGAATTCCACATGGGGTACCTACATGTCATATATAGTATCGTATCGCATTAAAATCCGACTCATGACCAAAACGACACACGAATCCCACACAGGTCAAAACCTATGGTTGCTTTCACAAATCAACCCAAAAACCCTTGACGTCGGCATACAAATGCCGATTGATCGAGAAAAACACAAAACGTACCAATCATGGTTTCAAAACTCACTAACTGTATAAGAAAGTGGGATTAATTCATCAAATCCATAAAATTAAACCAATCGTTTTATTTTCCAAAAACCTAGTTATCACAAATTCCCATTTCGGTTCAAAACTTGATGTTTTAACCAATCTAAAAATTTTAAGGATTCAAATGGCCAAAATGCTCATTAAATAACATAATTAGGTCAAACAAATCACTTTCATAAATTAAACTCATCAATTTGTATAAATTCCAAATTCCTAGTTCGCAAAAATACCGATTTTAACTCTTTTTAAAGTAAAAATCAGAATTCAACATCTAAGCTTGGTTTCGCATAATCTAAGCTATTAAACTACAACTTAAATTGCTAACAATGTCTTGGATACCCTAATTAGATTTTTATCCCCATTAATTAATTAAATTCCCAAAACCCAGTTAACAAAATTAGCACAAGTAGCAAAATTTAAACTAACAATTAGCAACTAGTAACTAGCTTTTCCTTTACATGACTTAAGATCTCAAATTACAACACACAAATCATGATCCAAATACCCAAAACTCTAATTTGATAACAACCCATTCTCTTGAATTTTCAAAACAACCAATTACCACCAAAATCACACTTTAGATTTCAATTTTAGCATAAATAAACTACAAATTAAACATTAGATTAGAGTTTTACCTCCCAAGTTTGAAACCCTAGGTTTCCCCTAGCCTCCAAAGACACCTCCTTTCTCCATGCTTTAAACCAATTTGGGTGTGAGGAGGGATAGAATTAGGATTTGCTTTGAATTTGTGAAGAAGTTGTGGATTTTTTTATGTGTTTTGAGATGAAATTTGAGGCCAAAAGAGATGGGACCATGGGGGGAAAATGGGGCTGCTGCAGTTCAGATTCGTCCAAGGGAGGAATGGGGAAAGGGTGAGGGAATTGGTCAAAAATTTCCATGTCAAAGCCCTCCCAAATTACCATAATACCCCCACCTACTTTACTATATATAAAAACCCTTATTTTAACCCATTTCTTCACATGGATGAAGACAACAAGAGAGGGGAAGGAAGTGGGCTGATGTTAGAGATGGTGGGGCCGGCCATGGTTGATGGGTGAAGAATGTGTGAGGTTGCAAAGAAAATTTCATGCAAAAAGAACCCCTCAAGTTACCAAATTGCAAGTTTTAGTTAAATTATTTAAATTTTAGTTTTCCCTTAATTATAACCAATTAGAACTTGAAATAAATTGCTAAAAATTTATACTACTAACTATATTTTAGTTGTCATGGTTCTTTAGTGTGTAATTAGCCTATTCAAATTTGTATTTATCGCTAATTTAATGTATTTTTAACAGCTTAAAATAATATTAAAATAATTAATTTCCGAAAAAATTTCAGAAAATTAGAAATTTTATCTGTGGCTCAATAAACACTAAACACTAGCAATTTCATAGCTAGAATATGTATATTTAATTTTATAATAAAGATATTTATATTTTGACTTTTTACACAAAAACTCCTTATTTTACCGATTTTCTGAAATTTCACCGAAACGATTTTCAAAACGTTACAATTGTCATGGTGCATAGCCTGGAGTGCAATGCTAGCAGTACAGTTCAGATTCATTTGTATATTCAGTATTGCGGGGCGAGCGTCCGATATGTGGACTTCCGTCTCTGCCAGATTGTATATTCTTTTATTGGGCACGACCGGGTGGTGGTCGATGTCATCAATGCATATACTTTTCTTTTCTGTACTAGGATTACCCTACGGTGGAGTTCATGAATAGCCGGGTTCTAGAGGGCAACAAGCCCGTATCTTATGGTGTTGAGACGGAGGGGGCTTTACTTTAAAATTGGCGGGCTATTCGCTACACTCGTAGGGAGTATAGTTTGACCTACGGAGGGGCACTCAAGTTACCGGATCCCGTGAAGTGTAGGGTGGCCCATTCACATTGTTGATTGGGGTTGCCTCGCTTCTGAGATTGGCGGGTAATTTTCCGCGTTCGTAGGGGTTCAGGTTTTCATTGCACGGGCTATCTACACGACCGGGAACATCGGGTCTCATTTGCGGCTCAAATGAAACCTGAGGCTCCAAGATTATCCACCATTCTGTTTTGCTTGCTGAGATTCTGTGATGTTGCTTATATCATGCATGGAACGAATACTATATATATTTATATATATACTTGTAGATGTTGTATATGTTTTGCACCCGCGCTAGTCCAGCCCCCGCCCTGTCGTTAATTAAGTAACCTAACGAGTGATGACGTGTTGGATATAGTGCCCTCTAAGTCAATTATTGGATCGCAGATACGTGATTGCAATGTTTGAGGGAGGACCTATACCGATATTAAAGTCTTGCTCGAGATGATAGTATACTATCTGGTTTGTCTTTATCATCGTTTACATGCTTTAGTTCTCTATTGCATGTTGATAGAGCCCATAGGATTATTGCTTGACTGCCAGCAGTATGATGGCGATCATATACGTGGGAGCTGGGGTCTGTAAGTATATCCTTAAAGTGTCCCTAGTCGTGGGAGTTTCGAGACAGGGCATCGATACTCCATAGTGGACTAGTGTATACGGTCGAGACCCCGACGAGGGGCGATGGCTGGTCTCATATGCCATTGGTGTCAGTTGTTTCACCTAAGATGTATACAGGTGCTCATTGAGTACACCGGATAAGACTCGCCGGGAACATGCTAGTTGGTATTATATATATCGTCAGATAGCAGTTCCTTGGTGACATGTGTACAGGTTAGTTTGTCGACCTGAGATCGTCATTTGACTCGTGTGAGTTCCCACTGTGCTTAGATTACTACCCTACCACGCTTAAAGGAGACGTGCAAACAGGTTTTAGTTAGGTACAGTCCCGAGCCACATGGAGGCAGTGAGCGGATTGTCGGGGATTCGTCTCTCCCGGTATTGGGGGTTGATGTCGCACAGTGCACAGATGGCCATCACTAGAAATCCTCGGCCGAGGTAGTGGAGAATTACTGATTTGGATCACTAGTTTCTCAGGTGGTGACGGGCTTCATACCGAAAAGAATTATCGCGTTATTAGGGGTCTGACTTTATCCAACCCCCTAGACTCGATATCCGATACTCTTAGACGAATGGACCGGACTGTACGGATATTGTCACTGTCTGGCTCAGTAGGGTTTCTGTATCAGTTCGCTCGTCAGCTTCCCTTCCAATCAATATATAGGCAACCGTTACGTACAGCTTGTACCTCTAACGTGCTAGTGGTTATACCCAGTGCCAGTGTGTTGATGAGTCATTAGAGTCCTCCACAGACACTTTCCCAAGTTCGGGCGAAACATTGTAGAGGCCATATGGTTTTATGGCAGGGTTCGGAAAATGCACGTGCGTTTACGCACGTGTCATATTTCGGTCAGATAATACTAGTAGACTTTGGTTTAAGCCGGATCCGAGTATTATACTGTGTAGATATAATATCTTTGTCTCAGATGCATTTGTATTCGGTCGTAATACAAATGCGGGTATGTTTATACTGTTACGGGGTTATCCTGAAATTCGTTTCAAGATCGCTTTTGGAAGTTGCCAGATTCCAGTTTTCTATCACCCGTATTAAACATTCTGTTAAATGCGGATTTATCTTTTCTTAAGAGTAAGTCATGAGTGTGGATGGTTCTAGTTTTGGTGACTAGGATTGTGAGTCACCATTTTGCATTAATGGTTGATGACTAGGATTAGTGTGTCACCATTTGCATTAATTGTTTTAGGTGAGGTGTTAGATGACTCATTGATTCCATTAATGATGTGATAAGCTATGCTTATGGTTACCCTCCCTTGCTCATACCCTCACCCCCTCCTCTATATGTGGCCGGCCCTCCCCTCCTCTTTTCACTCTCTAACTTGGTTAAAAAAGATGATAGATTTTGGTTCATGAAAATTTGTATGCTCATTTCTCATTTACCCGATTCCAAATGGCAACTTCATTAACCGTTCGTCCATGGCTTTGGGCGAAACGAGACAAAGTGTTCTACACATTCTCTACATCAATCTTGGTCATCTCTTTTAGCAAACTTGATGACCGAGTTGCCTCGGGTCAGAGGCGGGAGCCCGTTTAAAGATCCGTTGACGTGGTGCCATCTGGACGAGAAGACTGGAGATTCAGGAGATCGGAGCAGCCGCAACAAAGCGTGGGATGATGGTTGAAGACCGAAGGACTCGGATCGTTCAGTATAACATTTCTACCCACTTTGTAGTTTGTTAGTTTAGCTTTAATGGCAGATCCGGGTTATAGTATACGACAGCGCCAGTTAAAAAGTTTTTGTTTCGCATTTGGCGTCTGTTAGACGGCCGGGACGCTACCGTATACTAACAGTGGTATCAGAGCATCACCATTAAGCTTTACTAACTTATGCTAACACGTTTAAAATATCGATCGAGCGAAATTTCAAAAACTACAGTTTTTCTGTTCAAAGTTTCTGTCAATTTTTTAAAGGGTCTAAAAATTATTTTGCATATCACTAAAAAATTGAGCAGGGTTTTTGAAGAATTACGGTGAAATTTGGGCACGTGTTACCACAGTACCGCCGCGGATCCACGGTCAAAGCTAGGGTTTGACCGCGGAACCGCGGCCAGTATGTGGCAACAGTGGACCAAATTTTTCCGGTGAGTTCTTCATTTGAAATTGTGGTTTTTGGTATATTTCTTTTAGGCCCAGATTTTATTACTGTACACCAGATGTTTGTGGGGCCCACTTTGGGATATTTAGTCGATCGAAATTTAAACGTGTTATTTTACAGTACTTATATTATATCTCCGACCGGAAATGTCATTCGAGCGGTAAATTGCGTCTAATTGCTATAGCTCTTTTAGACGGATATACGAACGTGATATTCGCGTTGATGTTCTGTATTGTGCTGTGATGTTGCGGATTTGTCGTGGTGGATAGCAGTGTGCAATGGTAGTGCTTTTTGAATTTATTTGTACATCTGATATTACGGGGCGAGCATCCAACATGTGGACTGCCATCACTGCCTATTTGTATAATATTCTTTTGGGGCACGATGGGGCAGAGGTCGATGTACCCGTTGTACATATTTTTATTTCTGTACTAGGTTTACCCCACGACGGAGTGCACGGATAGCCGGGTTCTGGAGCGCAACGGGTCCGTATCTCATAGCTTTGAGAGGCAGAGGGGCCTCACTCAAGAATTGACAGACTATTTGCCGCACTCATAGGGGGTACAAGTTGACCCAAGGAGGGGTGCTCAAGTTACCGGATTCCGTGAAGTGCCGGGTGGTCCATTCACTATGCTGTAGGGGGCTGCCTCTCTTCAGGTTTTGGCGGGTAACTTGCCGCACCCGTAGGGGTCTAGGTTTCATTGCACAGGCTATCCATACGACCAGGGGAACGTCGGATTTCAGTAGCGGCTCTGTGAAACCCGGGGATCCCAGATTATCTGTATTGTTCTGTGATGCTTATTACTTTTTCTGTAATGTTGCATATTATCACGCCTGGAGCGATTACTGTATATTGGTATATATACTATTAGATGTTGTATATGTTTTACACCCGCGCTAGTCCAGTCCCCGCTCTGTCGTTAGTTAAGTAACCTAACTGGTGATGACGGGAGCCAATGACGAATGCGGATGGCATATACGTACATTTTATTTTTCGTTCTTTTCTGGTGTGATTAATTGATGGGACTGCATTGATTCTTATCAATGTAAGGATAAAATAAACCTATATTTGATGTTGTTGGAACCAAATTTAAAAAGTGTTATTACAAAGACGTTTTCTTTTGTTTTGCATAGCGATATTCAGTTAGAATATCCTGCACCTCATTCGACGAGGCAAGGGCCGAGATCCCTTCACCGAGAGTGACCCCTTGGGCAGAGGTTTACTTTAGGATAATAAATTCACTATAGTCGATTACAAGTTGCTTTGCATCGCGATATTCAGTTAGAATATTCTGCACCTCATTCCACGAGGAAAGAGCCGAGATCCTTTCACCGGGAGTGACCTCTTTAGCAAAAGGTTTTCGCAGCTATATTTTTATAAAAAGCTATCTTGTTCCTTCAGCGATATTAAGTTCATTACGTTAAAGGTTTTTCGCCAAAAACCAGCCGTAGCCCTCCGTCATTTCTTTTGGGGTATTCAGTAGTATTCAAGCGATGTATTTTGTCCAAAGTCAAGGCATAGTGTTTGGTAGCTGCTGGGTATTCATTTGTTGCATAGATAAATGAGTTGGTTTGGGACAGTCGTTCTGCCATTTTGGCCAAAGTCAAAGGCATGTGCGGGTGGGTTCAAATTGACCTGGATAGTGACGGGATGAACTTGGCATGTGACTTATGACATTTTGACCAAAGCCAAGGTCATAAGAGTATGGGGCAAAAATTATATCGGGAGTTTCAAACATACAGGAAACTTGCCAGACATGCGCATACCATCTGGAGTGTGATAACTTGAGTGGCTTCCATCAAGTTATCATGCGATGATAGTTGGATCCGGATTCCCACTGCTGAGTTGGTTTACTCTTCGAGTGATCCCGCTTGATTCTTTTTTCAGGTTTGGAGGAGAATTTGACGGAACAGTGGGAGGTTTCCTGATTAGATAAAGTGATAACCATTCTGATCTAGGTTAGAGTGCACGTAGAGTGTTTCTTTTCTCTCTCTCTCTTTGGCAGCGACCTTTGACCGACCCTAGACTATGACTAAGTAACCAAGTTGACCGAACCTTCTTAAAATACTGGCTTTTGGATTGTCTAAACTTGTATAAGTCATTGTCGCTCCTTCTTTTACCCTTTGAATTTCTCAGAACACCCCGTATTACTATAGATATCCACTTCTATTGGATAGATCCATCGTATGGTTATATACGAACTCGAAGGTACTACTTCGAGGATGGATCCAGGTTTAGGAGAAATAGAATAAGGTATTATTCAGTTGTCTTTTCTTATCACCTTCTCTCAGGTTGCGAGGGCTCCTTAGTTTAAGAGAGTACACCTAATACGCTTATTGGATAGTCTTATTCCAAACCATAGGCTGGTGCCGAAAGGTAGGGAATGAAGAAAACCAATTAGCCTAAGCAGGGTGTACAGAAGGTAATAACTAAAGACCGGGAATGTCATTCGAGCGGTAAATTGCGTCTAATTGCTATAGCTCTTTTAGACGGATATACGAACGTGACATTCGCGTTGATGTTCTGTGTTGTGCTGTGATATTGCGGATTTGTCGTGGTGGATAGCAGTGTGGAATGGTAGTGCTTTTTGAATTTATTTGTACATTTGATATTACGGGGCGAGCGTCCAACATGTGGACTGCCGTCACTGCCTATTTGTATAATATTCTTTTGGGGCACGACCGGGCAGAGGTCGATGTACTCGTTGTACATATTTTTATTTCTGTACCAGGTTTACCCCACGACGGAGTGCACGGATAGCCGGGTTCTAGAGCGCAACGGGTCTGTATCTCATAGCTTTGAGAGGCAGAGGGGCCTCACTCAAGAATTGACAGACTATTTGCCGCACTCATAAGGGGTACAGGTTGACCCAAGGAGGGGTGCTCAAGTTACCGGATTCCGTGAAGTGCCGGGTGGTCCATTCACTATGCTGTAGGGGGCTGCCTCTCTTCAGGTTTTGGCGGGTAACTTGTCGTACCCGTAGGGGTCTAGGTTTCATTGCACAGGCTATCCACACGACCAGGGGAACGTCGGATTTCAGTAGCGTCTCTGTGAAACCCGGGGATCCCAGATTATCTGTATTGTTCTGTGATGCTTATTACTTTTTCTGTAATGTTGCATATTATCACGCCTGGAGCGATTACTGTATATTGGTATATATACTATTAGATGTTGTATATGTTTTACACCCGCGCTAGTCCAGTCCCCGCTCTGTCGTTAGTTAAGTAACCTAACTGGTGATGACGGGACCCAATGACGAATGCGGATGGCATATACGTACATTTTATTTTTCGTTCTTTTCTGGTGTGATTAATTGATGGGACTGCATTGATTCTTATCAATGTAAGGATAAAACAAACCTATATTTGATGTTGTTGGAACCAATTTGAAAAAGTGTTATTACAAAGACGTTTTCTTTTGTTTTGCATAGCGATATTCAGTTAGAATATCCTGCACCTCATTCGACGAAGCAAGGGCCGAGATCCCTTCACCGGGAGTGACCCCTTGGGCAGAGGTTTACGTTAGGATAATAAATTCACTATAGTCGATTACAAGTTGCTTTGCATCGCGATATTCAGTTAGAATATCCTGCACCTCATTCCACGAGGAAAGAGCCGAGATCCTTTCACCGGGAGTGACCTCTTTAGCAAAAGGTTTTCGCAGCTATATTTTTATAAAAAGCTATCTGGTTCCTTCAGCGATATCAAGTTCATTACGTTAAAGGTTTTTCGCCAAAAACCAGCCGTAGCCCTCCGTAATTCTTTTGGGGTATTCAGTAGTATTCAAGCTATGTATTTTGTCCAAAGTCAAGGCATAGTGTTTGGTAGCTGCTGGGTATTCATTTTTTGCATAGATAGATGAGTTGGTTTGGGACAGTCGTTCTGCCATTTTGGCCAAAGTCAAGGGCATGTGCGGGTGGGTTCAAATTGACCTGGATAGTGACGGGATGAACTTGGCATGTGACTTATGACATTTTGACCAAAGCCAAGGTCATAAGAGCATGGGGCAAAAATTACATCGGGAGTTTCAAACATACAGGAAACTTGCCAGACATGCGCATACCATCTGGAGTGTGATAACTTGAGTGGCTTCCATCAAGTTATCATGCGATGATAGTTGGATCCCGATTCCCACTGATGAGTTGGTTTACTCTTCGAGTGATCCCGATTGATTCTTTTTTCAGTTTTGGAGGAGAATTTGACGGAACAGTGGGAGGTTTCCTGATTAGATAAAGTGATAACCATTCTGATCTAGGTTAGAGTGCACGCAGAGTGTTTCTTTTCTCTCTCTCTCTTTGGCAGTGACCTTTGACCGACCCTAGACTATGACTAAGTAACCAAGTTGACCGAACCTTCATAAAATACTGGCTTTTGGATTCTCTAAACTTGTATAAGTCATTGTCGCTCCTTCTTTTACCCTTTGAATTTCTCAGAACACCCCGTATTACTATGGATATCCACTTCCATTGGATAGATCCATCGTATGATTATATACGAACTCGAAGGTACTACTTCGAGGATGGATCCAGGTTCAGGAGAAATAGAATAAGGTATTATTCAGTTGTCTTTTCTTATCACCTTCTCTCAGGTTGCGAGGGCTCCTTAGATTAGGAGAGTACACCTAATACGCTTATTGGATAGTCTTATTCCAAACCATAGGCTGGTGCCGAAAGGTAGGGAATGAAGAAAACCAATTAGCCTAAGCAGGGTGTACAGAAGGTAATAACTAAAGACAAAATAAAAGGATTAGAAAGCGGGCAAAGTAAATTACGACTGTTACCATTCACGATCAAACCGCGTACTTCATCGCCACTCCTATTTTCACCTTTGCTTTTTCCCCAGTTCGGGAGAAATAGAATAAGGTATTATTCAGTTGTCTTTTATCATCAAGTTCTCTCAAGTTACTGGTACTCCTAGGATTAGGAGAGTACAACCATTATGCTTACTGGATAGTTTTCTTCCATACCATAGGCTGGTGCCGAACGGTAGGGATGGAAGAAAACCATTTAGCCTAACGATGGTGTACAGAAGCTAACGACTAAAGACAAATAAATGGATTTGGAGAGAAGGCAAAGAAATATACGGTTAAAGTCATGAATTGGATTATGGAAGAGGCGTTACTAAGAATACCAGGATACCCCTACGAAACATTTTCATGTTTCAGTGCATTGTTAAAGGAAAACTGATTTCCCGATTAGATACTTACTCCAAGGTATGTATTTACCAGGTAAGATTCTCACATCTGTATGGTTTTACAGATAATGAGTGGGAGTAGGTTATTGGGAATAAGGTGATCATCCTCATTATATCGGAATTCGTTGTAATTGGTGATATTTGAGGAAGTCGCCTGAGTTTTTGCCGGACGGCATGTATCTGGTTTTGAGTATCCATTGTTGTGCACCAATTTCAAAATGATATATCTGTACGTTTATTTTTTATAAATTGAGATATAACTTTTTGAAATTATGTCCGTGACATTTACTTATATCAGTTGACGATTGGGTAAGGAGCATTAAACAACGGAGTAGTTCTTAAACCAAAAGTACAGTTTTTAACCTACGATGCGCAGGTTTTGAGTTATTCAACTCAGCGGACTTATACTGAGTATTGTATGTTGTCCAGAGTCCGTCAGGACAAAGGAGTTAGTCCTCGTACTATGTTCTGTTTACTTATGACTTCTCTAGATTTTAGACAAGTGTTTCGTAGAAATACAAGGTCTATGTTTTGAGAAGTTGTGGGTATAAGAATAAAGTAGAGAACCAGGTGTCACAAGTATCGGGATTCTTCAAAGAGATCGAAGATGCAGATTCTTATGATTGGTATTCAGATGATATTAATGGTTTTAAGAAACTTGTTTCTCTTTCAGGTTACTCATAATTGGATGGATTTCTAAGTTGAGTAATGCTGATTAGCCTCTCTCCATTAAGTTGATATGCACTGGAGACAGATGCATGATTTGAATCTGGTTCCAATTAAATAAGTGCCAAAATTTCAATATTGAATATAGAATGGTTCATATCATAACGATGTTAAGGTATGGGGAGTTGTCCAGCTTATGCCTAAAACCAGACTCTGGATAACTCAAGGCACGTTTCTGTAATGGCAGTTTATGGGTTGACCCCAGCTTTGACGAGGGCTTATTTTCTATTATCTGGAAGGTCAATAGTGATGTTGTTCTTGACTCGCCACAGTTTTAGTAAAATGGATTTTTTCAGAAAACGGTAGTGGGAGTATGGTAGAACTGGAAGTGATTCCAGAATCGCAAACGATTACGGAAAATTTAATAAGACCTATATATTCAATCAGGTTAGGCATTCCATTAGCCACTCCACAGATATGGTGGGTAACCTCAGACACCCGAGAGGTACTCCAGTAGCCTCAAGTACGGTGACAGGGAGGTTCTTGTTTATCCAGACTTGACACTACTGTTGTTCCAGACTATGAGACTCGGCAGGAGGATAAGTATAGCGTCGTTCTAAACTAGCTTTAGAAGTGTACGTATATATTATTCTGCCAGAGGGTTGTTGTGGTCAGTGGGAGCAGCGGAAGCATAGTGGGCAAGTAGCTTATGTCTATTTATAGACTTGTGCAGATATAGCAGAGATAGATCATCTAGTTTTGATGTGACAGTCATAGGTTTGACTTCATCAGAATAGGGCATGGATCTGTTAAGAAGGTAGTAGGATGTGATGTCCTGGTATTTGGATGACATATACTGAGTAGGAAGTAAAATTCCTATACTACAATCGGTTGTACTGTGGTCGTCACACAGTTGTTTCTCCAGACAGGATATGAATATAATATCTGACATTCTGGTTACTAGATTTATGGTTTTAGATCTAGATTTGGGTAGTTTCCCAATCTGGGTATTTTGACTGTATTCTAATAGTATTTTAGAATAGATGACTCCTAGCATGGTGGTGTACCTGTAGATGATGGAGTCACCCTCTCTAAAGGTGTCTTATAGACTGAAGAGGAGAGGGATATGCATGATTGGCAGATCACTTGCTTAGGAAATTGAGTCAATCATGAGATGTCAAGTACCGCACCAGATGTTGTTTATGCACTAATTGCGATAAGTTTATATTAATCCAATCCGGAAGAAACATAAGGAAACAGTTTTAGAACTTGAGTGTATGTTCTAAGGATTTGATGACGGCAGCCTCTTTCGGGAGATGGTTATCATTCCAGGATTCCAAGGTGACCTGGATGACAGAGTGATTGTCAGAGTTATAGTTTTTCTTCTGATGAGGGACAGTATTATGGACAGGTGGTCCAAGAGGATACTGTGGAAGGCATGGTGCTGGATACTGATTAGGTTTAGTGATCACTACAGTCTAAGAAGTTTGGATTTAGAGTTCATTTATGAACTAGGTCCCATCAGATATCCAGACATATTCTAAGACAGGTATTACTCGATTCGAGAGATGGCTTTCTCCACGAACTTGAGATTAAGAGATACATAGAAAGAAACATCAGGGCGGATCCACTCACTGAGGCTATGGGTATGCGTCATCGCAATAATAGCCTTAAGTGCAAGTGGGAGATTGTTGGATATAGTGCCCTCTAAGTCAATTATTGGATCGCAGATACGTGATTGCAATGATTGTGGGAGGACCTATACCGATATGAAAGTCTTGCTCGAGATGATAGTATACTATCTGGTTTGTCTTTATCATCGTTTACATGCTTTAGTTCCCTATTGCATGTTGATAGAGCCCATAGGATTCTTGCTTGACTGCCAGCAGTATGATGGCGATCATATACGTGGGAGCTGGAGTCTGTAAACACATCCTTAAAGTGTCCCTAGTCGTGGGAGTTTCGAGACAGGGCATCGATACTCCATAGTAGACTAGTGTATACAGTCGAGACCCCTACGAGGGGGGCGATGGCTGGTCTCACAAGCCATTGGTGTCAGTTGGTTCACCGAAGATGTATACAGGTGCTCACTGAGTACACCGGATAGGACTCGCCAGGAACATACTAGTTGGTATTATATATATCGTCAGATAGCAGTTCCTTGGTGACATGTGTACAGGTTAGTTTGTCGACTTGAGATCATCATTTGTCTCGTGTGAGTTCCTACTGTGCTTAGATTACTACCCTACCACGCTCAAAGGAGACGTGCAAACAGGTTTTAGTTGAGTACAGTCCCGAGCCACAAGGAGGCAGTGAGCAGATCGTCGGGGATTCGTCTCTCCCGGTATTGGGGGTTGATGTCGCACAGTGCACTGGTGGCCATCACTAGAAATCCTCGGCCGAGATAGTGGAGAATTAATGATTTGGATCGGTAGTTTCTCAGGTGGTGATGGGCTTCATATCGACACGAATTATCGCGTTATTAGTGGTCTAACTTTATCCATTCCCCTAGACTCGATATGTGATACTCTTAGACGAACGGACCGGACTGTATGGATATTGTCACTGTCAGGCTCAGTAGGGTTTCTGGATGAGTCCGCTCGTCAGCTTCCCTTCCAATCAATAAATAGGCAACCGTTACGTACAGCTTGTACCTCTGACGTGCTAATGGTTATACCTAATGCCAGTGTGTTGATGAGTCATTAGAGTCCCCCACAGACAGTTTCCCAAGTTCGGGCGAAACGTTGTAGAGGCCGTATGGTTTTATGGCAGGGTTCGGAAAGTGCATGTGCGTTTACGCACGTGTCATATTTCGGGCGGATAATACTGGTGGGCTTTGGTTTAAGCCGGATCCGAGTATTATACTGTGTAGATATAATATCTTTGTGTAACGTTTTAGAAATCGTTTTGCGAGTTTTTCCGTTTTAGGGCAAAATTGTCGGTATTTTCCGTTTTAACCCGATTTCGATCAAACGTCCGTATAACCTTGCCGGCACCTTTTTTTAGCTAAAATAAAGCTTGTGTGCGAACTTTAGGGGTATTTGGAAGGTTTTGGTTCAGATAGAATTTTTCCCAAATAAAATATTATTTTAAGCGGTATTTGGTGCACGTAAATCGGGAAATTTCTTTTCTTAAGAATAAATTTATTTTTTGTCACTAGAATATTTTGGAAACTTCTTTTTAAATATCTAGATATTTTTTTGAGTGCAAAAGGTTTTATTTTAAAAAGAAAAGAAAATGTGTAAAGGTGGCAAAGTGCATTTATTAGCATTTATTACTCTTTTTCCTAGCAATTTCTTCACAAAAAATTCACAAAAATACCCCCTCACCACTTTGGCCAGCCCTTCCCTTCCCCTTGCTTACCTCCATCATTTCCACCCCTTTTCAACTCATTTTGCATCAAATAAATCATGAAAAATCCAAATAAATTCATAGAAAATTCAAATATAATCATTTTCCTTCATTTCCTTCACTAATCCTTCTTGGATCTTCAATAAAGCTTGGTTTTTTATGCTAAGATGTTGGATTAAGTTTCATTTTGTGTTCTTGGGGAGGTATAATTCTTACCTTAATCCTTTTATATTTGCTTTAATCTTATTCTAGCTAATTTAGTTAGCTAATTATGTGTTTAGTTTAGTTTTTAAATTATGATTAATTCATTTATATTTGGTTTAAGAAATTCATGTTAGGGTTAAATTTTGTTTAAGTGTTTAGTGTTCATTTGAATTGTTAATTTGTGTTTTGGAGAAGATTAATCTAGTAGAAGATGTTAATTTTTGCTTTGAACACTTTGTTTAATTTTGCAATTAGCTTACTAGGTTTTTGCTAAAACATAATTATCGAGTGTTAAAAATTTAGAAATGGTTTAGATAGCTTAGTTAAGCTATTATAAGGTGTTTGTAATCGCTAGATATGCGTTAGCTTGAAACTAGTGCGAAATATTGCGATAGGTTGCTTACTAGATTTCGGGGTTTTTCCGACGTGGGTTCGATTGGTCGTTGCGAGGTTAAATCTATTGTATTCCTCGTAATTTTTGTGTTGTGTTGCGCGATCGGGACGATCAGGCTCTAGACTTAGTGTTTTGTAGTTTAGCGACCCCAATTAGGGTTTTTGGCCGATGTCGTGCTCGATAGATGCGCTAAGCACGCAGTGTAATTTTCCGGGCGTTTTCATCGCGTTTCGTTGTCTTCTCGTCATTGTAGGATTTTTGCTTATGTGATATGTTTGTGAAATTTTAGGTTCGCAAGCTGGGACTTCGGACGCTACGACAAGGGAAAACAGGTGGTAGGCTTCACTTAGCCAGGAGCGTTGGTGAGTAGATTTAACATCTACAGGGGAATCGCCCGCATGGCGTTATGCGTCTGGGCTAGAGATGTTATTTCTGTCGCATATTCTATGTCATTTTTAGAATTGCGCATTTACCCTGTTACTTAGATATTGTAGTTCTTGGACTAGTATCCTTAGGACACTGCACATATTATTGACGATTCATATTGCACGAGCACTGATTGTATGCTACACAAACCGTCAATAATTGCCATGTCACGCACAACCCACATATAGAAATGCCATTGTTGGTCAGGAACATTGAGACAATGATTCATATTTCTTATCGCATATGACATTTAGCATACCTGTATATCCACATGCTTACACATATGCCTTCACATACTTACATGTTAGATACCTGTATACCTATAGAGTATCGTATCATTAGTGATAGGTACATACACCCTTTATGTCATAGCTATAGGTATACCTTGCACACATTTTTCACTTATACCCAGGGGGTATACTACATCATTACTCATAGGTAGATACATATATCTTGCTATACCTTTATGTTTTCACATACATCTGGTTATAGCTACATGTTTACCTTTACTTGATATTATTTAGAATTGGAGAAAATAGAAACCGCATGATTTTTATATTAACTTGTTGCAGTTAATTAGCGGCTTTTCCTTATATGCTTACATTTCAGTTTTATGTTGCATATATTATATTCATGGATTTTCGCATTGTGATACGGATTTTTCATGATGTTTTCTGGATTTGGGGACCGTGGGAGTTCATGAAATTATGCATTATTTGAAAAACCCGGTTTCCCTAGATATGATATTTCAGCATCCACCATGAGATTTATCGGTTCTGATTATATATTCCATACGAGTGGCTGCCGTACGAGGGTACATGGTGGGGCTCGGTACGGTTCCCCTCGGCAAAATGATCTATGGAATTTGCCGATTGAGCCTGGAGGTGGGAAAGTACCTACCGGTGACAGTACTTATGACTCGGCGGTTATCATGTGGATACCGATGGGAGTCATGTACGTATAAATACGTCGAGAGGCGATGGTCAGAGCTAGGCACTCGAGCTTTCGGGATAGCGTATGATACATACCTATCAGGGTACCAGTCGTGGTGACAGCACCTGATTGACCTTCATTTCTGTGTCGATGCTTGACACATTGGTTTCATGATATTTCTTTTTTACTCCTTTGTATATATAACAGGGGTTTAGGCCGCTGTTATATATGCCCTTACACAAATATTAGTGGATTGGGACGCTAATATATGTGTATTGACATTAAATTATATACATCATCATATTTATTCATGCAAATATATTTAGGATGTTAGATTTTTACTTGATAATTTGATTTGGGATATAGGTGATTCATTTGATATTGGATACAGGATATTTATGAGATTGCTGATTTGTACATTCACGATATATGAGATTTATTCGATATTGTACATTCAGGATTTGTGAGACTTATATGATATGAGAGCCAATTTTGGGGCTGATTTGAGGAATTGGGATTTGGATTTGTCTTGATGGATTGTGATCCTACCACGATGTCAGGATTCCGTGGAAATGACATATTTCATTCCATACTTCACAATTATTGTTCTTGCACTGCTTCATGTATTAGTAGTACCTGTTAGAGTACCTTTCATGACTGTTGCATTTATATACCTTTATTTATATGCATTGCTTCATGTATTAGTTGTACCTGCTAGTGTACCTTTCATGATTATTGCATTCATATGACTTTTTATTGCTATTAATTGCACATGTTAGATTCACGCTGTACGTGCATACTCGCGTTTACCTGCATATGTTATTTACTATTCACAAGTTGGCAACTCAACCCTGTTGTGCCACAGAGTTTGCAGGTGTTCCTCAGGATAGTCAGAGGCTGGCTATTCATGTATCATCTTTTGCTACAGATACCGCATCGGCTCATAGTGTGTTGTTTTCTTCAGGTGGGTTTTGGTGGTTATCTGTATTTATATTGTATATTCGTTGTATTTTGTACTCTCCATCTACTATTATGTTGTTGACTTAGAGACTTGGTGAGGACGATATTGTATAAATTGTGGATTTGTTGTCTTTTATACAGCTTTCTCTCTATCGTCTTTTATTTCTTCGCTACGGCGTCGTATATTGTTTTGGTGGTTGTTTTCCGCCTTTGGGCGTGTATTTGCTCCCGTTTGGGGATGCTCTAGTTTATATTTATGTTGTACCCATTTTTGGGGCATGCTTTTACAAAGGAGGTGCTGCCAAAATTTTAAAGGAAATAAAGTTGGACTTTTAAAGAATTTGGGTTGTGATTTCAAAGACTTTTAAACAATATTTCTTATCTTTTCTTATCTTTTACTGGTTTAAATTTCTTAGTTTTGGATTTCTTTTACTGCGTTACGCCTGTAGACGTTGCGTAGTATTAGGGCCGTCACGTGCCAATTTCGGGTCGTGACAAAGTTTGTATCAGAACGCTAGGTTTTTACCTTACGGAGTGTAGGATGACCTTGATATGATGGAGTAGGTAGCTTAAGCAGAGTAACGTAGTGTGTGTATGTCTGCAGCATACTCACGATGCAGTACTCCGCCTAAAGTGACCTAAGTACAATTACTTGAAATTCCTTCCTTGATGATTCATATCCTTGTGATTCGATTTCCGTGTTCATATCGAATCCTATCCCTATTTATAGCCTTTGCCGCCGACGACTATGGGGACTCAGTGAGGTGCAGCGAGGGCCGAGGTCAGAGTGGACTCGGGTGGGTCAAGGACTGACCAGGATGGCACGCTCGTTGCACAGGTGTAGACGGATCTGCCTTCGACAGATTGTATCGCTATGCTTGTGGCAGAGATGCAGGACATGTACCAGACGATGAGTTCTTTGGTGGACACCATTCGAGCGCAGCGACAGGAGGTTGTCACCCCTGTTACCCAATTGTTCCTTGCGATCAGCACACAGCTTTCTGTCACTTACATAGCACCAGTAGATGCAGCCCTAGTTGACGAGACACATATTCTATAGACTTCGGGAGTTCCGGGACCGTGGAGGACTCGTACCGGGGTATCAGCTCAGAGACAGAGGCTTAGTCTTCGAGACAGCTTTCGTGACCGTTGCGGGAGTAGCAGAGGTTTGGGACGAGGGGATTCGTGTTAGCTAGATCAGCCGTTTATTGTGTTAATTTCTGTCAGCGATTCTTTTGTTGCGCGACACGTATTTCAGTCGTATGCCAATCGGTTAGGAAATTCATCCGTCACTTGATCCTTCTAGAGATGTTGGATTTGACGTTCTCCTGGGCACGGACGGGTTAGTTACGTGCTAGGCGTCTGTGGACTACCGTGAGAAAACAGCTAGGTTTTTTTTTCCCGGCGAGTCAATTCTTGTTGTGCAGGTGGATAGTTGTGCCGCCTCTCACAGCTTGAATTCAGCCTTTTTCGCTATTCGGCTATTGAGGAGATGTCGTGGATTCTTGGCGTTCATTCATGATACCGTAGACACAGAGGGTTGTTGGACCGGTTTTCTTTCGTGCAAGAGTTTTCCGACGATGTTCCAGAGGAGCTGGCGAAGCTTAGGGAGCTTAAGGATTAGCTGCAGAGTTGTTTGTTTGGGTGTTTTGTGCGTCTGAGCGTTTCGCTTTTGCAAGCTCCTATTTTTGTTCGTCAAGGAGAAAGACGACAGATTGCGGTTGTGGATTGATAGATCGTCAATTGAACCGGCTTACGGTGCGGATAAGTATCCTTTACCTCGCCTTGATGATTTCTTCGATCAGCTCCACATTGCGAGACATTTTCTAAGTTTTTTGGGATTAGGTCATCATTGTTGCGGGTTCGGAGTGAGGACATTCCGAAGGCTGCCTTGTGCGTGCTACGGGCTTTATGTGTTTTGGTGTGTCATTGGACTCACCAATGCCCGAGCAGCATTAGTAGATGTGATGAACCAGATTTCTTCAGGCCGTTCCTCGACCAGTTATTGTTGTGTTATTCACGACATTCTGGTCTATTTTAATGTGTCTTGAGGGACAGGAGTAGCACTTGAGGATTTGTTATGCAGATGCTGGGAGAGTGCCAGCTGTTTGTTAGATTCTCGGAGTGTTCCTTCAGGCTTGTTTGTGTTGACTCCTAGGTCTTGTAGTCACGGGAGACGGTTTTGTATGGTTCCGAGGGAGATCGTGGCCATACAGCTTAAGCCCAGACTTGTGTGCAGGAAGGAGGTCCGCAGATTTTGGGCTTAGCAGGTTTCTACCGCCGTTTCGTGCAGGATCGCTAGTGTAGTGCTGCACCGTCAACTGAATTGACCGGAGTGGAGGTTTCTTTCTTTGGACTGAGGCATGTGTACGGAGTTTCGGCAGTCAAAGATTCGGTTAACAATTGCATCAGTTCTTTCTTTGCTTTCTGGTTCGGGCGACTTTGTGGTTTAACTGTGATGTTTTGCGAGTGGGGCTCGATTGTGTACTGAGGTGACACTATAGAGTTATCATTTTTTCTTCCTTACATTTGGAGGAAGTACTAGCAGGATATCCCACTCCTGATCTGGAGATGGCCGCGGTGGTCATGCGTTGGAGATTTGTAGACACTACTTGTTCGGAGTGTCGTGTCAGATTTTCACGGACCACCAGATCTTAAAATACATCTTCCTGCAGCGGGTTCTGATTGTTGAGATAGTCTTCTGCAGATTTACAGTTCTTGTACGATCGCTGAGTACAGCTTAAGTTCGCCTCTACTAAGTGGACAGCTTGTTCATCCCGCGCCCGACCACTTTTCCTTACTCGCTTTCGCGAGGCACAGTCCACCGATGCTCGTTCGTTAGAGATACATGAGCATACTCGGCTGGGTAATGATTCGGAGTCCTTGATTTGTGAAAATAGTGTGCTAAGTTAGGGACGCGTTTGTGTACCAGATATTATCGGGTAGAGACGTGAAATCCTAGAGCTGGCACATCTTCTCTGTATTCATTCAAGTTCCACCAACATTGATGTGACTTGTGAGATAGTTACGGGTGGGCAGGAATGTAAAGAGAAATTTCAGGTTTGGTTTCAAGGTGTTTGTCTTGTTGTGTGTTTTGGGTTGAGCATCTGAGACAGGCTGGAGAGTTGCAACCTTTAACCGTTCCGAAGTGGGAATGAGGGAAGATTTCCACGAATTTCGTTATGGGTCTACCCTGGTTTAGTCAGGGTGTGAATCCATTCGGATGCTTGTTGTCCAGTTTTACTCGGTTTTCTCAGTTGTTCTTTGTTAAGTTGTGCATTGCACGGAGTTCCTTCATGGGTCGTATCCAATGAAGGCACCCTGTTCGCTTGCTGTCTTGGGCAGGAGCTTCAGGAAGCCTTGGGTACTGGTTGAGCTTTAGCTCCGTCTTTCCATCCGCAGGATGATGGTTTTGTGAGAGCGGGCTATATCGACTCTAGAGGTTATACTCATGCATACGTACTAATTGTTGTCGGCAGTTGGGATCGTCACTTGCCATTGTTAGGTCTCTCCTTCGACAGCAGTTATCAGGAGACATTCCAATTGGCAACCTTTAAGTTTTTTTTGTTAGGTGGTGTCGATCTCCAGTCTATTTTTCTGACTCCGCGTAGTAGGATTTTTGGACCCCAGCTAGTCTAAAGACTTCAGAAATGATCCAGCTATTTCAGGTGAGGATGATGACAGTCCTGTGCGTACAGAGGTCTTATGCCAACCATGGTGATCGCAGGCTCGAGTTCGCAGTGGGAGATCATGTATTCCTACGGATTTTTCTGATTAACGACGTGTTGAGTTTTGGGAAGCTTACCCACAATTGTAGGTCCTTTCGCGATCCTTAAAGCGAGTTAGTTCCGTTGCCTTTAATTTGGCACTTCCGCCCAGATTATTGAGTATTCACCCCGTATTCCTTGTGTCGATACTTTGCAATTACCTTCATGACTTTTTTTCACATGATTCAGCATTAGACCATTTGCTTTGACGCGATCTTTTCGCTCACCGGCAGCCATTGGTGTTAATGGCCCGACAGGTGGAGAAACTTCGGTCAAGGGTCTTGCAATCTGTGGAGAGTTTTCTTGGACGTAGCCGTATAGTGAGATGATCACTCGGGAGGCTGCGAGCGAGAATTGGGAGTTTTGTACTCTTCTTTTTGAAGGTACGCTTAGTGAAAATTTTAAATTCGGGGACGAATTTTTATAAGGGGGAGATTGTAACGTTTTAGAAATCGTTTTGCGAATTTTTCCGTTTTAGGGCAGAATTGTCGGTATTTTCCGTTTTAACCCGATTTCGATCAAACGTCCGTATAAGCTTGTCGGCACCCTTTTTTAGCTAAAATAAAGCTTGTGCGTGAACTTTAGGGGTATTTGGGAGGTTTTGGTTCAGATAGAATTTTACCCAAATAAAATATTATTTTAAGCGGTATTTGGTGCACGTAAATCGAGAAATTTCTTTTCTTAAGAATAAATTCATTTTTTGTCACTAGAATATTTTGGAAACTTCTTTTTAAATATCTAGATTTTTTTTGAGTGCAAAAGGTTTTATGTTAAAAAGAAAAGAAAATGTGTAAAGGTGGCAAAGTGCATTTATTAGCATTTATTACTCTTTTTCATAGCAATTTCTTCACAAAAAATTCACAAAAATACCCCCTCACCCCCTTGGCCGGCCCTTCCCTTGCCCTCGCTGCCCTCCATCATTTCCACCCCTTTTCAACTCATTTTGCATCAAATAAATCATGAAAAATCCAAATAAATTCATAGAAAATTCAAATATAATCTTTTTCCTTCATTTCCTTCAATAATCCTTCTTGGATCTTCAATAAAGCTTGGTTTTTGATGCTAAGATGTTGGATTAAGTTTCATTTTGTGTTCTTGGGGAGGTATAATTCTTACCTTAATCCTTTTATATTTGCTTTAATCTTATTCTTGCTAATTTAGTTAGCTAATTATGTGTTTAGTTTAGTTTTTAAATTATGATTAATTCATTTATATTTGGTTTAAGAAATTCATGTTAGGGTTAAATTTTCTTTAAGTGTTTAGTGTTCATTTGAAGTGCTAATTTGTGTTTTGGAGATGATTAACCTAGTAGAAGATGTTAATTTTTGCTTTGAACACTTTGTTTAATTATGCAATTAGCTTACTAGGTTTTTGCTAAAACATAATTAGCGAGTGTTAAAAATTTAGAAATGGTTTAGATAGCTTAGTTAAGCTATCATAAGGTGTTTGTAATCGCTAGATATGCGTTAGCTTGAAATTAGTGCGAAATATTGCGATAGGTTGCTTACTAGATTTTGGGGTTTTTCCGACGTGGGTTCGATTGGTCGTTGCGAGGTTATATCTATTGTATTCCTCGTAATTTTTGTGTTGTGTTGTGCGATCGGGACGATCGGGGTCTAGACTTAGTGTTTTGTAATTTAGCGACCCCAATTAGGGTTTTTGGCCGATGTCGTGCGCGATAGATGCGCTAAGCGCGCAGTGTAATTTTCCGGGCGTTTTCATCGTGTTTCGTTGTCTTCTCTTCATTGTAGGATTTTTGCTTATGTGATGTGTTTGTGAAATTTTAGGTTCGCAAGCGGGCACTTCGGACGCTACGACAAGGGAAAACAGGTGGTAGGCTTCACTTAGCCAGGAGCGTTTGTGAGTAGATTTAACATCTACAGGGGAATCGCCCGCAAGGTGTTATGCGTCTGGGCTAGAGATGTTATTTCTGTCGCATATTCTATGTCATTTTTAGAATTACGCATTTACCCTATTACTTAGATATTTTTGTGCTTGAACTAGTATCCTTAGGACACTTCATATATTATTGACGATTCATGTTGCACGAGCACTGATTGTATGCTACACACACCGTCAATAATTGCCATGTCACGCACAACCCACATATAGAAATGCTATTGTTGGTTAGGAACATTGAGACAATGATTCATATTTCTTATCGCGTATGACATTTAGCATACCTGTATATCCACATGCTTACACATATGCCTTCACATACTTACATGTTAGATACCTGTATACCTATAGAGTATCGTACCATTAGTGATAGGTACATACACACTTTATGTCATAGCTACAGGTATACCTTGCACACATTTTTCACTTATACCCAGGGGGTATACTACATCATTACTCATAGGCAGATACATATATCTTGATATACCTTTATGTTTTCACATACATCTGGTTATAGCTACATATTTACCTTTACTTGATATTATTTAGAATTAGAGAAAATAGAAACCGCATGATTTTTATATTAACTTGTTGCAGTTAATTAGCGGCTTTTCCTTCTATGCTTACATTTCAGTTTTATGTTGCATATATTATATTCATAAATTTTCGCATTGTGATACAGATTTTTCATGATGTATTCTGGATTTGGGGACCGTGGGAGTTCATGAAATTATGCATTATTTGAAAAACCCGGTTTCCCTTGATATGATATTTCAGCATCCACCATGAGATTTATCGGTTCTGATTATATACTCCATATGAGGAGTGGCTGCCGTATGAGGGTACATGGTGGGGCCCGGTACGGTTCCCCTCGGCAAGATGATCTATGGACTTTTCCGATTGAGCCTGGAGGTGGGCAAGTACCTACCGGTGACAGTACTTATTACTCGGCGGTTATCATGTGGATACCGATGGGAGTCATGTAAGTATAAATACGTCGAGAGGCGTGGGTAAGAGCTAGGCACTCGAGCTTTCGGGATAGCGTATGATACGTACCTATCAGGGTGCCGGTCGTGGTGACAGCACCTGATAGACCTGCATTTCTGTGTCGATGCTTGACACATTGGTTTCATGATATTTCTTTTTTACTCCTTTGTATAAATAACAGTGGTTTAGGCCGCTGTTATATATGCCCTTACACAAATATTAGTAGAATGAGACGCTAATATTGTGTATTGATATTAAATTATATACATCATCATATTTATTCATGCAATTATATTTAGGATGTTAGATTTTTACTTGATAATTTGATTTGGGATATAGGTGATTCATTTGATATTGGATACAGGATATTTATGAGATTGCCGATTTGTACATTCACGATATATGAGATTTATTCGATATTGTACATTCAGGATTTGTGAGACTTATATGATATGAGAGCCAATTTTGGGGCTGATTTGAGGAATTGGGATTTGGATTTGTCTTGATGGATTGTGATCCTACGACGATGTCAGGATTCCGTGGAAATGACATATTTCATTCCATACATCACATTTATTGTTCATGCACTGCATCATGTATTAGTAGTACCTGTTAGAGTACCTTTCATGACTGTTGCATTTACATACCTTTAATTATATGCATTGCTTCATGTATTAGTTGTATCTGCTAGTGTACCTTTCATGATTATTGCATTCATATGACGTTTTATTGCTATTAATTGCACATGTTAGATTCACGCTGTACGTGCATACTCGCGATTACCTGCATATGTTATTTACTATTCACGAGTTGGCAACTCACCCCCGTTGTGCCACAGTGTTTGCAGGTGTTCCTCAGGATAGTCAAAGGTTGGCTATTCATCTATCATCTTTTGCTACAGATACTGCATCGGCTCATAGTGTGCTGTTTTGTTCAGATGGGTTTTGGTGGTTATCTGTATTTGTATTGTATATTCGTTGTATCTTGTACTCTCCATCTACTATTATGTTGTTGACTTAGAGACTTGGTGAGGACGATATTGTATAAATTGTGGATTTGTTGTCTTTTATACAGCTTTCTCTCTATCGTCTTTTATTTCTTCGCTACGGCGTCGTATATTGTTGTGGTGGTTGTTTTCCGCCTTTGGGCGTGTATTTGCTCCCGTTTAGGGATACTTTACTTTATATTTATGTTGTACCCATTTTTGGGGCTAGCTTTTACATAGGAGGTGCTGCCAAAATTTTAAAGGAAATAAAGTTGGACTTTTAAAGAATTTGTGTTGTGATTTCAAAGACTTTTAAACAATATTTCTTATCTTTTCTTGTCTTTTGCTGGTTTAGATTTCTGGGTTTTGGCTTTCTTTTACCGTGTTACGCCTGTAGACGTTGCGTAGTATTAGGGCCGTCACGTACCAATTTCGGCTCGTGACACTTTGTCTCAGATCCATTTGTATTCGGTCGTAATACAAATGTGGGTATGTTTATACTGTTACGGGGTTATCCTGAAATTCGTTTCAGGATCGCTTTTGGAATTTGCCAGTTTCCAGTTTTCTATCACCCGTATTAAACATTCGGTTAAATGCAGATTTATCTTTTCTTGAGAGTGAGTCATGAGTGTGGATGGTTCTAGTTTTGGTGACTAGGATTGTGAGTCACCATTTTGCATTAATGGTTGATGACTAGGATTAGTGTGTCACCATTTGCATTAATTGTTTTAGGTGAGGTGTTAGATGACTCATTGATTCCATTAATGATGTGATAAGCTTTGCTTATGGTTACCCTCCCTTGCTCCTACCCTCACCCACTCCTCTATATGTGGCCGGCCCTCCCCTCCTCTTCTCACTCTCTCACTTGGTTAAAAAAGATGATAGATTTTGGTTCATGAAAATTTGTATGCTCATTTCTCATTTACTCGATTCCAAAAGGCAACTTCATTAACCGTTCGTCCATGGCTTTGGACGAAACGAGACAAAGTGTTCTACTCATTCTCTACATCAATCTTGGTCATCTCTTTTAGCAAACATGATGACCGAGTTGCCTCGGGTCAAAGGCGGGAGCCCGTTTAAAGATCCGTCGATGTGGTGCCACCATGACAAGAATACTGGATATTCAGGAGATCGAAGCAGCCGCAACAAAGCGTGGGATGATGGTTGAAGACCGAAGGACTCGGATCGTTCGGTATTACATTTCTACCCACTTTGTAGTTTGTTAGTTTAGCTTTAATGGCAGATCCGAGTTATAGTATACGACAGCGCCAGTTAAAAAGTTTTTGTTCCGCATTTGGCGTCTGTTAGACGGCCGGGGCGCTACCGTGTACTAACATGACGGGGCCCAGTGGCGAATGCGGATGGCATATTCGTACATTTTATTTTCGTTCCTTTTCTGTGGTGTGATATGGATTAATCGAGAGGACTGCGTTGATTCTGATTAACACAAGAAAAAACAAACCTATATGATGTTGTTAGAACCAATTTTGAAAAACTGTTGTTGCAAGACGTTTCGTTTTGCTTTGCACAGTGGTATTCGGTTCAGAATATCAATCACCTCATTCGAGGAGGCATGTGCTGAGATCCTTTCATCGGGAGTGACCTCTTGGGCGAAACTTTGCGTATTTGTGATAACTGCTCTATAGTCGATTCTTTTGCTTTCCATCGTGATATTCAATTTGGAATATCCTGCACCTCATTCGACGAGGAAAGATCAGAGATCCCATCATAGGAATATCCTGCTCTATAGTCGATTTTTTTCTTGTATATTTGGTTTCTACCCAGGTCTTTTGAGTGCTGGCTTGTATTAGGGTAGACACGGAAAATAGTTTTCGATCGAAATTCTAAGTTACTTGCTCATCGGGTTTTATCTGTGATGTTTAATGTGTTCGTTGACCTCCGCTAATTGCTAGTATGTGGGTTAGTTGGGGGTTGCACATTTCTGTGATGGATATTGGTTTGTGTATAGGAACTCTATTGGATCGTCGTGGATGAATAGCCGGGGATGTGAGATGAGGGTTTTTATTTTTCATTCGATGTAAATTGTAATATGTTGTAATATTCTTTTGCGGGGCACATCCGGCTTGACGTTGTAGCCACCGTCATATTATTTCATATACTGTTTTATGCTGCAAGGATAGACCCAAGATGGGGTGCACAAACTACCGGGTACTTTGAAGTGTTAAATGGCCTACTTACATTGTTGAGGGAGACTGTTTCACTTTTGGTACTAGGAGGGTAGTTTGCCGCACCCGTAGGGGTCTAGGGTGGGGTTTGGCTATTCATCGCGACCGTGTAATCCGTCTTTTGTTGCAGGCTCAAACGAAACACGGATTCCTAGAATATCCAATATGTTCATCCATGATCTGGAATGCCTATTATTGCGTCTAACGAATGTACAATATCTATATATGATATCTAGTAGGCGTTGCTTATGTTTTGCATCCACGCTAGCCCAGCCCCCGCTCTGTCGTTAGTTAAGTAACCTAACGGGTGAATGAGGGGACCCAGTGGCGAATGCTGATGGCATAAGCGGACGTTGTATTTTCGTTGTTTTCTACAATAATAGGATAAATGATGGGACGCATTATATTAATGCAAAAAAAATAAACCAAAGCTGAATCGTTGGAACAATTTAAAAGAAACCACTCGGTTATTTTAAAACGGCAGATTTTTAATTGCGGAACTTTAACCACTCCTTTTAAAAAAGCTATCAGGTTTCTTCGATTATATCAAGTTCACTACGTTCACGATTTCGCCAAAACCAGTCGTAGCCCTCCGTCGTTTCATATGAATAGTCAGTAGTATTCAAGCTATGTTTGTTGGCCCTTAGTCAAGGCATAGTGATTGGTAGCTGCTGGGTGTTCACATGTAGCATAGATAGATGCGTTGGTTTGGGACAGTCGTATTACTTTGTTGGTCTTAATCAAGGGTATATACGGGTGGTTTCAAATTAACTTAGACAATGACGTGTAGAACTTGACATGTGATTTATGATTTGTTGGCCTTTGTCAAGGTCATAAGAACATGGGGCAAAAATCCACATCGGGAGTTTCTAAAGAAACTGAAACTTGCTAGTGTTGCATACCATTTGGAGTTTGATAATGTTGGTAGGATTCCTTCAGCATTATCATACGATGATATTTGGATCCCGATCCTACTGTGATTATATGTGACTCTTCAGGAGATTCTTCACTTAACGATCAATGCTATAAACCAAGTAAGTGTCAAGAACAGTGTTAGCGAGGCTACGCCTCCAGGGAAAAGAGGTTATTTAATTAAGGAACTTCGCGAAAGCGTCGTAAAACCTCTCTCGAAGTACCAACACTAGCTTGGCTGAACGGTTAAGCAAGTATTGTACGGTGAGATTAGTCCTGACTAATTCTTCTTTTATGGTTTGAGGAAGGATTCGAGAAACAATGGGAGCCATCCTGTTTATAAACTAAAAACGAATCTAAACTTGCAAGAGCATCATGCTAAAGTGTTTTCTTCTCCCTCGCTTAATTGCAGAGACCCTGTGACCATGACTAGGTTACATCTAGATAACAATTTGACCGAATCTGACTTTTATGACTGGCAAAGGTCTGTCCAGTTGTCCATTGCCTATGACAAGCTGGACCACCCTATTACAACTCAATCCCCTACAGTCCTAGGTCCAGTTTCCACCATCGCGGATATGGATATCCGTCAGACAAGGGAAAAGGAAAGTACGAATACCAAGTGCCTCGTGTTGGCTTCAGTTGATGGTATATACCAGAAGCAGCATGAGAAGATGGACTTAGTTTCCATCTTCCTCCATAACAAAGATTTATATGGAGAGCAATCTCATGTCGCAAGATATGAGAACTCAAACGAGGTTGGCTGTCGGGTCATCTGTAGAGGACGACGTCTTTATGATGACTAGCTATATTGATGAGCTCACGGACCTGGAGACCACGTTGGGAAACAGGTCATATGCTGATGTAAGTCCACGGTAGCATCCCGGCCATCTAACAGACGCCAAATGCGGAACAAAAACTTTTTACGAAACTGGCGCTATCGTGTACCGTAACCCTGATGTGCCATTAAAGCTAAACTAACAAATTGCAAAGGGGGTAGAAACGTTATACCGAATGATCCGAGTCCTTCGGTCTTCAACCATCATCCCACGCTTTGTTGCGGCTGCTCCGATCTCCTCGATCTCCAATCTTGTCGTCCAGGTGGGACCACGTCGACGGATCTTTAAACGGGCTCCTGCCTCTGAACCGAAGCAACTCGATCATCAAGTTTGCTAAAAGAGACGACCAAGATGAAGTAGAGAATGTGTAGAACACTTTGTCTCATTACGTCCAAGGTCACGGACGAACGGTTATGGAAGTTGCCTTTTGGATCGGGTGAAATGAGAAAGAGGCTATCTAATTTTTATGAACCCGAATCTATCATAATCTTTTTCTAGTGAACAACAACCATATCTCTTGTGTGTGAGAGAGGGGAGGGGCCGGACACTTATAGGAGGTGGGGGGTGAGTGTAGGAGGAGGGAGGTGACCACAAGAAAAAATATCTAGTGTGAACACAAATAAATATCTAGTGTGAACACAAATAAATATCTAGTGTGAACATACAGTGTGAACACAAAGAAAGCAACCAATGAAACAATAACACCTCACCGCTTCTAGAACCTTCTAGAAGCATCCACACTCTTCCAAAGAAAAGATAAATCCGTCTTTAACCGAATGTTAAAAGACGGCTAATAGAAAACTGAAAACTGGCAACTTCCAAAAGTGATCCTGAAACGAATTTCAGGATAACCCCGTATCAGTATAAACATACCCGCATTTGTATTACGACCGAATATAAATGCAACTGAGACAAAGATATTATATCTACACAGTTTAATACTGGGTTCCGGCTTCAACCAAAGCCTACCAGTATTATCTGCCCGAAAAACGACACGTGCGAAAACGCACGTGCTTTTTCCGAACCTTGCCATAAACCCATACGGCCTCTACAATGTTTCGCCCGAACTTGGGAAAGTGTCTGTGGGGGACTCTAATGACTCATCAACACACTGGCACTGGGTATAACCACTAGAACGTTAGAGGTACAAGCTGTACGTAACGGTTTGCCTATATATTGATTGGAAGAGAAGCTGATGAGCGAACTCATCTATAAACCCTACTGAGCCTGACAATGACAATGTATATACAGTCCGGTCCATTCGTCTAAAGAGCATCACATATCGAGTCTAGGGGGTGGATAAAGTCAGACCCCTAATAACGCGATAAATCGTGTCGGCATGAAACCCATCACCACCTGAGAAACTACTGATCCAGATCAGTAATTCTCCACTACCTCGGCCGAGGATTCCTAGTGATGGCCACCCGTGCACTGCGCGACATCAACCCCCAATACCGGAAGAGACGAATCCCCGATGATCCGCTCACTTGCCTCCAATATGGCTCGGGACTGTACCCAAAAAAGACCTGTTTGCACGACTCCTTTGAGCCGTGGTAGGGTAGAAATCAAAGCACAGTGGGAACTCACACAAGAGAAATGACGACCTCAGGTCGATGAACTAACCTGTACACATGTCACCAGGATATTGCTATCTGACGATATGTATAATACCAACTAGCAGATTCCCGGTGAGTCCTGTCCGGTATACTCATAACTCAATGAGCACCTGTATACATCTTAGGTGATCCAACTGACACCAGTGGCTTGTGAGACCGTCCACCGCCCCTCGTCGGGGTCTCGAATGTATACACTAGTCTATTCTGGAGTATCGATGCCCTGTCTCGAAACTCTCACGACTAGGGACATTTTTAAGGACGTGCTTACAGACCCCAGCTCCCACATATATGATCGCCATCATACTGCTGGTAGTCAAGCAAGAATCCTATAGGCTCTATCATCATGCAATAGTGAACTAAAGCATATATACGATGATAAAGACAAACCAGATAGCATACTATCATCTCGAGCAAGACTGTCATATCGGTATAGGTCCTGCCTCAATCATTGCAATCACGTACCTGTGATCCAATAATTTACTTTGAGGGCACTATCTCCAACAATCTCCCACTTACACTCAAGGCTAATTATTGCGTTGTCGAATACTCACAGCCCGTGTGATACCGAACACCCAACTTCACTACTAATCAGTTTCACAAAGCTAGTTTGTAAAACTCTTGTGTTCGAGAAATAGCCTCAGTGAGTGGATCCGCCCTGATTTTTCTTTCTATGTCTCTCTTAGTCTCAAGTTCGCGGAGAAAGCCATCTCCCAAATCGAGTAATACTTGTCTTAGTATATGTCTGGATATCTGATGGGACCTAGTTCATAAATGAACTCCAAATCCAAACTTCTTAGACTATATCGATAACTGAACTTAATCAGTATTCAGCACCATGCCTCTCACAGTATCCTCTTGGACCATCTATCCATAATACTGACCCTCGTCAGAGGGAAAACTATAACTGTGACAATCACTCTGTCATCCATGTCACCTTTGAAGCCTTGAATGATAACCGTCTCCCGAAGGAGGCTGCCGTCATCAAATCCGTAGAACAAGCATTTATGTTCTAAAACTGCTTCCTTATGTTTCTCCAGGATTGGATTAATATAAACTTATTTCATCAAGTGCAAAAACAATATCTGGTGTGGTACTTGATATCTCATGATTGACTCAATTGCCTAAGCAAGTGATTTTCCAATCACGCACATCCCTTTCCCCTTTAGTCTCTAAGACACCTTTAGAGAGGGTGACTCCATCACCTGCAGGTACACCACCATGCCAGGAGTCATCTATTTTAAATACTATTAGAATACTTTCAAAATACCCACATTGGGAAACTACCCAAATCTAGATCTAAAACCATAGATCTAGTAACCAGAATGTCTGTTATTATATCCATATCCTGTCTGGAGAAACAACTGTGTGACGACCACAGTATAACCGATCGTAGTATAGGAATTTTACTTCCTACTCTGTGTATGTCATCCAAATACCAGGACATTACACCCTACTACCTTCTTAACAGATCCATCCCCTATTCTGATGAAGCCAAACCCATGACTGTCATATCAAAATTGGATGATCTTCTCTCCGCTATATCTGCTCAAGCCTATAAATAGACATAAGCTACTTGCCCACTATGCTTCCGTTGCTCCCACTGACTACGACAACCCTCTGGCAGAATAATATATACGTACACTTCTAAAGCTAGTTTAGAACGACGTTATACTTATCCTCCTGCCGGGTCTCATAGCCTAGAACAACTGTAGTGTCATGTTTGGGTAAACAACAACCTCCCTGTCACCGTCCTTGAGGCTACCGGAGTACCTCTCGGGTGTCTGAGGTTACCCACCATGTCTGCGGAGTGGCTATTGGAATGTCAAAACCTGATTGAATATATAGGTCCTATTAAATTTTCCGTAATCGTTTGCGGTTCTGGAATCACTTCCAGTTCTACCATACTCCCACTACTGTTTTCTGAAAAAATCCATTTTACTAAAACCGTGGCGAGTCTAGAACAATATCACTATTGATCTTCCAAATGGTAGAAATGTCAAGCCTCGTCAAAGCCAGGGTCAACCCTCAAACAGCCATTACAGAAACGAGCCTTGAGTTATCCAGTGTCTGGTTTTAAGCATAAGCTGGACAACTCCCCGTACCTTAACATCGTTAAGATATGAACCATTCTATATCCAATATAGAAACAGAGGCACTAATTTAATTTGAACCAGATTCAAATCATGCAGCTGTCTCCAGTGCATATCAACTTAATGGAGAGAGGCTACTCAGCATTACTCAACTTAGGAATCCATCCAATTATGAGTAACGTGAAAGAGAAACAAGTTTCTTAAAACCATTACTATCAACTGAATACTAACCACAAGGATCTACATCTTCAATCTCTTTGAAGAATCCTGATACCTGCGACATCTGGTTCTCTTCTTTATTCTTATACCCACAACTTCTTAAAACTTAGACATTGTATTTCTACGAAACACTTGTCAAAAAACTAGAGAAGTCATAAGTAAACAGAACATAGTACGAGGACCTACCCCTTTGTCCTGACGGACACTGGACAATATACAATACTCTGTATAAGTCCGCTGAGTTCAAATAACTCAAAACCTGTGCATCGCAGGTTGAAAACTGTACCCAGGCGATTTCCTCAAATATCACCAATTACAACGAATTCCGATATAATGAGGATGGTCTCCTAATTCCCAATAACTTACTCCCACTCATTATCTGTAAAACTGTACAGAAATGAGAATGAAACCTGGTAAATACATACCCTGGAGTAAGTATCTAATCGGGAAAACAGTTTTTCTTTTAACAATGCACAGTGAAACTGAAACATGAAAATGTTTCGTAGGGGTATTATGGTATTCTTAGTAATGCCTCTTCCATAATCCTATTCATGACTTTAACTGTATATTTCTTTGCTATCTCTCCAAATCCCTTTATTTGTCTTTAGTCGTTACCTTCTGTATACCTTCGTTAGGCTAAATGGTTTTCTTCTTTCCTTACCGTTCGGCACCAGCCTATGGTTTGGAAGAAGACTATCCAGTAAGCTTAATAGGTGTACTCTCCTAAACTAAGGAGCTCTCGCAACCTGAGAGAAGGTGATAACAAAAGACAACTGAATAAAAAAATTCTATTTCTCCTGAATCTGGATCCATCCTCGAAGAAGTCCCTTCGAGTTTGTATATGGCCATACGATGGATCTATCCAATGGAAGTGGATGTCCGTAGTAATACGGGGTGTTCTGAGAAATTCAAAGGGTAAAGGAAGGAGCGACAATGACTTATGCAACTTAGACAATTCAAAAGCCAGTATTATAAGAAGGTTCGGTCAACTTGGTAACTGAGTCATAGTCTAGGGTCGGTCAAAGGTCGCTGCCAAAGAGAGAGAGAGAAAAGAAACACTCTGCGTGCACTCTAACCTAGATCAGAATGGTTATCACTTTATCTAATCAGTAAACCTCCCACTGTAATCTCAAATTCTTCTTCAAACCTGAAAGAAGAATTAGTCAGGATCACCCGAAGAGTAAACCAACTCAGCAGTGGGAATCGGGATCCAACACTCATCGCATGATAACTTGATAGAAGACACTCAAGTTATCACACTCTAGAAGGTATGCGCATATCTGGCAAGTTTCCTGTATGTTTGAAACTCCTGATGTGATTTTTGCCTCATGCTCTTATGACCTTGACTTTAGTCAACAAATCATAAGTCACATGTCAAGTTCTATCCGTCATTGTCCAGGTTGATTTGAACCCACCCGTACATACCCTTGACTTTAGTCAACAAGGTATTACGACTGTCCCAAACCAACACATCTATCTATGCAACAAATGAATACCCAGCAACTAGCAAACACTATGCCTTGACTTTAGTCAACAAACATAGCTTGAATACTACTGACCACCCATAAGAAATGACGGAGGGCTACGGCTGGTTTTTGGCGAAAAACCATTAACGTAATGAACTTGATATCGCTGAAGGAACCTGATAGCTTTTTATAAAATATAGTGACGAAAACGTTTTGCTAAAGAGGTCACTCCCGGTAAAGGGATCTCGGCTCTTTCCTCGTGGAATGAGGTGCAGGATATTCCATCTGAATACCGCGATGCAAAGCAACTTGTAATCGACTATATTAAAGTTACTACCCTGACGTAAACTTCTGCCCAAAGGGTTTTTCCCGGTGAAGGGATATCAGCCCTTGCCTCATCGAATGAGGTGCGGGATATTCTAACTGAATATCACTATGCAAAACAAAAGGAAATATCTTTGTAATAACACCCTTTTAAAATTTGTTCCAACAACATCAAATATTGGTTTGCTTTATCTTGCATTGATAAGAATCAATGCAGTCCAATCAATCAATCACACCAGAAAAGAACGAAAATATAATGTACGTATATGCCATCCGCATTCGCCACTGGGTCCCGTCATCACCCGTTAGGTTACTTAACTAACGACAGAGCGGGGGCTGGACTAGCGTGGGTGTAAAACATATACAACATCTAATAGTATATATATCAATATACAATAATCGCTCAAGGCATGATAATACGGAACATTACAGAAAAGTAATAAGCATCACGGAACAATACAGATAATCTGGGATCCCCGAGTTTCACAGAGCCGCTGCTGAAACCCGACGTTCCCCTAGTCGTATGGATAGCCTGTGCAATGAAACCTAGACCCCTACGGGTGCGGCAAGTTACCCACCAAAACCTGAAGCGTGGTAGTCCCCACAGCATAGTGAATGGAACACTCGGCACTTCACGGAATCCGGTAAATTGAGCACCCCTCCTTGGGTCAACCTGTACCCCCTACGAGTGCGGCGAATAGTCTGCCAATTCTAGAGTGAGATCCCTCTGCCTCTCAATTCCATGAGATACGGACCCGTTGCCATCCAGAACACGGCCATCCGTGCACTCCTTCGCGGGATAAACCTAGTACAGAAATAAAAATAGTACAACAGGTACATCGACCGCAACCTGGTCGTGCCCCAAAAGAATATTATACAAACAGGCAGTAACGACAGTCCACATGTTGGACGCTCGCCCCGCAATAACAAATATACAAATAAATCCAAACAGCACTATCATTGCACCCTGCTATCCACTACGACATATCCGCAACAATACAGCACAACACAGAACATCAACGCGAATGTCGCGTTCGCAAACCCGTCTAAAAGAACTATAGCAATCAGACGCGGTTTACCGATCAAATGACATTCCCGGTCGGAGATATAATGTAAATACTGCATACTAACAAATTTAAAATTTCGATCGACCAAATTTCTCGAAGTGGGCCCCACTGACAACTGCTGTACAGTAACAAAATCTGGGCCCAAACAAATATTCCCAAAAGCCACAATTTCCTCATAGAAGCTCACTGTGAAAAATTGATGCACTGTTCCTACTAAAGCGCGGCGGTTCCGCGGTCAAACCCTAGGTTTGACCGCGGAACCACGGCGTTCTTGTGGGATCACGTGCCCAATTTTTCTCAGTATTCTTAGATAACCCTGCTGAATATTCTGTGATATGTAAAATAATTTTAGGACACTGTTTAAAATCGACAGAAACTCAGATGCTTGAAAAAGTAGTTTTTGCGAAATCCGTTCGATCGATGTTTTAAATGTGTTAATGCAAGTTAGTATAGCTTAATGGTTAGGCTCTGATACCTCTGTAAGTCCACGGTAGCGCCCCGGCCGTCTAACAGACGCCAAATGCGGAACAAAAACTTTTTACGAAACTGGCGCTATCGTGTACCGTAACCCTGATCTTCCATTAAAGCTAAACTAACAAATTGCAAAGGGCGTAGAAACGTTATACCGAATGATCCGAGTCCTTCGGTCTTCAACCATCATCCCACGCTTTATTGCGGCTACTCCGATCTCCTCGATCTCCAATCTTGTCGTCCAGGTGGCACCACGTCGACGGATCTTTAAACGGGCTCCCGCCTCTGAACCGAGGCAACTCGATCGTCAAGTTTGCTAAAAGAGACGACCAAGATGAAGTAGAGAATGAGTAGAACACTTTGTCTCGTTACGTCCAAGGTCACGGACGAACGGTTATGGAAGTTGCCTTTTGGATCGGGTGAAATGAGAAAGAGGCTATCTAATTTTTATGAACCCGAATCTATCATAATCTTTTTCTAGTGAACAACAACCATATCTCTTGTGTGAGAAACCATATCTCTTGTGTGAGAGAGAGAGGGGGGGCCGGCCACTTATAGGAGGTGGGGGGTGAGTGTAGGAGGAGGGAGGTGACCACAACAAAAAATATTTAGTGTGAACACAAATAAATATCTAGTGTGAACACAAATAAATATCTAGTGTGAACACACAGTGTGAACACAAAGAAAGCAACCAATGAAACAATAACACCTCACCGCTTCTAGAACCTTCTAGAAGCGTCCACACTCTTCCAAAGAAAAGATAAATCCGTCTTTAACCGAATGTTAAAAGACGGCTGATAGAAAACTAGAAACTGGCAACTTCCAAAAGTGATCCTAAAACGAATTTCAGGATAACCCTGTATCAGTATAAACATACCCGCATTTGTATTACGACCGAATATAAATGCAACTGAGACAAAGATATTATATCTACACAGTATAATACTGGGTTCCGGCTTAAACCAAAGCCTACCAGTATTATCTGCCCGAAAAACGACACGTGCGAAAACGCACGTGCTTTTTCCGAACCTTGCCATAAACCCATACGGCCTCTACAGCGTTTCGCCCGAACTTGGGAAAGTGTCTGTGGGGGACTCTAATGACTCATCAACATACTGGCACTGGGTATAACCACTAGCACGTCAGAGGTACAAGCTGTACGTAACGATTTGCCTATGTATTGATTGGAAGGGAAGCTGACGAGCGAACTCATCTATAAACCCTACTGAGCCTGACAGTGACAATGTATATACTGTCCGGTCCATTCGTTTAAAGAGTATCGCATATCGAGTCTAGGGGGTGGATAAAGTCAGACCCCTAATAACGCGATAAATCGTGTCGGCATGAAACCCATCACCACCTGAGAAACTACTGATCCAGATCAGTAATTCTCCACTACCTCGGCCGAGGATTCCTAGTGATGGCCACCCGTGCACTGCGCGACATCAACCCCCAATACCGGGAGAGGCGAATCCCCGACGATCCGCTCACTTGCCTCCAATGTGGATCGGGACTGTACCCAAAAAAGACCTGTTTGCACGACTCCTTTGAGCCATGGTAGGGTAGAAATCAAAGCACAGTGGGAACTCACACGAGACAAATGACGACCTCAGGTCTATGAACTAATCTGTACACATGTCACCAGGGAATTGCTATCTGACGATATGTATAATACCAACTAGCAGATTCTCGGCGAGTCCTGTCCGGTGTACTCATAACTCAATGAGCACCTGTATACATCTTAGGTGATCCAACTGACACCAGTGGCTTGTGAGACCGGCCATCACCCCTCGTCGGGGTCTCGACTGTATACACTAGTCTACTCTGGCGTATCGATGCCCTGTCTCGAAACTCCCACGACTAGGGTCATTTTTAAGGATGTGCTTACAGACCCCAGCTCCCACATATATGATCGCCATCATACTGCTGGTAGTCAAGCAAGAATCCTATGGGCTCTATCATCATGCAATAGTGAACTAAAGCATATATACAATGATAAAGACAAACCAGATAGCATACTATCATCTCGAGCAAGACTGTCATATCGGTATAGGTCCTGCCTCAATCATTGCAATCACGTACCTGCGATCCAATAATTGACTTTGAGGGCACTATCTCCAACATCTGACTTGTTTCCACAGTCCCTACCCTCTACTTACACCCTGGAGGAAACTAGGGAGACACCCGCTCTGCTTAATGGGGGACCTTCTTCTTATATATCCAAGGCGAAAGCAAAGGGTGAAAAGAAGAAGACCTCCACAAAGACGATAAGCAGTGTCAGTAAGGTAAAAGGAAAGGGAAAGGAAAAAGTTTCAGGACTTGGTGTAGGGAAGGAGGGATGTTCCTATTGTTATGGGAACGGGCATTTGCAGAAGGATTGCAGGGCTTTGGAAGCCAGTAGCCAGGATTCGAAGCATGTTGTGGCTTCGGCCTCGAGTGTGTTTGTAATTGAGAACTGTATGTCAATTAACTCTACTTCCTGGGTACTAGATACCGGAGCAGGATCTCATATCTGCAATTCATTACATGCTTTGAGAAACCGTAGAGTTATCAGGGTAGGTGATATGTCTCTCAGAATTGCGAACGGAACGAGCGTGGACGCTGAATCCGTGGGGGAGTATCGCCTAGGATTGACAAGTGGGCAGATATTGATTCTACGTAACTGTTTGTATGTACCTAGTTTGACTTGTAATATCATATCAGTGTCCTCACTTTCTAAAGAGGTGTAACGTTTTGAAAATCGTTTAGGTGAAATTTCGGCGAATCAGTAAAATAACGGGTGTTTTCCGTATAAACCAAAATATAATTATCTTCCAACATAGAATTAATTATACATATTCTAGCTATGTAATTGCTAGTATTTGGTGTTAGTTATATATATGCCCTAGAGGCCATTGTTGTACATATGTTGTATATTATAGTGGATGCTTGGATATATATAGAGAGACTTTCTTGCTCGACATGATAGTATGCTATTTGGTTTCACTTTGTCTTAACATGTTGACTTATATTAGTTTACTGTCTTACTCTCACATGTTGATAAAGCCCTTAGGATATGTACTTGACTACGAGGACTATGATGAGATCATACTAATGGGGCCATGGTAGTCAACGAGTACATCCTATAACTGTTTCTAGTCGAGGAAGTGTCGAGACAGGGCATTGATACTCCAGAGAAAACTAGCGTATACGCATCTTGACTCATATGATGGGCGATGGACGATCCCATATCCATCGGTGTTTGACATCCAAGATGGTGTATGGGTGCTCAGTGAAGACTGGGTATACTGAACGGACTCGCTGAGAACTCCTAGATTGTATTATACCTATCGTCAGATAGTAGTTCTCCGGTGACACTGGTACAAGTTAGTCTGTAGACCCGAGATCGTCATAGAGTCTTGTGTGATTTCCACTGTACTTAGATTTCCTCCTTACCACGTCCAAGAGGGCGTGCAAAACGGTGGCTTTTGGTTACAGTCCCGAATCACATGGAGGCAATGAGCTGTAACATTTCAAAAAAATAAAATATTATTTTTTGGAAATTTTTCTAATTTAATATTATTTTATTGAATATTTTAATATTTCGGTATTATTAAATACCAATAAATGGGAAAAATTTTGGAAAAATTATGTAAAAATTCTAAAATAGGGTATTTTATGAAAATATACCATTTTAAAGTTTTTATGGTTAATTATATGCTAATTTAGTGCTAATCACGATTAAAAATCGCTAATCGATTTTTAGAATTTTTGTGCAAAACATGCACATATCATTTTTCTTACACTTGTGCATTTTTCCACCATGTTTCTTCTGGGGTTACTATTCTAGTGAGAAGGATTTAGAGAGGAAAGAAAAGAGAAAAGAAAATGGAAAAGGAATAAAGAAATGAGGTATAGTGAGAGAGAGAAAGGTATGGTTTTACTTTGACTAAGGACTTAGCATTCTCTTCATTCTTCCTCTCATTTTCTCTCTCCCTCTTCCTCCATCTCCTGCTGCAGCTGCTGCCCCTCTTCAAGCCCCAAATCATCTCACAAACATCACCAAAACCCTACCCCCATTTCATTAAAAGTGTGCACAAACTCAAGATCTACATATTGGACCAAGAAAGCAAGGATTTTGGCCACTAGGGACAACTTAAGAAAATTCTTGAGTTGCCAAATGAGATAATTACTGAACCCTTAGCTTAGTTTTAACATTTCTCATACCCCCATGTTGTGATTGAACCGATATTGTTTGATTTTGTAGATTTGAGGAAAACCTAGTTAAGGTTTGAGGGAATTTTGTGATGTAATTTGAAATTGAGTTCAGTAGAGGTTATATAAACACCCAGTGCATGAATTGAGACCCAAACATGAGACTTAAGACCCGGAATACTGATTTAGAAACCGATATCGGAAAATTTGTGGAATCTGTGAAGGTTATTTGGGATCTGCTATCAACCCGAGACTCTGAAAATTATTTTGGTTGGACAGTGACATGTGCAGGCACCCAGGAAGCTAACCACAAGATCCCAGCACCTAACTCATTTTTCCGGTAGCCAATTTAATCCTATTGGCCGCAATTTGCGGCCAGACCTGCCCCATTTTGTCTCGTTTTGGTTTTGGTACTCCCTGACCAGTAGATTAGGCCCCTGGCATGTGCAGATTTGTCTAGTTTGACCTAGGGTGAAATCTGGTGCCTATTTGCTTAGTTGCTGTTTTGGATTCACGTTTCCGTATTCCGTATTTTTAATTCTGAAATTGTGTATTGTGTTTTACCTCGACTATTTGGCGTTTATACGACGATATCGAGGATTGATTGATGGTTTTGAAGGCGTGCCCATATGTTCTAACCTATAGGCCCTTTATCGTATCGTTTTGGGTTTCGTGTGCCGTTTTAGGTTTTGATTTGGTTTTAATGCGCATTACGATACTTTGACGTGTAGGTACCCCATGAAGACTTCGGGACGACAAGCAAGCACGTGGCGACGTCGACAAATGAAGACGCAAGGTGAGTAGATTATATCTAAAGGGGGAAGTCGGGTGGATGGTGTATAGCACCGCCGCAGTCCGTAGTTGATATACTATATATTATATATGATAGTTTATAGTGTGTCGTGGATATTGTGTTGTGTGTATTATGGATAGTTTAGGGTTAGAAGTAAACTAGTGTAGTTTATAGTCGCGAACCCTAGAATAGATTTACACCCACACGCACACCCTTGTATATTCTTTATATCTACACTGTGTTGATGATGATATTGGATGACTTTGGAGATGAGTCGATGATTTTGGGCATTGTGCCGTAAGATCGGTGATTTGATGTGATTCGTATTTGGGATACGACATGTGATCTCTAGCGGGCCTTTCGATGTATGTTTTACACCCGCATCCATATTTATATAGATGGTATCGATTTGTACTAGACTTAGATCAGTACCCCAGGTTATGTGATATGATGAGAATGATACCTGATATTTGATGAGAGGAATGTGATATTGACCCGTACCCAGCTATTGGGATGCCGTACGACGACTTACCGTACGAGCTATATATTGACGATTGATCCGCACTCATGACTCGAGGATGTCAGATGATATATGGTATCGTACGCGATGCTATTGAGGTGGGATCACCGACTCTTATATATTTATGTATACATGTATCGACTCAGATTTAGGTGGTTTCTATACCCCTCCCGATGGACTTATAGTTAGATGTAGATTCTTCACTGTGTTGTTGATTATTTGATTTTTGCATATTCATGCTATTCACATTGCTATATTACTATCATGTTAGGACACCAGCACCATTATCGATGATGCGTATGTTCCACGTACACTTGCTTGCCGGCTCACACACTTCATCATCGATAATTGCCATGTCACTACACCGTAGTATTATTACATCAGGATATGACCCTGTATGTGCATGCTATTATTCCATGTTGCATGATATACTGTTATACTTGCATTTCATTTGTATGTCATATACATTATGCTTTATGATTATGCATATTGAGACATTTGTTGTTTCTATGATATTTCTGGATTTGGGAACCGTGGGTATTTCAAAAAGATTATGTAAATGCTTTAAAAACCCGGTTACCCTTGATATGATATTTCAGCTTCCACCATGAGTTTTATCTGTTCTGATATATATATACCCCATGCGAGGAGGCGTCGAGGCCGCATGAGGGTACATGGTGGGGCCCGGTATGGTTCTCCTCGGCAAGATGATCGATGGACTTTGCCGATTGAGCCTGAAGGTGGGCGAGTACCTACCGGTGATAGTACCTTGACTCGGCGGTTATCTTGCGGATACCAACCGGAGTGATGTACGTATGATGCGTCGAAATTCGAAGGTCGAAGCTGAGCACTCGAGTTTCGAGGGAGCGTATGATACGTACATATCAGGGCTAGTCTTGGTGACAGTGCCTGATAAATGAGGATTTACATGCCGATGCTAGGCACAGGTTTCATGATGTTTTCCATGATTTTGATTATATCCTCATATTTACATGCATGATGCTCATTGTCATTGTGTGACGGGTGGACGGGATCCACGTTTCTACAGACTCTGATTACATACAGACTTTTATTACATTGATCATACTTCATTTGTATATATAACAGGGTATGAGGGCGCTGTTATATATACCCTTACACCAATATTAGTGGAATGGGACGCTAATATATGTGTATTGATATCCATTTGATACTTCATAATATTTACTTCATGCAGACATACCTTACATTTATGACATGTTATTACCTGAGGCACTGGCACGAGTACTTGGCACTACCGACATGTTTAGATGTTGCATTGCCACCTTATCATGCTTCAGACTTACTCTTTGAGGCTTATATTATATACTGATCGTATTGACCTAGGATTATGTCATGTATTCGATTTCTGCTTGTAGATATTTTCTATTCATGAGTTGGCAACTCATCCCCGTTGTGCCACAGCTTCTTGCAGGTTTTGCCGTACAGGTTCCATAGCGGCATTTCTGGCACACTGCTTCCTTTGAGGGTGAATTGCATTTGGTAGGTGGGTTCTTTTGCATCAGAACCCCCATTATATATGTATTACTCATTTGTATCTAGAAATTCCATCAACCAAAACTTATATATTGTTTCAGACTTAGACACTAGTGATGTATTATTCCGACCTTAGAGTCGCGTGTAGTAGTATTATGGTTTTCATGTTATTTTGAGTTTCTTTTTGAGTTTTGATCCTCGCCATTCGGCGTTGTATATTATATTTCTTGCGTGGTTGTGACCGTCGATTGACGAAGAGCTAGCTCCCGCTTGGGGATGCTTTTTATCATTGCATATATATTATTCTTGTTGTACCCCGTTTGGGGCCAGTTTTTTACAAAGGAAACTCTGCCGAAATTTTTACAAAAGACTATACATTTTAAAAATGCACATTCGGCTTACTTGTTTAAAAACCTTGTATTTAAAACATGTTTTCTTCACTTCTTTAAACTAGTTTTCCTTATTTACTCCCTAAAATGGTTTTAGATTTCTATGCTTTTGGCTTTCTTGGATCAGATGGAGTCCTATAGACTTCATATGGTTCAAGAGCCAGTCACGTGCTCTTTCGAGTCGTGACAAAGTTTGTATCAGAGCGCTAGGTTAACCTTGGATCGAGTCTAAGTTTGACTATGTGGAGCCTAGGGCGTTTATATATACGGAACTTAGACTTAGTCGAGGGGGTATTAGACCCGAACTTTCATCGCGTAGGATGACCCTTGGTTGATGGAATAGGTGATTTCAGTAGAGTGACGTACCGTGTGTATGTTCTGCGGCATACTTACGACACGCCACTCCGCTTAAGAAGCCTTAGGATGTACATTTCCTTTCACAGTATTATATTCATTCCTGATCTATCCTCATCGATACTGGTTATGATTTTGCTGCTACGATCACACGGGCAGAGAGAGCTACGACTGTAGTTGCGTCAGCTTGAGCTCGTCGCAGATGAGTACTGACCAGGGCGTGATTCTAGAGACTTACGATTGCATTGAGAGGCGTCGTCTTATTGTGTTTTCGCGCCATGAGCGTTTGACAGATCGCTTTTACGAGATATCTCGGACGTGCCGATTGGTACCAGAGGATCAGGCTACTGCTAGAGGCTAGCCAGGATGTGATGGCCATTGATATATCGCTTAATCAGGATGATAGAGGAGCTGTTTAGTGTACAGACGATTGAGCCAGTGGTTGCTGCAAATGACGAGATGTCGCCCAGATGATTGGAGCTACTGCAGCATGAGTATATACTTAGAGATATGATAGTGAGTCGCTAGTCACCCGAGGATGAATGACTAGGACATGTGGTTCGTTCGCTTACCGATGCGAGGTCATCAGATAGATTGCTTCCAGCTAGAGACGACTTCACGTAGATTCGTTAAGAGTCGATTGAGACGATCGAATGTCAGGAGCCCATTTTCCAAGTTTAAAGTATTCAGAAAGACATGCAAGCGATTCTATGGACCCTCTAGAAGAATGAAACCCTAACTCGACTTAATGACCGTGTGAAAGCCTTTGAACCTTAGGGTTTGCGGCAGTTCTGCGGCGCCATTCGTGAGGCTTGGGTTTGCCCTTCTACGGCTGGACCACTGATGCTATGGTATGTACTCGATATTATTAAACTGTACCCAAGATGTTGATCTCTTGGGGGATTATGAGGGTCTGACGATTCGGTCGGATGATTTGACATCATTCGGATATCATGTGATAGGACACACTGCTTGGGAGACTCCAGATACGAGCATAGCCGTTGGAGCGCAGTCCGTGAAGCCACGATGAGACGAGTCCGGATTAGTCGACATTGAGCAGAGTGAAGTAGAGAGTTCGTAAGAGATTTCGACGAGATGATGTCCCACTCCGCTGACATCAGAGATGCAATACGCACGCAGAGGCATTGTATATGCATATACCTTCCAGAAAGAGGCACGATGAGTATGCAGCCGTTTCGAAACAAGAATTAGCTTCAGTAAAGGACGATGACTTCCGGGCAATTCGGCAGAAAAGAGATTTGAGAGAGACCTCGGATTGACCGTAGCCGAGAACATTGCAGTGCGCAGATAAGGACGTGACGTCGAAGTGGACGGTGATACAGACAAGCGGGACAAGAGGTTCGTGGGAGACGCTGACGAGCTGTCATTACTTCCCGTCGAGACCAGAGACCTGATATGCTTAATGAGGCGTTGGGATGCGACCAATTTCCGAGGAAATGTTGTGCTGAGGACGCAGATGTCCATTGAGCGAGAAGAGATTATGCAAGAGTACCAACCTCCGTACAGTTCGGCATAGGCGAGATCAGAAGAGACCTTGAGCAGGATTCCTTCCAGGACACTGCTGCAATGATATTTGCACCCAGGATCAGATGTGTGATGTGCATTCCGAGAGCCAGAGGCCGACGCCAGTGACATGCTGCTTTACGAGTGGTCGTGAGGATTGACCCAGAGATGACTAGAGAAGTGCCAGAACGGAATCGTCCCCGTTAGCACACCTGACAGGGCCGATGAGCCGATTGATTGCGAGATAGGTAATCCGCAGAGAAGATAAGGACCCAGAGACAGAGGACGCCAGACCGTGAGCGAGAGGCAAGTAGATATCTTGCACTGCTATTATTGGATGCACTGACACCTTCTCGACTTTGAAGGAGGGACTACCGACGACGGTATTTATGATTTGTGATTTTGTGATTCGATTATCATGTATCCGTCACCTTGGATTTCGGTATTTTAGGCGATCTATTCGCTTGATTTAGTCTTGATGGCTGAGTTTCATGATATTTGTTTTTATGCACCATTGTTGCACCTACTGGGTATTTAAATTTTGCGCATGGTTATTACGCTTGAGGTATTGATTGTGATTTCATGTCTATTTTATGCCAGTGATTTGATTTATGCTTCCAGCATCGTTTTCATGCACTTTTAGTGTTTTTATTTGATTTGATGCACATGGTTGTGAGCTTATACACGCGATATACCTGATTTGGATTGAGTTGTATTGTATACCGTCGATTTCGATTTTGATGTTGATTTCTTGCACTCCGTGCATTTGATTTGGATTTTTGCGCATGTTGGGCGCATGCTTTGAGATACTATTTTGGTGCACACCAGATGCACTAAATCGGGATTCCTTGTGCATGACAGATGCACCTGATTTTGCTGTCAGGCACACACGTTGCCTATGACAGATTTTTCGTGTACACCCATTGCACCTAGATGATGTTTCTGTGCATATGTATGGCATATATATGGATTTTGATTTCCGTACGCACCAGACGCACAGGGTATTCTTATTTACCTTTTAGGATTGATTACTTATGGAGCATTACGTTTTTATGATATTTGCTATGTGTTTTCATACTGAGCCGGACTAGTCAGAGGACAGTACCCACATATTTTTGCATCCATTTACTTTAGTTATTTGCATATATAGAATTTATATATACATGCATAATTTGGATATACGTCATACTGGTGTTGTTTTGGATTTGACATTTGTGTCTTTATCATGACTCCGATGATTGCAAGATGCTTGACGGAGTATTGATTTTGAGCTATCTGCTCATTACTTATGCGCATGCATTGCGCTATGATGCGTTTTAATGTATTGATGTTTTCGGAGCCCCGACAATTTTGATTTTTACTGAAATGTTTTGGTATTTGGGGGTTTAAATTTAAATTCGGGGACCGAATTTATTTAAGGGGGGAAGATTGTAACATTTCAAAAAAATAAAATATTATTTTTTGGGAATTTTTATTATTTAATATTATTTTATTGAATATTTTAATATTTCGGTATTATTAAATACCAATAAATAGGAAAAAATTTTGAAAAATTTTGGAAAAATTATGAAAAAATTCTAAAATTGGGTATATTATGAAAATATGCCATTTTTATGTTTTTATAGTTAATTATATGCTAATTTAGTGCTAATCGCGATTAAAAATCGCTAATCGGTTTTTTAGCATTTTTGTGCAAAACATGCACATATCATTTTTCTTACACTTGTGAATTTTTCCACCATGTTTCTTTTGGGGTTACTATTCTAGTGAGAAGGATTTAGAGAGGAAAGAAAAGAGAAAAGAAAATGGAAAAGGATTAAAGAAATGAGGTATGGTGAGAGAGAGAAAGGTATGGTTTTACTTTGACTAAGGACTTAGCATTCTCTTCATTCTTCCTCTCATTTTCTCTCTCCCTCTTCCTCCATCTCCTGCTGCAGCTGCTGCCCCTCTTCATCCTCCCCTCTTCAAGCCCCAAATCATCTCACAAACATCACCAAAACCCTACCCCCATTTCATTAAAAGTGTGCACAAGCTCAAGATCTACACATTGGACCAAGAAAGCAAGAATTTTTGCCAGTAGCGGCAACTCAAGAAAATTCTTGATTTGCTAAATGAGGTAATTACTGAACCCAAAGCTTAGCATTTATTATACCCCCATGTTGTGATAGAACCGATATTGTTCGATTTTATGGATTTGAGGAAAACCTAGTTAGGGTTTGAGGGAATTTTGTGTTGTAATATGAAATTGAGCTCAGTAGAGCTTATATAAACACCCTAGTGCATGAATTGAGACCCAAACCTGAGACTTAAGACCCGGAATACGGATTTAGAAACCGATATCGGAAAATTTATGGAATCTGTAAAAGTTATTTGGGATCTGCTATCAACCCGAGACTCTGAAAATTATTTTGGTTGGACAGTGACATGTGCAGGCACCCAGTATTAGTGTATATGCCCAAGAGGCCATTACTGTATCATACTAGTTTGTATATTACTTAATGGAAGCTTCGGATATTCACAGTTGTATAGACAATCTTTTTCAAAATGGTAGTATGCTACTTGGTTTGTTTCTACTTCAATATGTGCATGTGTTTCTTTTAGCATATTGCTTATACATATTAGTAGAGCCCTTAGGATCTTTGCTTGATTACCAGCGTTGTGATGGCAGTCACACTCGTGGGGACTGGGTAATCTACAAGCACATCCTTATATAGGTCCCTAGTCGTAGGACTATCGAGACAGGGCATCGATACTCCGGAGTAGACTATCGTATGCGCTTCTCATCCCAGCAAGGGAGACGGTCCCACAGCCGTCAGTACGTCGTACTTGAGATAGTATGCGGGTGCTTCTTAGGTTACGAGTACACTAGACAGGACTCGTCGGGAACTGTAGGTTAGTACTATACCTATCGTCAATTATCAGTTCCCAGGTGACAAAAGTACATCTTAGTCCGCTGACTTGACACTGTCACTTCGCCTCGAGTGTGTTCCCACTGTACTTTGACTACTACCCTACCACGGCTCAAAGGAGTCGTGCAAACAGGTAGTAGTTGGGTGCAGTCCCGAAGCACTTGGAGGCAGTGATGGTTAGACAGGATTCGTCTCTCCCGCTATTGGGAGTTGATATCGCGCTGTGTCATGGAGAGCCATTACACATAGTCATCCCTGGCCAGGGCAAGCGAGATATACTGGTAGGTTTCCAGTGTTATCTCAGGGTGTTCTGGGCTACACTCCGACACGACTTGTACCGCTATTAGGGGACTGACGTTTACCGCCCCCATAGGCCCGCCATGCGATATTCTCAGACAAACAGACCGGACTGTACGGAGACTGTCACATTCAGGCTCAGTAGGAGTTTAGATGGGTTTCACCTCGTCCGTCTTCTTATCGGCATATACCTGGGGGTCGTTACGCACAGCTAGTGCCGCTTGCGGTCTGTGGTTAAACCCACTCCCAGCATAGTGTCGAGTCTTTAGAGTCCCACACAGAGAGCTATTCACCTTTAGGAAAAAGAGTAGAGGTCGCATGGTTTTGTGACAGGGTTCGGTCACATCCGCGCACTTGCGCACATTTGGTGTCCGGGCAGTTATTACTAGCGGGCTTTGGTTTAAGCCAGATCTTAGTATACGTTTTGGGATTGGTTTTGTCTCTCTGTATTCGTGTTCCTCGGAACACGGATGCGGGTGTGTATGCACAGTTGACAGAGACAGATGCAGAGGATCTATTTGTAATCATGTTCCTCGGAGCACGGATGCGGGTGTGTATGCACAGTTGACAGAGACAGAGGCAGAGGTTTCTCATTAGGGTTGTTGACTGTTGACTTTTTCTAAACCCTAATGAGAATATGACATATGATTAATAATTGTTAATTATGTATTATTGTGCCATGGTTGGGTTGAAAGTTTGACTTTGTTGACTTGTTGACTTTGTTGACCGGTTGACTAGTTTGGACTTGTTGACCACCATCATTGCATGGCTATCATTTCATGGCTATGACTTTTGCTTGCTTGTTGTTGTTTACAAAATGAGTGCATGAAATAATATAGCCATTGACATGAACCGTCACATAATACTCAATTACTATTATTATTATGATTATTTTGTATTATGAGTGGATGGTGGAAAAAGTCTTGCTCATTCTATCATATTCATTCTCTCTCATCCTCAAGCTCTCCCTCTTCCTCTTGCGCTCCCTCTTCCTCTAGCTCAAGGAAAAAATCTCTCATGTGTTGAGAACCATTTGCCTTGGAGATAAAACCCTAAAACACTTATCTACTCACCCTAAGGTCTAAGGTCTAGCAAGCCAAGGATTTTAGTTTCCTCTATATTGAGGTTGGAGCCAAAGGTAGAAGCTTTCGGGTGGATCCATCTTCGGCACAAGGAGACGACGAGGTGAGGGCGATCCGACCACTACAAGGAGTCGAAGAGAAGGAGTTCAAGTTTAGGTATAACCCCTAACATAATAGTTAAACTCTTAGTTAGTTTGTTAGATAGTTTGTTTAGCAAAGATCCGTTTTTAGAGTCCATGTTAACCCCACCGAAAAAATCATTTTTCATCATTTCCGCAACCCCAAAGAACCGGTGATGGGTAACGTGGACTTACAGTGGTATCAGAGCCTAGCTAAACACTATCCAACATGTTAGATAAGTTACTAGAAGTTCGATCGGAGAAAAAATCACAAAACATGCCCGAAATATCAACTTTCTGCCGATTTTGTTTTCTGTTCAAAAATTAATAAATCATACACTAAAAATCGGCTCAGGGTTTTTAAAGCACACCTAAGAAAACTGGTCCAGCGACTTGGTCAAAGCGCCGCGGAACCGCGGCGGGAGCATGCTCCCGCCGCGGATCCGCGGCCGAGTTGACTCGGCCGTGGGCAATTTTTCCTGTAGTGTGTTCAGTGGGGTGTTTTGGGATTTTTACAATATGTTTTTTCTGCCCAGATTTTCCAGAAAACAAATTTGTGTTTTGGGGTGGTTACAAATCCGTATTTTGATCGAACTTCTATAGACTTTAGCTAACGGGTTATATCTGTGATGTGATATATGTTTTTAACGTCTGCTAATCGCTATACGTCGATTAGCGAGGGTTATACATATCTGTGATCTGTAATGTTGCTGGTATGTGTATATGAATTCGTTGGATTGTCGCGGATGAATAGCCGGGGGTTGTGAGATGAGAGTTTTCTTTATTTTTCAATTCATGTAATTTGTAATTGATGTAATATTATTTATATGGCCGCACATCCGGGATGAGGTTGTAGTCGCCATTGTATAATTTCTTTTACTGTTTTTGCTCCTAGGATAGACCCATGGTGGGATGCACAAACTAACGGGTATCTCGAAGTGCCGAATGGCCTACTCACGTTGTTGAGGGAGGTTGCTTCAATTCGGGTACTTGGCGGGTAGTTTGCAGCACCCGTAGGGGTCTAGGGTGGGGTAGTGGCTATTCATCGCGACCGTGTAATCCGCTTTTCGTTACAGGCTCGTACGGAATGCGGATTCCTAGTATATCCAATGTGTTCATTTGTGATCTGGAATGGCTATCATTGCATGTGACGAATGTATATATCTATATATGATATCTATTTAGGCGTTGCTTATGTTTTGCATCCACGCTAGTCCAGCCCCCACTCTGTCGTTAGTTAAGTAACCTAACGGGTAATGACGGGGCCCCGTGGTGAATGCGGATGGCATAAGCGTACCTCATATTTTCGTTGTTTTCTGCAATGGTAGGATTAAATGATGGGACGCATTAAAATTAATGCAAGAAAATAAACCAAAGTTAAAGTCGTTGGAATAATTTCAAAAACCACTCGGTTTCTTTTCAAAAACAACTTTTAAACACGGAGCTTAAGCCACTCCTTTTAAAAGCTATCAAGGTTCCTTCGATTATATCAAGTTCACTACGTTCACGGTTTCGCTAAATTCATTCGTAGCCCTCCGTCGTTTCGTATGAATATTCAATAGTATTCAAGCTATGTTTGTTGACCTTCGTCAAGGCATGGTGATTGGTAGCTGTTGGGTATTCATATATAGCATAGATAGATGCGTTGGTTTGGGACTGTCGTATTACCTTGTTGACCTTCGTCAAGGGTATATACGGGTGGGTTCAAATTAACCTGGACAATGACGGGTAGAACTTGACATGTGACTTATGATTTGTTGACCTTCGTCAAGGTCATAAGAGCATGGGGCAAAAATCCACATCGGGAGTTTCTAAAGAAACTGATACTTGCTAGCGCTGCATACCATTTTGAGTGTGACGATTCTGGTAAGATTCCTTCAGGTTTGTCACGCGATGATATTTGGATCCCGATCCTACTGTGAGTATATGCTACTCCTCGGGAACTTTCTCACTTAACGATCAATCCTATAAACCAAGTAGGTGTGTAGAAAGGTGTTAGCGGGGCTACGCCCCAAGGTAAAAGAGGTTATTTAATTAAGGAACATCGCGAAAGCGTTGGAAAAGCTCCCTCGAAGTACCGACACTGTCCTGGCTGAACGGTTAAGCAAGTATTGTACGGTGAGATTGATCCTGACTAACTCTTCCTTTTTGGTTTGAGGAGGGATTCGAGAAACAGTGGGAGCCATCATGTTTAGATAAATTAAAAACCAATCTAAACTTGCAAGAGCATCATGCTGAGTGTTTTCTTCTCTCTCTCTTAATTGCAGCGACCCAGTGACCACACATAGGTTACATTTAGATAATAAAATGACTGAATCTGACTGTTATGATTGGCAAAGGTCAGTCCAGATGTCCATTGCCCATGACAAACTGGGAAACCTCATAACTAATCCAACCCCTGCCATCTCAGGACCAGTTTCCCTTGTCACGGATAGTGATATCCGTAACACATCGGAAAAAGACTGTGCGAAAGCAAAGTGCCTCGTGTTAGCCTCAGTTGATGGTGCATACCAGAGGCAGCACAAGAAGATGGACTTAGTTTCTATCTTCCTCAATAACAAAGATATAAGGAGAGCAATCTCGTATCGCAAGATATGAGACCTCGAACGAATTTCTTCAAGCGAGGTTGGCTATCGGGTCATCTGTAGGGGGCAACGTCCTTACAGAGACCAGCTATTTTGAGCTCACGGACCTGAAGACCACGTTGAAGAACGGGTCAAATACTGACTTGATTCTATAGTCTCTGCCCTCTGATTATACCCTGAAGAAAACCAGGGAAGTAGAATGAAAGGGAAGGGCAAAAGTTTCAGGACTGGATGTAGTAAAGGAGGGACGTTCCTATTGTTACGGGAATGAAAATCGGCAGAAGGATTGCAGGGCTAGTAAAGCCAGTAGCCAGAATTCGAAGCATGTTGTGGCTTCGGCTTCGGGTGTGTTTGTAGTAGAGAATTGTATGTTAGTTAACCCTACTTCCTGGGTATTGGATATCGGATCAGGATCTCACATCTGTAATTCGCTACAGGCTCTGAGAAACCGTAGGGTTATCAGGAAAGGTGATCTGACTCTCACGGTTGCTAACGGAATGAGCATGGACGCTGAATCCGTAGGGGAATATCATCTTGGACTGACAACTGGGCAGATATTGATTCTGCGTAACTGTTTGTATGTACCAGGTGCGACTTGTAAATCATATCTGTATCCTTACTTTCTAAGGAAGGATATGATTTTACTTTTGTAAGCGATGTGGTCTACATCCACCTAAATCAAGTTCTGATTGGGTCAGGTACATTAGAAAATGGGATATACGTATTGAATCAAGCTCAGATTTTCAGTGTCCAGAACACACTTAAAATAAAGTCTCCGGAAACAAATCAGGCTTTCTTATGGCATTGTAGACTAGGTCACATTAATGAGACACGATTAACTAAGTTACATAAAGAGGGATACTTGAATCCGTTCGAGTATCAGTCTTACGCCACTTGTGAATCTTGTTTCATGGGAAAGATAACAAAGACTCCGTTCACTGGACACAGAGTAAGAGCGAGCGAGCTCTTGGGACTCATACATGGTAATGTGTGTGGTCCAATGTCTACACATGCGCGAAGTGGTTTTTCATACTTCATTACTTTCACAGATGATTTCTCTAGGTATGGACATGTCTTCCTGATGAAGCACAAATCCGAGGCCTTTGAGAAATTTCGGGAATACAAGAATGAAGTTGAAAAACAAACAGGCAAAAGTATAAAGACACTGAGATCTGATCGTGGTGGTTAATAGTTGAGTGCCAAGTTTCTGGACCACTTAAAAGAGAATGGAATTCTCTCTCAGCGTACTCCTCCATACATACTACAACACAATGGTGTATCTGAAAGGCGGAATCGAACCCTATTGGATATGGTTCGTTCCATGATGAGTAAGGCTGAGATACCGCAATCTTTCTGGGGTTATGCACTAGAAACAGCTGCATATCTCTTGAACAAGGCTCCAACCAAGACTGTGCTTGCCACCCCATATCAGATGTGGAGTGGGAAGAAACCCTGTCTTAAGTATCTTAAGACATGGGGATGTTCAGCTTTTGTAAAGAAGCAGTATGCGGACAAGCTCGAGGCAGGCTCAGTACTGTGTAAGTTTGTGGGATACCCAAAGAACTCCAGGGGGTATCTTTTCTATTCCGCAGAGGAACAAAAGGTTTTTGTTTCTTAGCATGCCCACTTCTTGGAAACTGAATTTTTGGAAAATTAGATAAGTGTGAGTGCAATAGAACTGGAAGAAATTTCAGAACCACAAGCTATTACTGAAAGCTTGGAAGAACCAGAAGTTTCAGGAGAACTGGACATTCCTGCGCCGCTCCACAGGAGTAGTAGGCAGTCTCATCCGTCCGAGAGATACGGTTTTCTCACAGACGGGGATAGAGAGGATTGCGTCATTAATCATGATGAGCCTACTAGCTTCCAGCAAGCCATTCAGAGCGGTGACTCAGTAAAATGGCTGGATGCAATGCCGACCGAGATGGAGTCCATGTACACCAAGAAAGTTTGGACTTTGGACTTTGCTCCAGAAGGGGTAAAACCCGTAGGCTGCAAATGGATCTTCAGAAAGAAGATTGGTGTAGACGGGCAGGTTGAAACATATAAAGCTACGCTAGTTGCAAAGGGTTTTTGTCAAAGACCTGGTTTGGACTATGACGAGACCTTTTCTCCAGTGGCTATGCTAAAATCCATTCGGATCCTTCTTGCCATTGCTGCCTTCCACGATTATAAGATTTGGCAGATGGACATAAAGACCGCTTTTCTAAATAGAAATTTAGAGGAGTGTGTCTATATGGACCAGCCAGATGGTTTCATTCAGAGTGGGAACAGCGGTAAAGTGTGCAAGTTGCTCAAATCCATCTATGGACTGAAGCAGGCATCGCGGAGTTGGAACATCTGCATTGATGATACTGTCAAAGAATTCGACTTTATCAAAAACCCAGATGAACCATGCATTTACAGTAAAATTGTAGGGAGAACTGTAGTATTCCTCGTCTTATACGTGGATGACATTCTCCTAATAGGAAATGATATTCCTATGTTACAGTCACTAAAAGAATCGAGGTTCTCCATGAAGGACCTGGGCGATGCCAACTACATTCTGGGGATCCAGATCTATCGTGATAGATCTAAGAGGATGTTGGGACTTTCACAATCCAGGTACATGGACTCCATATTGAAACGATTCAGTATGGAAGATTCCAAGCGCGGTAATCTACCGGCTTGTCACGGAATCACCCTCTCCAAAGAGATGTCTCCCAAGACTGATTTGGAAAGGGCTCGCATGTCATCTATACCCTACGCATCTGCGGTAGGCTCTATAATGTATGCGATGTCATGTACCAGAGCAGATGTAGCATACACATTGAGCGTTGTAAGCCAATATCAGTCGGACCCTGGGGAGAAACACTGGATAGCAGTAAAGAACATTCTCAAGTACTTGAGAAGGACTAAGGAGATGTTCTTGGTGTATGGCAGAAAAGACCTCCAGATTGAGGCCTTTGCTGACTCCAGCTTCCAGAGTGACAAGGATGACTCCAATTCCATGTCGGGTTATGTCTTTACCCTTAATGGAGGGGCGGTTTGCTGGAAGAGTTCCAAGTAGGAAACCGTTGCGGACTCAACTATGGAAGCGGAGTACATAGATGCTTGCGATGCCGCAAAGGAAGCTGTCTGGATGAAGAAGTTCCTTACGGAGCTTTAGGTGGTTCCTACCATTGTTGATCCAATACCGTTGTATTGTGACAACAACGGCGCTATAGCTTTAGCGAAGGAACCCAGGTCCCATCAGAAGTCCAGGCACATTTTGAGGCGGTACCACCTGATCAGGGAGATCGTAGATCGATGAGAGATCGAGATGAAGAGAGTAAATTCAGAAGATAAAACTGCAGATCCACTCACGAAGGCCTTACCCCAGACTCAGTTCGAGCGGCTGATCGAGATGATAGGTCTCCGATATGCCAGTACATGGCCTTAGTGCAAGTGGGAGATTGTTAGTGTATATGCCCTAGAGGCCATTACTGTATCATACTAGTTTATATATTACTTAATGGAAGCTTGGGATATTCACAGTTATATAGACAATCTTGCTCAAAATGGTAGTATGCTACTTGGTTTGTTTCTACTTCAATATGTGCATGTGTTTCTTTTAGCATATTGCTTATACATATTAGTAGAGCCCTTAGGATCTTTGCTTGATTACCAGCGTTGTGATGGCAGTCACACTTGTGGGGGCTGGGTAATCCACAAGCACATCTTTATACTGGTCCCTAGTCGTAGGAATATCGAGACAGGGCATCGATACTCCGGAGTAGACTAGAGTATGTGCTTCTCATCCCAGCAGGGGAGACGGTCTGTCCCACAGCCGTCAGTACGTCGTACTTGAGATAGTATGCGGGTGCTGGTTAGGTTACGAGTACACTGGACAGGACTCGTCGGGAACTATTGGTTGGTACTATACCTATCGTCAGTTATCAGTTCCCAGGTGACATGAGTACAGATTAGTCCGCTGACTTGACACTGTCACTTCGCCTCGAGTGTGTTCCCACTGTACTTTGACTACTACCATACCACGGCTCAAAGGAGTCGTGCAAACAGGTAGTAGTTGGGTGCAGTCCCGAAGCACTTGGAGGCAGTGACGGTTAGACAGGATTCGTCTCTCCCGGTATTGGGAGTTGATATCGCGCTGTGTCATGGAGAGCCATTACACATAGTCGTCCCTGGCCAGGGCAAGCGAGATATACTGGTAAGTTTCCAGTGTTATCTCAGGGTGTTCTGGGCTACACTCCGACATGACTTGTACCGCTATTAGGGGACTGACGTTTACCGGCCCCCTAGGCCCGCCATGCGATATTCTCAGACAAACAGACCAAACTGTACGGAGACTGTCATATTCAGGCTCACTAGGAGTTCAGATGGGTTTCACCTCGTCCGTCTTCTTATCGGCATCTACCTGGGGGCCGTTACGCACAGCTAGTGCCGCTTGCGGTCTATGGTTAAACCCACTGCCAGCGTAGTGTCGAGTCTTTAGAATCCCACACAGTGAGCTATTCGCCTTTAGGAAAAAGAGTAGAGGTCGCATGGTTTTGCGACAGGGTTCGGTCACATCCGCGCACTTGTGCACGTTTGGTGTCCGGGCAGTTATTACTAGCAGGCTTTGGTTTAAGCCAGATCCTAGTATACGTTTTTGGATTGGTTTTGTCTCTTTGTATTCGTGTTCCTCGGAACACGGATGCGGGTATGTATGCACATTTGACAGAGACAGAGGCAGAGGATCTATTTGTATTCGTGTTCTTCGGAACACGGATATGGGTATGTATGCACAGTTGACAGAGACAGAGGCAGAGGTTTCTCATTAGGGTTGTTGACTGTTGACTTTTTCTAAACCCTAATGAGAATATGAAATATGTTTAATAATAATATTAATTAAGTATTATTGGGCCATGGTTGGGTTGAAAGTTTGACTTTGTTGACTTGTTGACTTTGTTCACCGGTTGACTAGTTTGGCCTTGTTGACCATCATCATTGCATGGCTATCATTTCATGGCTATGACTTTTGCTTGCTTGTTGTGGTTTACAAAATGAGTGCATGAAATGATATAGCCATTGACATGAACCATCACATAATACTCAATTACTATTATTATTATGATTATTTTGTATTATGAGAGGATGGTGGAAAAAGTCTTGCTCATTCTATCATATTCATTCTCTCTCATCCTCAAAATCTCCCTCTTCCTCTTACTCTCCCTCTTCCTCTAGCTCAAGGCAAAAATCTCTCATGTGTTGAGAACCATTTGCCTTGGAGATAAAACCCTAAAACACTTCTCTACTCACCCGAAGGTCTAAGGTCTAGCAAGCTAAGGATTTTAGTTTCCTCTAGATTGAGGTTGGATCCAAAGGTAGAAGCTTTCGGGTGGATCCATCTTCGGCATAAGGAGACGACGAGGTGAGGGCAATCCGACCACCATAAGGAGTCGAAGAGAAGGAGTTCAATTTTAGGTATAACCCCTCACATAGTAGTTAAACTCTTAGTTAGGTTGTTAGATAGTTTGTTTAGCAAAGATCCGTTTTTAGAGTCCATGTTAACCCCACCGAAAATATCGTTTTTCATCATTTCCGCAACCCTAAAGAACCGGGGACGGGTAACGTGGACTTACACCAAGGAAGCAAACCCTAAGACCCCAGCCCCTAACTCATTTTCCCGGCCGCCAATTTAATCCTATTGGCCGCAATTTGCGGTCAGACCTACCCCATTTTTTCTCGTTTTGGTTTTAGTACTCCCTTACCACTAGATTAGGCCCCTGGCATGTGCAGATTTGTCTAGTTTGACCTAGGGTGAAATCTGGAGCCTATTTCCTAAGTTGCTGTTTTGGATTCGTGTTTCCGTATTCCGTATTTTTAATTCTGAAATTGTGTATTGTGTTTTACCTCGACTATTTGGCGTTTATACGACGATATCGAGGATTGATTGATGGTTTTGAAGGCGTGCCCATAGGTTCTAACCTATAGGCCGCTTATCGTATCGTTTTGGGTTTCGTGTGTCGTTTTAGGTTTTGATTTAGTTTTAATGCGCATTATGATACTTTGACGTGTAGGTACCCTATGAAGACTTCGGGACGAAAAGCAAGCGCGTGGCGACGTCGACAAATGAAGACGCAAGGTGAGTAGATTATATCCACAGGGGGAAGTCGGGTGGATGGCGTATAGCACCACCGCAGTCCGTAGTTGATATACTATATATTATATATGATAGTTTATAGTGTGTCGTGGATATTGTGTTAGGTGTATTATGGATAGTTTAGGGTTAGAAGTAAACTAGTGTAGTTTATAGTCGCGAACCCTAGAATAGATTTACACCCACACGTACACCCTTGTATATTCTTTATATCTACACTATGTTGATGATGATATTGGATGACTTTGGAGATGAGTCGATGATTTTGGGCATTGTGCCGTGAGATCGGTGATTTAATGTGATTCGTATTTGGGATACGACATGTGATCTCTAGCGGGCCTTTGGACGTATGTTTTACACCCGCATCCATATTTATATAGATTGTATTGATTTGTACTAGACTTAGATCAGTACCCCAGGTTAAGTGATATGATGATAATGATACCTGATATTTGATGAGAGGAATGTGATATTGACCCGTACCCAGCTATTGGGATGACGTACGACGACTTACCGTACGAGCTATATATTGACGATTGATCCGCACTCATGACTCGAGGATGTCAGATGATATATGGTATCGTACGCGATACTATTGAGGTGGGATCACCGACTCTTATATATTTATGTATACATGTATCGACTCAGATTTAGGTGGTTTCTATACCCCTCCCGATGGACTTATAGTTAGATGTAGATTCTTCACTGTGGTGTTGATTATTTGATTTCCTCATATTCATGCTATTCACATTGCTATATTACTATCATGTTGTTAGGACACCAGCACCATTATCGATGATGCGTATGTTCTACGTACACTTGTTTGCCGGCTCACACACTTCATCATCGATAATTGCCATGTCACTACACCATAGTATTATTGCATCAGGATATGACCCTGTATGTGCATGCTATTATTCCATGTTGCATGATATACTGTTATACTTGCATATCATTTATATATCACATACATTATGCTTTATGATTATGCACATTGAGGCATTTGTTGTTTCTATGATATTTCTGGATTTGGGAACCGTGGGTAATTCAAAAAGATTATGTAAATGCTTTAAAAACCCGGTTACCCTTGATATGATATTTCAGCTTCCACCATGAGTTTTATCGGTTCTGAGATATATATATACCCCATGGGAGGAGGCGTCGAGGCTGCATGAGGGTACATGGTGGGGCCCGGTATGGTTCCCCTCGGCAAGCTGATCGATGGACTTTGCCGATTGAGCCTGGAGGTGGGCGAGTACCTACCGGTGATAGTACCTTGACTCGGCGGTTATCTTGGGGATACAGACCGAAGTGATGTACGTATGATACGTCGAAATTCGAGGGTCGAAGCTGGGCACTCGGGTTTCGAGGGAGCGTATGATACGTACCTATCAGGGCTAGTCTTGGTGACAGTGCCTGATAGATGAGGATTTACGTGCCGATGCTAGGCACAGGTTTCATGATGTTTTCCATGATTTTGATTATATCCTCATATTTACATGCATGATGCTCATTGTCATTGTGTGACGGGTGGACGGGATCCACGTTTATACAGACTCTGATTACATACAGACTTTTATTATATTGATCATACTTCATTTGTATATATAAAAGGGTATGAGGGCGCTGTTATATATACCCTTACACCAATATTAGTGGAATGAGACGCTAATATATGTGTATTGATATCCATTTGATACTTCATAATATTTACTTCATGCAGACATACCTTACATTTATGACATGTTATTACCTGAGGCACTGGTACGAGTACTCGGCACTACGTACATGTTTAGATGTTACATTGCCACCTTATCATGCTTCAGACTTACTCTTTAAGGTTTATATTATATACTGATCGTATTGACCTAGGATTGTGTCATGTATTCGATTTCTGCTTGTAGATATTTTCTATTCACGAGTTGGCAACTCATCCCTGTTGTGCCACAGCTTCTTGCAGGTTTTGCCGTACAAGTTCCATAGCGGCATTCCTGGTACACTGCTTCCTTTGCGGGTGAATTGCATTTGGTAGGTGGATTCTTTTGCATCAGAACCCCCATTGTATATGTATTATTCATTTGTATCTAGAAATTCCATCAACCAAAACTTGTATATTGTTTCAGACTTAGACACTAGTGATGTATTATTCCGACCTTAGAGTCGCGTATAGTAGTGTTACGGTTTTCATGTTATTTTGAGTTTCTTTTTGAGTTTTGATCCTCGCCATTCGGCGTTGTATATTATATTGCTTGCGTGGTTGTGACCGTCGATTGACGAAGAGCTAGCTCCCGCTTGGGGATGCCTTTTATCATTGCATATATATTATTCTTGTTGTACCCCGTTCGGGGCCAGTTTTTTACAAAGGAAACTCTGCCGAAATTTTTAGAAAAGACTATACATTTTAAAAATGCACATTCGGCTTACTTATTTAAAAACCTTGTATTTAAAACATGTTTTCTTCACTTCTTTAAACTAGTTTTACTTATTTACTCCCTAAAATGGTTTTAGATTTCTGGGCTTTTGGCTTACTTGGATCAGATGGAGTCCTATAGACTTCATATGGTTCAAGGGCCAGTCACGTGCTCTTTCGGGTCGTGACATGAGCGATAGGAGGGGTTTCGTCTCTCCCGGTATAGGGAGTTGATGTTGTGATGTGTTCGATTGGCTATAACTGGAAGTCCCTGGCCAGGGCTGATATGGAGTGCTACTGGTAAGTGTTAACAGTAGTTTCTCAAACCATTATAAGCCTCACATCGACACGACTTATCGGTTAATGGGGTCTGACGTTTACCACCCCTAGACTTGATATGCGAAATATCCGACGAAGAGACCGGACTGTACGTTAGTGTTACTGATTGGATTCACAGGAGAATCTACAGGCTTGCTTGTTGATCTTCTGATCGCTCAATACCTAGGTGGCTGTTACGTTTAGCTGACCGCTTGCAGCTTGTGGGTGTTTGATATGATCATCACTTTCTGCCGGCGTATTGACGATTCTTTAGAGTCCTACATAGAGGTTTCCTGGCTCAGGTAAAATGGAGTAGGAGCACATATGTGATATGTGCGGGACCGAGAATAATACGATATGAGATACTGTATTCTATTCTCATGATATGAGATATCGGCCGGGTATATGTGATATAGCCGGGTCATCGGATCAATTGTTGATTCGATGAATTGGTACATTTTATATTAGTCGGTTATATGCAAAATAGCCGTATTGTCGAATCAAGTGTTGATTCGATAATTTAATGTATATTATATATGTGATATATTACATTACGTTAACTAATATAAGCTCGCTTTATTGATTCATTTTCTCTCTAGATAATACATTGATGTATATGCGATATATGTTAATTGTATTATTTTCTTTTGTTACAAAATATATTATATATGTGATATATAATATTGTAACATGATAGGGTTACAAATGCAACATAGATTTAAAGTTTAAACCAAGATTAGGGTTAGCTTTTTGGATGAGGGTTAAGGAAGCTTCATGAAGCTTTGTTTTTGTCATTTTGCTTTGATATTTTGTGAAGATATTTGTTAACCCAACCCAAACCCTTAACCTTAGTTAATTCTCTACCTGAGTTAAAGCCTTCATTGTTAACTCATGGTTGCAATTGTAACCACAACAATAATTCATTATTCATCATAAAAGGATTAGCTTAATCTTCTTCTTCTTTTTGCTCTTGAAAAAGCTTTCTAGCTTTTTGAGTTGTGATGATTTAGTGTGAGAAATTGAAAACAAAAGAGAGCATAATTCCTACTTTATCATCCTCATCTATTATAGCAACTTAGATTAGGGTGTTCACTTCACTAATACTTGATTAGAGAAGTGTAAGCTTGGGTTTGAGATTTTTCAAGGTAGATCATCTTAGATCATGAAGACTACAAGCAAGATGCCTCATTTACCTCACGGAGCCTCACCAGAGTCGGAGTTCATGTTGATCGCAGTGAATGGACCTCAACACAAAGCTTATGAAGCGAAGGAACGGACTACAAAGCTTGTAATCTCTATCTCTTAGATGTAAAGATGTTTACTTGCTAAGTTAACCCTAAAACTCTAGTTAAGATCTTTGTTAGGGTTTCATAGCCCCCCAAAATTTTCAATATGGCAAGTGTGATGCCTTCTTAAACTTCGTGGTGGTGTTACGCAACCTTGCAGTGGTATCGGAGCCAAGCTAGAGCTTTAGGCGATGTCTAGACAATGTTTAAAGTCCGATCGAACCCCGAAAACCCATCCGAGACCCCTTCTCTGGAATTTTTTTCAAAAGTTGAAAATTTTCATATTAAAAATACTCAGAAAATAATGCAGGAATTATATGGACCCACCTGAAGATCGAGTCCCTAACTCGCTACAGTGACCGCGCAACCGCGACCAAAATTTGGTTTTGGTGGCGGTTCCGGGGCGCCACTGAGGAGGCTTGGGACGGGCCCTTCAGCGACGGTCCGTATGTGATAGGGCATGCTTCTGGGAAATTTTATTTTCTGCTCAAGTGTTGAGCTCACTGGGGTATTTTGGAATTCGATGAATCGATTGAATTGTGTAACTTCGCCTAGATATCTGTGTTGTGATACAATATGTAGAATTCATTTAGTTAGGCATGAAATCCGTAATATGTGATATTTCGGGTTTACGATGTCTAAAGAGATTGTGGATTCCAAATATTATAGTTTTACACTTTTCTTTTCTGCGACCGTAAGTGTAGTATATGGAGTATTGCCGGCTTCGTTACTATACATCAACGACAATCGGTATACGCATACTTGCTTACGTTGATGATATGAGATATTATGTGTTGTTGTGATATGTTATATTGGATCTTCGTATTCTGAATAGCCGGGGGTTTTATGTGAGATGAGGGTTTTTGTTTTCATTTATGTAAAATTCATTGTATGTAATATTCTTTTATTGGGAAACTTCCGGGTTGAGAATGATGTCACCATTGTATATTATTTACTTTTCCGCATTATGATAAACTCAAGGTAGAGAGCACAAGTAGCCGGGTTCTAGGGTCCAGTGGGAGGCCATCTCGAAGGGTCGAGACCGGGTCTCCTAACCCTAGAATTGGCAGTGTTACTTGTGTAAGTGCACGGCGGCGCCCCGGCCGTCAATCCGACGGCCAAATGCGGAAGCGGTGATAAACTTTAATTTTTCTTGAACTGGCAAACCGACGCGCACTAATACCCGGATCGAACCATTAATTAGTCCTAGCTATCTACAAGAAAGGGAAGAGAGATATACCGACAGATCCGAGTCCTCCGGTCTTCTCGTCGTCGTCCCGATCTCCTGCGGAATGTCCCGTCTCCTCCTCGTCGCCGGAAGTGCACCACATCGCCTTCTTCTTTTACGGGCTCCCACCTCAATGCCGAGGCAACTCGGGCACGAAGCCGGCTACTCGACGTGCCCAAGATTCGCTGTAGAATGTGTAGTGAAGAAGTCTCATTTGGGGTTGTAGGAATTGCCTTTTTGGTGGAGGGAAGATACAAGAACTATGTGGAGGAACTTTGGGGATTTTGGAACATGAAATGAACCAAAAACCCCACTCCAAAAATGTTGGACAGCCCCCTTCAAGCTTTGTCCGGCCATGACATGTGAATGGAGAGAATGGAGTGAGTGGGAGAGTGAATCAAATGGGAGCCATTCTCATCTAATCCAAAAGAGAGAGAGAGGAAATCTATCATGCAAAAGAAATGATTACCAAATCAAAACCCACACTCAACCACCTTCCACCAACCTCATCATCAACAACCATGATGATAAACAAAGTCAAGCAATCATGAGTTTATGAAGTCAAATGATGGGACAAGTATCATGACATTATAAAATGCAAAGACCCCCTCCACAACAGCTTATTTGCAACAATGCAAATAAACCCTCCTCCACCAATCTTCGGCCAATGAACGGAACAATGGAAATCGGCCGAAACGGAAAGCAAACTGGCAACTCCAGAAAACTGGTCCCGTAATAAATTACAGGAAAACCCCGATACTGTGCATACACATCCGCATCTGTATTTCGACCGAAATACAAATGCAATGGGACAAAATCCACACTGTACTATACTAGGATCCGGCTTATACCAAAGCCGGCTAGTATTATCCGTTCGATCCTGATCCGTGCAATACCGCACGTATCTGATCGAACCCTGCCATATAACCATACGGCCTATAGTACAAACCGTCCGATCCTGATCCGTGCAATGCCCCACGTATCTGATCGGACCTTGCCATATCTCCATACGGCCTCTACAACCTTTCGCCCGAAAGCTGAGTAACTGAATATGGGGGACTCTAAAGACTCGTCAACACCTTGGTTGTGGATTTAACCACTAGCACGTCAGAGGTATAAGCCAATACGTAACGGGCTACCGGGTACTGACTAAAAAGGGACGTCTGTGAGCGAACTCAGCCTGACTCCCAACTGAGCCTGTCAGTGACAATATCCGTACAGTCCGGTCCGTTCGTCTATGAGTATCGCATGGCGGGCCTAGGGGGTTGGTAAAAGTCAGACCCCCAAAAGCGGTACAAGTCGTGTCGGAGTGTAGCCCAGAACACCCTGAGATACTACTGGAATACCTACCAGTAAATCTCCTTGCCTCGGCCGAGGGCTTTGTGTAATGGCTCTCCTAGACACAGCACGACCTCACCCCCAATACCGGGAGAGACGAACCCCTGAAGATACGCTCACTGCCTCCATGTGGCTCGGGACTGCACCCAACTAAAACCTGTTTGCACGACTCCTTTGAGCCGTGGTAGGGTAGTAATCAAAGTACAGTGGGAACTCACACGAGACAAATGACGATCCCCAGGTCGATGAACTAACCTGCACACATGTCACCAGGGAACTGCCATCTGACGTCTGGTATATGACCAACTAGCATGTTCCCGGCGAGTCCTGTCCGGTGTACTCATAACCCAATGAGCACCTGTATACATCTTAGGTGATCCAACTGACACCAGTGGCTTATGAGACCGGCCACCGCCCCTCGTCGGGGTCTCGACTGTATACACTAGTCTACTAATGGAGTATCGATGCCCGGTCTCGAAACTCCACGACTAGGGACCTTTTAAGGATAAGCTTATAGACCCCCAGCTCCCACTTATATGATCGCCCTCATACTGCTGGTGGTCAAGCAAGAATCCTAGGGGCTCTATCAACGTGTAATAGCGACGTGTCAGGTCACCTAAAACAGTACACGATGATAAAGGTGAACCAGATAGCATACTATCATCTCGAGTAAGACTGTCCTACCGGGATAGGTCCTCCATCAATCATTGCAATCACGTACCTGTGACCTAATAATTGACTCTGAGGGCACTATCTCCAACAATCTCCCACTTGCACTCAAGGCTAATTATTGCGATGTCGCATACTCACAGCCCGTGTGATACCGAACACCCAACTCCTCTACTAGTCAGTCTCAGAAAGCTCGTTTGCGAAACTATTGCGTTCGAGGAATAGCCTTAGTGAGCGGATCCGCTTTGTTGTTTCTTTCTATGTCTCTCTATATCTCAAGTTCGCGGAGAAAACCATCTCCCGAAATGAGCAATACCTGTCTTAGAATGTGTCTGGATGTCTGATGGGACATAGCTCATAAATGAACTCCAAATCCAAACTTCTTAGACTGTATCGTCAACTGAACTTAATCAGTATCCTGCGCCATGCCACCCTCAGTATTGCCTTGGACCACCTGTCCAAAATACTGCCCCTCATCAGAAGGAAAAACTATAACTCTGACAACCTCCTTGTCGTCCATGTCACCTTGGAAGCCTGGAATGATAACTGTCTCCCGAATGAGGCTGTCGTTATCATATCCCTAGAACATCCACTTATGTTCTAAAACTGCTTCCGACCGTTTCTCCAGGATTGGATCAATATCAACTTATTGCATCTAGTGCAAGAACAACATTTGGTGTGGTACTTGACATCTCATGATTGACTCAATTGCTTGAGCAAGTGATCTGCCAATCATGCACATCCCTCTCCCCTTTAGTCTGTAAGACACCTTTAGAGAGGGTGACTCCATTACCTGCAGGTACACTACCGTGCCAGGAGTCGTCCATTCTAAATACTCTTAGAATGCTGTCAAAGTACCCTGATTGGGAGACTACCCAAATCTAGATCTAGAACCATAGTTCTAGTAACCAGTATGTCTGATATAATATCCAAGTCCTGTGTGAAGAAAACACTGTGTGACGACCAAAGTATAACCGATTGTAGTATAGGAGTTTCCTTTCCTACTCTGTGTATGTCATCCAAATACCAGGACATCACACCCTACTACCTTCTCAACAGATCCATCCCCTATTCTGATGAAGTCAAACCTATGACTGTCACGTCAGAAATAGATGATCTATCTCCGCTATATCTGCTTTAGTCTATAAATAGACATAAGCTACCTGTCCACCAATGCTTCCGCTACTCCCACTGACTACGACAACCCTCTGGCAGAGTCATATAGACGTCCACTTCTAAAACTAGTTTAGAACGACGCTATACTCATTCTCCCGCCGGGTCTCGCAGCCTGGAACAACAGCAATGGTAATTGTGGGTAAACAAGAACTTCCCTGTCACCGTCCTTGAGGCTATCGTAGTACCTCTCGGGTGCCTGAAGTTACCCACCTTATCTGCGGAGTGGCCAATGGAATGTCAATCCAGATTGAATCTTTAGGTTCCTATCAAATCTTCAGTAATCGTTTGTGGTTCTGGAATCACTTCCAGTTCTACCATACTCCCACTTCTATTTTCTGAAAAAATCCATTTTTAATAAAACTGTGGCGAGTCTAGAACAATATTGCTATTGTTCATCCAGATGGTAGAAAATCAACCCTCGTCATAGCCTGGGTCAACCCACAAACAGCCATTACAGAAACGTGCCTTGAGTTATCCAGAGTCTGGTTTTAAGCATAAACCGGACAACTCCTCGTACCTTAACATCGTTAAGATATGAATTGTTCTATATCCAATATAGAAACAGAGGCACTGATTTAATTTAACCAGATCCAAATCATGCAGCTGTCCCCAGTGCATGTCAACTAAAATGGAAGGAGGCCGATCGGCGTTACTCAACTTAGGAATGCTACCAATTATGAGTAACCTGAAAAGAGAAGCAATTTCTCTTTATCATTACTATCGACTGAATACCATACACAAGTATCTACATCTTCGATCTCTTTGAAGAATCCCGATACTTGTTACACCTGGTTCTCTACTCTATTCAAATACATATAACTTCTCCAAATTCGGACCCTGTGTTTCCACGAAACACCTGTCTAAAAACTAGAGGAGTCATAAGTAAACCGAATATAGTACGAGAACCAACCCCTCTGTCCTGATGGACCCTGGACAACATACAATACTCTGTATAAGTCCCTTGAGTCTGATAACTCATTCACTGTGTGTCGTAGGTTGAAAACTGTACTTATGGTTAAGAAGAATTACACCGCTGTTTAATGCTCCTTACCTAACCATCCACAGATATAGGTAAATGTCGTAGACATAATTTCATAAAGGTATATCTCACTCTATGAAAATAGACGTACAGATATATCAATTTGAAATTGGTGCATAACAGCGGATATTCAAAACCAAATATTGCCGACCGGCAAACAGCCCAGGTGATCTCCTCAAATATCACTGATTACAACGAATCCTGATATAATGAGGATGATCACCCAATTCCCAATAACTTACTCCCACTCATCATCTGTAAAACCATACTGATGTGAGAATCATGCCTGGTAAATACATACCCTGGAGCAAGTGTCTAATCGGGAAATCAATTTTCCTTTAACAGTACACAGTGAGACTGAAACATTGAAATATTTCGATGGGGTATCCTGGTATTCCTAGTAATGCCTCTTCCATTATCCAGATTCACAACTGTAACCGTATATCTCTTTGCCACCTTTCCAAATCCCTTTATATGTCTTTAGTCATTACCTTCTGCACACCCCTTTAGGCCAAATGGTTTTCTTCCTTCCCTACCGTTCGGCACCCGCCTATGGTTTGGAAGAAGACTATCCAATAAGCATAATGGGTGTACCGTCCTAATCCTAGGAACACTCGCAATGCGAGAGAAGGTGAGGATAAAAGACAACCGAATGAACTTAATTCCTATTTCTCCTGGACCAGAATCCATCCCCGAACTGGAACAAGTTCCATTCGAGTTCGTATATAACCATACGATGGAGTATCCAATAAACTGTGGATCTTCGTAGTGATACGGAGCGTCCTGGAGAAATACAAAGGTGATTTAGGATTGGCGAAGGAATACTTGGTTTGGTCGTGAATATCTGTTGCAATTTACTTTGCCCTCTTACTAATCCCTTGCTTTGTCTTAACTTAATACCTTCTGTACACCATCGTTATGCTAATTGGTTTTCTTCATTCCCTACCGGTCGGCACCTGCCTATGGTTTGGAAGAAGACTATCCAATTTGCGTAATAGGTGTACTATCTCCTAAACCAAGGAGTACTCGCAACTTGAGAGAAGGTAAAAAGGAAAAGACAACTGAATAATCCTATCCGTTTTCTCCAGAACCGGAAACCATCCTCGAATAAATTCCTTCGAGTTCGTATCTAACCATACGATGGTTTTGTCCAATGGAAGTGGACGTTCGTAGTAATACGGGGTGTCCTGGAGAAAAGGGTAAAAGTAGGAGTGGCAATGAGGTTCGCAACTCTGACAATCCAAAAGCCGGGTGTCAAGAAGGTTCGGTTAATTTGGTCACTGAGTCATAGTCTTAGGGTCAGGTCAATGGTCGCTGCCAAAGAGAGAGAGAAAAGAAACACTCAGCGTGCACTCTAACCTAGATCAGAATGGTTACCAATTTATCTAATCTGGAATCCTCCCACTGTACCTCAAATTCTCCTCCAAACCTGAAAGAAGAATTAGTCGGGGTCACCCGAGGAGTAAACTAACTCATCAGTGGGAATCGGGATCCAACTCTCATCGCATGATAACGTGACGGAATCCGCTCACGTCATCACACTCCAGAAGGTATGCACATATCTGGCAAGTTTCAGTTCTTTTGAAAATCACGATGTGATTTCTGCCCCATGCTCTTATGACCTTGACTTTGGCCAACAAATCATAAGTCACATGTCAAGTTCTACCCGTCATTCTCCAGGTTGATTCGAATCCACCCGCACAAGCCCTTGACTTTGGCCAACAAGGCTATACGACTGTTCCAAACCAACGCATCTATCTATGCTGCATATGAATAACCAACAGCTACCAAACACTGTGCCTTGACTTTGGCCAACACAGCTTGAATACTATTGACTACCCATATGAAACGACGGAGGGCTACGAATGGTTTCTGGCGAAAACCTTTAACGTAATGAACTTGATATCGTTGAAGGAACTGATAGCTTTTAAAAATATAGTGACGAAAACCGTTGCTAAAGAGGTCACTCCCGGTGAAGGGATCTCGGCTCTTTTCCCATAGAATGGGGTGCAGGATATTCCAACTGAATACCACGGTGCAAAGCAAAAGTAATCGGCTATAGTGAAGTCATTGCCCTGACGCAAACTTTTTGTCCAAGGGGCCACTCCCGGTGAAGGGATCTCGGCCCTTGCCTCGTCGACTGAGGAGCAGGATATTCCAACTGAATACCACGGTGCAAAACAAAAGTGAACGTCCTTGCAATAACAGCTTTTTGAAAAGTGTTCCAACAACATCAGATTAGGTTTGTTTTTAAACTTGCATTGATCCGAATCAATACAGTCCCATCAATTGATCACACCAAAAAGAACGAAAATATACTGATGTACGTATATGCCATCCGCATTCTCCACTGGGTCCCGTCATTACCCGTTAGGTTAGCTAACTAACGACAGAGCGGGGACTGGACTAGCGCGGATGCAAAACATATACAACATCTACTAATATATATACCAATATATTATATTCGCTCAAGGCGTGAATAAAATGCAACAACACAGAAAATGTACAGCATCACAGAAACAATACAGATATCTGGGATCCCCGGGTTTCACAGAGCTACTACTGAAACCCGACGTTCCCCTGGTCGTGTGGATAGCCTGTGCAATGAAAACCTAGACCCCTACGGGCGCGGCAAGTTACCCGCCAAAACCTGAAGCGAGGCAGCCCCCTTCAGCGACGTGAATGGACCACCCGGCACTTCACGGAATCCGGCAACTTGGGCACCCCTCCTGGGTCAACCTGTACCCCCTACGAGTGCGGCGAATAGCCCGCCAATCCTAGAGTGAAGCCCCCTCCGTCTCAATGCCATGAGATGCGGGCTTGTTGCCCTCCAGAATCCGGCCATCCGTGCACCCCTCCGCGGGGCAATCCTAGTACAGAAAGTAAAATATACATACAACGGGTACATCGACCGCAACCAGGTCGTGCCCCAAAAGAATAATACAAACAGGCAGTGACGGCAGTCCACATGTCGGATGCTCGCCCCGCAATATCAAATGTACATAATACAACCACAACTGTACTAGCATTGCATCCAGGCTATCCCCCACGACCGATCCGCAACATCAAAGCAAAAACAAAACATCAACGCGAAAGTCACGTTCGCAAATCCGTCTAACCGGGCTATAGCAGTTAGACCGGATTTACCGATCAAGTGACATTCACGGTCGCAGATATAATGTAAATACTGTGAAATAATGTGTTTAAAATATCCGATCAATCAAATTTTAACAAGTGGGCCCCCAAGCATTACTGTAGCAGATCAGGAAATTCTGGGCCCAATATTAATATTCCAAAACCCCAATTTTCACCCCAGAAAGCTACTGTAGAAATTTGGTGCAGTGATCTCCACAATGTGCGGCGGAACAGCGGCGGGAAGGGGGTTTTCGCGGCGGTTCCGCGCTCCCATAGTGGAGTCACTTCATCGAATTTTTACAGAGCTTTTATATTTTCCAGTACATCAATATTTTACAACCTGAAAAATTTTTCGAGACCAAAAATTTTCAACAGAAACTGATGCTGACAAAAATGCGGTTTTGGGATTTTTGATCGATCGAACATGCAAACACATTACACAAAGCTAGACTAAGTTAATGGCGAGGCTCTGATACCACTGTAAGTGCACGGCGGCGCCCCGGCCGTCAATCCGACGGCCAAATGCGGAAGCGGTGATAAACTTTAATTTTTCTTGAACTGGCAAACCGCCGCGCACTAATACCCGGATCGAACCATTAATTAGTCCTAGCTATCTACAAGAAAGGGAAGAGAGATATACCGACAGATCCGAGTCCTCCGGTCTTCTCGTCGTCGTCCCGATCTCCTGCGGAATGTCCCGTCTCCTCCTCATCGCCGGAAGTGCACCACATCGCCTTCTTCTTTTACGGGCTCCCACCTCAATGCCGAGGCAACTCGGGCACGAAGCCGGCTACTCGACGTGCCCAAGATTCGCTGTAGAATGTGTAGTGAAGAAGTCTCATTTGGGGTTGTAGGAATTGCCTTTTTGGTGGAGGGAAGATACAAGAACTATGTGG